>JAFIDM010000002.1:47748663-47763320 GCA_023159025.1 Thereuonema tuberculata
TATCCTGAGCAATGGCTTCAATCTTCACCTAGCATGCTTTCACCTGCAAGGAAACGAAACGTGGGTTCACATAAAGTCTGGCATAAATACATTTCACACTAATTCGGCATTGCAACACTACTAAACGTTGTCCCGTCTTTTTTTTCCTTCCCTGTCTGTGGGCGTTAATCTTTATATCGATAGGCGTTTCCACGATAAGACGTATTTTTTCACATACATTATTCTCGAAGACAGAGACGGCCGGGTCTTCTGACCCCATGTAGTATTCACGACTGGCGATGAACATTGCCCCCTTTCCAGCGGGGCGGATTTTCCTTATCCTATTATTCCCGATTTGTATCGTAATCGCACTCCGGAAATTCCTACGCTCACGGCTACTGTTAACGTTGAGAAGATGCACTTAACGTCGTCCTTCCTACGGCTTGTTGTTTAAAGATATAGCGGATTCCGTCGTCCTGGAATTTGTATTTGTCTCAGCCGAACTATGCGCTGTGTACTCTCCGCCGTCCTTTCGGTGTCTTGCCGTGCTAAGTCCCCAATCTTCGGCAGAACAGATTTCTACTTCGTGCGGGTGCAGTCAGTGTGGAAGCTCTGGCCTACCCATCCGGTCAGCGATCGCACTCTCTCCGGCTGAGTGAGATTCCTGCCTCCCGGGCGGATGCCCGAGAGCGCCGGGACTCCCATCCTGCTCCTTCGGCCTCCGATCGAATTCTATCCCTCACTCTCAACGGCTTTTTTCCTATCCATTTCCCGCTAAAACTTCGGTGTATTCGTCATTGACCAATTAACACTTATAAAACAGCTCCACGTGATAACCATTAATGTTCTGTTGAATCGGCCGCTCACCTCCCCCGGGAGTGAAGTCAGAAATTCCACTCACCAACACAGCTGTTTTTCATTAAACTGATTACAGGTGAGGTGAGCGGCCGATTCAACAGAGGCCGATTCCTAAGATGGAGATTGAGCCTAGAGTCTTCAAAAATATTCGATATATTTGAGGAACAAGCAATGGTGTGATCTTAATGGATATAAGTGGATTGAAACAGGTCTATATCGTGTAGAATTTGGGGGAATAAATCGATTGCATTGATGAAATCTTCATTTTCTAGTTGATCAAAAGTGAGATAGAGGTTATTATCCTCATTTTCAATTCCAGACGTTACGCTGTTTTTGACGGAATAAATCCTTTTCTATGAACTCATATTTCTTCTCTTTGCTTTCATAATTAATGTAAAACCTCTTTGGAGATGTCGTGGGTAATGCTATGGTAAACATTCAGTTGGCGTACAAATAAAACAGTTGTTTCCAAATTCCCCTCTAAGATGAAAAGAACCAGTATAACTGGTAATTGAAAACTGGAGTTGTATGTTTATTTTTGAAAACGAGGAAATTAGATTAGGTAATCGGTTGGACTTAATCAACCAATTACATAAAAAAGTAATTGGAGTAAGTGAAACTGGAAGGGTAACTAGTTGAAATTTTTTAGTCCATCACATTAATTGTTATGGGTACAATCCAAGCGATCAACTTCCAAATCATCTCATCCCTGATATCATCTATATTTACAGATCATATCTCTCTCATTCCTAAGTTGGGGTTGAATGGTTTATCAGTGATAACCTTTGTGATTAACGGATCTAAATGAGCATTGGGATGTAAGGCTTCAAACTCCCTGAAGTAAGTTCTGAGGATTCACTCCATTCCTAGTAAGGCATAAAAATTATTCTTTCATTCTTGCGATTTTTATATGTTCTAGAATTAGTATCAACTCGACATCTGATGTTTCCAGACATAAAGTACGCTAAATGAATTCTACTTCTACTTCAAATTGTTGACCTCTCATCCTATGTGCTAATGACCCTCCAATCTTTCTTGGTGTCACTCCTACTAGTTTACACATAGGTAATCCACAAAGACTGAGGGAACAGAAATCAAATAAATCAAAAAGCTATGGTGAGTGAATTACACATTGAGCATAAGCTTCTACTAACTGATGTAATTTAGTGGCTATAGGAAAGTATGTTTCTAGAGCAGCAGCAGCTTTGGATAACTTTTTACCAGCTGATGAACCCATGTACGGAGGAAATACACTCCCTAAATATACATGCTTTGTAGTCCCCTACAAAATCTGATATCTCAATCTCACTTCAAATATTTAGAAAAAGACTCAAATCAATCCTACATCTTCTTTACTATATCATTCTATATTTCGTCCTTATTAGAGGACTTCTTCAGGAACATCAAATAAAATACAATATAAAAATAATACAAAAAAAAAGAGAAAACCTTTTTCTTCTAACGAATACAAATGATAATAAACAAAGTAACTTGAAAGAATTGCATCGTATTACAATTTCTTTTAAAACAATTGCACCTTCGTACATACTTTAAATTAACAAAGTAAATGTATGCATTATATAAATACATTAAATCATCCGAAATAAATATAATATCAAAGCAAAATACAAATATAACAGCTGTCACAATATAATCTAACAAAATGGTGTCGAATGACGTTAAAGACACGTAAGTGCTACTAGAACCAACGTACGGAAAAAAACGAACGAACTTTTTCGTCAATCCAAAATCTTAAGGATAATCCCTCGGTAATTAACATATTGATAACGTAACAGTCTAGAAACTTGACTCCTCCTGAAGTGACAGTACTTATTGATCTACCAAAATAAACAGACAGATGTTGATGGTCTGACAGGAGGGGATTAAACCTGGATTTTTGAGACCATTGGTTTAAGACTTCAGTATAACTAACCATAAATGGAGTGATCAAAGAGATGATGCCGAGGAGTTGAGATAATTCAAATTTGGAATTAATCAATTGTCCAATAGGTCGTAATGGTCTGTGTGAGGTCTTGGAATTTATTCGTGATTTCTCCCAATAAGAGCTATTGCAGTTTCTACTTCTAATGCGTTTAAGATGGGGATTGAGTCTAGAGTCTTCAAAAATATTCGATCCATTTTTCTTAATGGATATAAGTGGATTGAAACAGGTCTATATCGTGTAGAATTTGGGGGAATAAATCGATTGCATTGATGGTTTCTTCATTTTCTAGTTGATCAAAAGTGAGATAGAGGTTATTATCCTCATTTTCAATCCTATAATATAAGTTACATGTATAAATTAGATTCATGTAGAAACAAACTTTTCTTTCCTTCATAATCATCGGGAAGTTTCTGCTCTTTCCAGACGTTACTTTGTTTTTGATGGAATAAATCCTTTTCTATGAACTCACATTTCTTCTCTTTGCTTTCATAATTAATGTAAAACCTCTTTGGAGAATTGCATCGTATTACAATTTCTTTCAAAACAATTGCACCTTCGTACATACTTTAAATTAACAAAGTAAATGTATGCATTATATAAACACATTAAATCATCCGAAATATAATATCAAAGCAAAATACGGCATTATTTTAACACAATTCAATAATCCGAAACAAACATAACGAAATTGAACTGACATGTAGATGCTTCAAACAGATACGACAATCATTACATTACTTTAATGTTAAATACTCTTTAATTTTCTTGTTTTTTATTAAAGATTTCTTAAATAAACTTAAAGATACATCGTTCACCTTAAGAGATGTTCAAGACAGCTTTGAACAAAAGGGTAGTTTTGAATGACGAAAGGCCATCAATCAGATATTCCGAAAAATTCTTAAACTCATGAAAGAATTGATCAAGTTTCAAGAAGGAGTTAAGTATTCCCCAATCCAATGTTGCAAAATTTTAAAAGATGTCAAAAACAATTCAATGGATCCAATTACATAAGTAAATCTATTAACAAAAATAGATTTAACTTTATATGTATTAAAAAAATAAAATAAATGGTAAAGGATACCAAGAGTAACAAACTGCTTTGAATAACACAATCATTTGAACAGTGTGCAAAGAGTAATTGATGATGAAAAAAATTTGCTGTTAATTATTTGTTCTTTTTAAACAACTGTTGTCCTTTTATTCAATTTCAATTACATCCATAAACTGCATTCCACAGAAATTTCTTAAAGGAGCAAAAATTAAGCATTAACTGTTTTTGTGCAAATCTGTATCAACATTCGCAATTTCTATTTCGCTGATCGGACTTTGAATTTTTTCAAAATGTCCTCAGTTACGAAGCAAGTTCACTTTATTTTCCAACCCTTGCTTAACTCACAGCTGTCGAGTGTAAATAGTAAGAAGGCAGATAGGGTTTCCCTTTCCCTATTTGTGACCAACTAATATTAAATTGAGTGGCGGGTACAGCTAGTTAAGAATAATTTCTACTTACTTGCAGGATCTACTTTGAGCAGTTTATCGATGTTGCTCCTATCAATAAAAACTGTAAGGACGCTTGAGAACTCACGGCTGTCGAATGTAAATATTAAGAAGGCAGATAGGGTTTTCCCTTTCCTTATTTGTGACAGACAAATATTAAATTGAGTGGCGGGTACAGCTAGTTAACAATAATTTCTACTTACTTGTAGGATTTGCGTTCAGAACAGCATTTATCTTGGATGCTGAATCGAAGATTGTGAGTAGTGATGGAACATTTCTCGCATGCTGCAATAAAAAGAAATATTTCATACATTTTTATAAATCAAATTTACTATCTATCTTAATAACTGTGAATTATCTAGGCTAATACAAATGAAAATAAACTTATCAAAAGTTAATAATTAAAAATTATTAGAATTATATAACTTACCTTTTTGGGAGCTTTTTCTTTAAACTGCATAACATAAAAGAATTTCATGTCTTTACAGAGCTCTTGAATCCGGTTAAGATCTGACGAATAGGGGTAGTGCAGCTTCCTGGTTGGTTCCCTGTAAAATTAAGGAAATATATATATTTTGTTTTTTTCTTCTTTATAACTTGAATATAAAAGTTCATTCAGTGTAACGCTATCAAATGGAAAAGTTCACTTTAACTAGAAAGTCTTCAACACTATATTCGAGGTTCTAGTAGAATCAAATAACTCTCGGTAATATTGGCACACGATAATAGTTCCATTCCCTTTCATTATTTGTGACTTTGTAACGTTATGTCAAATATTCTTGTAAGTTGTGTATCTCCCAAATGTCTGTGTTTTAAGTAAATTTAAATTACTTACTTCATATCTTCTTACGAAACAATTGGATTCTTTTAAGATAAATCGAAACACTTTCCTAGTAGATTGAAGAAGGTATGTCTTTCCATCAGCTTCTGTAGATTTCCAATATGGCGGTCTTCCCTGAATTTCAAGGTATCAAGTTTAACACGAAGGAATACTTCCGGTGGATCACTGGCAAATTCAAATTCTTTCTGGAATTTGAATAACGTTATCTGCTGTCTTCTATAGAATGCGTTCGTCGTTTGACGCACACAGCCGTTTAAGATTCTGCATAATAATCTGGATTTTAACAGGATCAATATTGAATCGAACCTTGTAATCACGGAGTCGTTTTTCCATCTTTACTTCGTCTCTTATTCATCTTCCACACTGTCAGGAATCCTGCCAAGTCAAAAACTATTTTTCCATCGTTCTGATGAGAAGGAAAAACTATTGCACAGTTTCACCACAGCATTTCGCTGTTCTGTTTTTTTATTGTTATTCTCATAAACAAATGTCACAAGTCGTCTTATTTCCTTAATAATAGAAACACAATATGGTAGTTACAGTCAAGTAATGTATTCAATATAGTGAACTTTCTTATTATTGATAGTTTTCCTTTATTTTCAACACAGTCTTTATAACCATTTGAATAATGCATGAACAGGTTCACTATTGCCATAGATTTCACTTTTATTATTTCTACACATTCTCATATCATCCTCGCAATACATGGCAAAATACATACTTCACCTTCATATTATATGACAAATTCTAACGACCATTTTATCATATTTTATCCATGCCCATATTTTTTGTGCTAATCCTTCGATTTCCGCCTTCCTGGTTCCATCCAGTTAAAATGCCACAACAGTCTGAGTGAAATATAACTCCTTTTTTAAAGACTTCCATGGTCTTAATGTATAAATCAACAGACTGCTCTCCGTAATCTTTCATCTAGAGGAGATTGTTCGAAATATCGCCCCTCAGATTTTAATTCTGTCTCTTTTGCAGTAGCTTCATTATAAGGAAATCAACTCGCAATTCAATATTGTTTTCATGGAGATATTTATGGTAGGATGAAAAAGGGTCTGACTGGAGTAAAAATGACAGCAACACTCGTTTTTGAGAAGCTGACTGTTAAAGAGCCAAAATGTTATGCATCATCACCATTAAGTTCTTATGTTGTCAAACCATAGACTCAGAAAATAATTTCTCCTGACTCCTAAGAGATTTAACCAGTGCAAATAACTATGTTCTATAGTAAGTAGCAGTATGTTTTACCAAAGGAAGCATTGACATTATCCTATCAAAATCTTTCAGTTTGGTTAAAGAAACATGTTTCCAGCTTGATAATGGAACTTCTCCATACTTGAATTTTGTTTTGCAGAATTTAAAGGTAAATTGAATTGCAAAATATTTCTCAGATTATTAGGACAATCTAATGAAAATGTGATAAGGGGGTAAGTCTTGTGTCTCCGCCTATAATTTAGGCAAAACATGTGATTGCTAATGTTACTGACCTCCTCTTTTACATCATTTTCTATTCTAATTAGTTTGTGAGTTTTTTAAACAATTTTTCCAACCCTGACGAGATGTCTACACTCGGATGACCAAACCATTTGCTTATGTTTGTGAACTCAAATAATTCTACTGTCGTGCAGGTGTTACACCAAATTATCAATGGATGATTCCATAGGTTTCCGGTAGCAATATTTTCCTTTTAGTTTTTCCACATACGTTCAATCAATTCCAAATTTTCCCATTTTTCTTTCTGCAAGATAAATCCTAAAATCATTTCTTCAAAACTTTTAAGAAATCCATAATAATTTATCAAATCCTCTACATTTTGTGACCATATAAAGTTAAATTCCGTAATATTTTGTACGATCTCTTCGGTAATGATATACCCTCTACTTAGGAAAGATATGATAATCCATAGGGCTTATCCAATAATTTGAAGGACAACATAGGGAATACTTCAGCATTAATGATCGTCCATTTATTGTTCAATCGGATATAGGTTAAATTTCTGGTTATTATTGAATGGCAAGGTTTCATGATTACTATTATGCAAGATCCCTTCTGTTCTACTTCTGGTGGCCTCATTAGCTAACTTGCTGCAATTATCTAAGAAGTATCCCAAGTGTAATCCCCTCAATATTTCAGTTTTATATTGGTTCCATAACAACCACTGTTTTTTTTTTTTAAGTTGTAAACTTTGATGGAAACTAATTCATTAGTCTTTTACTTAATCAAGGACGTAACATTTTTACACATACCCTCATCACTTGCTGGGCATGGTCTGCCGGACCGTGGCTTATCCTGAACCGATCCTGTGGCTTTAAATTTTGTGATGAATTTCCAGAGACTGATCAATATCTGAGACTAGTTCCTGATCAGGGTGCTTTGCATTGAAATCTCTGGCAATTTCTGAGGTACTCCAGGCGCCAGCTAGTGGGATTATCTCAATCTTATCTTTTGATGTTAATGGCATTAAGTTTCTTTATAATAAAGTCGAAAAAGTTGTCATTGTTTACAATAGTTTAGAAGTGTCAAACTGAACTGTCTTTTATAGAAAAAGACTCAAATAAATCCTACATCTTCTTTACTTATCATTCTATATTTCGTCCTGATTAGGGGACTTCTTCAGAAAACAATTGCACTTTCTGACATTTTTTAAAATGAATTAACAAAGTAAATTCTTTTCGAGCAAAAAATTTTTACTCTAAAATTTTATGAAAGTAATGAAGAATTAGAGAAGATAAAAAAAATGGAAAATGAAGAACAGGAATCAGAAAAAAACTCAATGGTTTAATGTTGCCAAATAGAATTACATACCTACATATTGCTGATAGGTATATAGTTTTATCCACATCTCACTGAATTCACATGAAAGCTTCATGTGGTGTTAGTCAGCATCCATAATTTCATAAACAAACTCTAAAAACTTCATATTAAATAAATGACACATCTTGATAAAACTCCTTAAAACATCCATTTAATCGTGATATTTCGTCTTCTCTTTGCGAAAACATTCATTGGACGAATGAGGATAGGGAAACTATATTCCTCTTCCTCTAGAATTTGTATTACATTAAGATTTTCCATTTAAATAATAAATAGTAACAAAGATCTTTTGTAACTACAATAATGAAGATAATACATATTTTGAATGCATAGGTAATAACTAGTAACAATGGTAATTAATAAAAAGTAACAAGACTTTTCTGAATACAATAATAAATAGCACTAATTAAGTTGTAACATGTTCTCTGAATTAATAGCAAAATAATAGATTCTGCTAAAAACATCTGCAGCTTCAGTACCAGTGGATCTTCCTCCTATGTCGCCACATATATCTTACTCTTGGACGGTTAAACTGCAAACATTCCCTGTGTATGTATATCAAGGTCACCAAAAACCTAATGAGGGAGACAACGAATAGAAGTATATCCAACATGTAGACGTTACATCGAAAACAGGGCAAGATACCCGATCTGTGGAAAGATTATTTCTAGTTAGAAGCACATATTCCAAATACTTATGAAAGTTGATATAATGTCTACGTGTTAGAAAATAATGAATTGTTGAATAGAATTACAAAAATATTTTTTTATTCTTAATACATTTTGTAAAGTTGTTTAAAGTAAATTCACTAATTTTTAAATATTTATCCTTATTAATATATAGGAAACAATTTATAATGCAACACTCAACCATGAATCTTTGTTTTTCATCTAAAACATGAAATAATTTTTTGACAATCGGATGTGGGTTATGTTTATGAATTTTGCAATGATCGACCCAATCGGATATATTATCTCTATTACTAATAAAGGCTTTAATGTGTTCCATAATTCGTTCTTTGAATGTTCTTCCTGCACTTCCAAAAAAATTTTTACCGCAATTTCTACCTTTCATCTTATAAATTACTCCCATCGTATTCATTTCTTTGTGAAATTGTTTGTCTTTCTTTATCAACTTATTGTCTCTATAGTAAACAATATGAATTTCGTTTTTCTTAGATAAATCTTGTTGTTGTTGTTATTTATCCTCCAGTTTCTGACAGGTCAGACTAGTTCCATAAGCCCGTTGACTCTCGAAAAGTCGAGCACAAGAAGAGGATTGCTTTACATATACTCCCTGGAGAGACTCATGCAATCCATTCTATGCTCTTCTGAAGCCTGATGGTCATAGCACTTTGTGGTGGTTTGTTTGTACACCATGCAATGAAGTGCCAAATTGGTATACAAGAACAACAACAACAACTACTGTTTACAGTATCTGGTGGAATTTCAGTAACTGGGGGAACACCAGCTAAGATTCAATGAAATGCTATTATGCACATTGTGGGAGGATCAGATTTCTCAAAGGTTGTGGAGTTTTCAATGATTTATAATTAAGGGAAGCAACACGTCAATATAACTCTTTTGGCACTAAGGCAAGTGTAACTAAAATTCATCTCCTATAATCGTCTGAAAGAACATTATAATTGACTACCTTTCTTTCCAATAACTGCTGTTTGGTTTTTATACATGTTGTATATTATTCTCCAGTCATTATAATCTATATTTATGTTTTTGAACACATGTTATTATTTTATTAATGTTTTATTTTAGAAACTGTCTGAGCATTGTAGCGTGGTTATACTACACAAAACTATCCTTCTACAGACACACAGGATCCGTGTTGTTATAATATCCTATCCTTACATGTTTTTATATCCATTTAGAAGGTCAAAATACTGTTTTCATAGTTAATAGTAAAGATAACACGCTCATGTTCATTATTTAAGATATTTTTAAATTTTATAATATATCGTATTATATGTAATATGTTACAGTGATTCATGAATTATTATTGAATTTTGCTTCTCATTAGCAGCGACTGAAGGTTATATAGAAAAACGATTTATTTATAATCATTTATAGGGTTTATTTATAATCTTTTAACCACTGAAATCAAAAATAACTATAATCAAGATCCTACTAAATATATTAATAAACTCTACAAAATAATGAAGAAAGCATAACTATTTCTTGTTACGATAAAACTAAATAAACCTTTGAGCTTTTTTTCGTAACGAGAAATAGTTATGAAAAAGATGGATTATTGTGAATAGAAGAGTTATGATCCTCAGATTCTTGAAGGACAGCAAAAAATTCTGGATGGACAGCACAAGTTTCACCTTGAAGTTTGCAGTTCATCTTTAATTTGAAAAACTTTACTCTCCAAGATGCGTCATCCCCTGAGACTAATTCCGTAAGCCCAAATACTTGTTCAAATAGTCCTACACATGTTTCTGTATTGTGAACAGTCCCACTGACACAGATAGTTGCGAAACCATATCTATTCATTTTAGATCGAATGCCACCAGCCATGGTGGCATTCGATCTAAAGTAGTGGCAGATATCGCCAATGGCCGCTGCAACCATAAATGTCACTTGTGTGGAGGTCGATCTTCGATTTTGCTTGGCTACAACAGCAATATATCGATCTTCGCGGGGGTCGTAACCCTTGGACGACCGGCTACAGGTCTTCGGACAATTGTTTGGCTGGTTTAGAATTGTCTCATAATCGTGAAATGGCGGAATGATGAACGCCGAAGAAACGAGTTGTTTCTCACTTTAAGAATTCAAGTGTTAATTCAGTTTCGTTTCTTACATTTTTATTTGAAGTTTTGAAGTTTTAAAATCTGCAACTGGACATTTTGAAAGAAATTTTAAATTTTAGGTCCATCTTCCACTTTTGAATAAAGCCAAATTCTATATCCTCCGAAAGGGTTCACGTTTCAATACATAATTAACTACACCATTTTTATGATTACAATGAACTTTGGATAAAATTTTATCATTTCATTTCAGACCGACTATTTCAGGTGTAATTTCTCAATGTAATGTTTAAGTCAAGTTTTCTAAAACAAATTTGCAGTCCTTAATCAAGGAAGAAAGATTTAGCATTTAGATGTAACCAATAACATTTAGGAGGGTTTACTTCAAACTCCCTGAAGTAAGTTCTGAGGATACACTCCATTCCTAACAAGGCATAAAAATTTATTCTTTCATCCTTGGGATTTTTATATGTTCTAGAATTAATATCAACTCGACATCTGATGTTTTCTGACATAGAGTACGTTAAATGGATTCTATTTTCTACGTCAAATTCTCGAGCTCTCATCCTACGTGCTAATGACCCTCCAATCTTTCTTGGTATCACTCGTACTAGTTCACTCATAGGTAATCCACAAAGACTGAGGGAACAGAAATCAAATAAATCAATAAGCTGAGGTGAGTTAATAGCACATTGAGCATAAGCTTCGACTAACTGATGTAATTTAGTGACTATAGGACAGTATGTTTCTAGAGAAGCAGCAGCTTTGGATAACTTTTTACCAGTTGATGAACCCATGTATGGAGGAAATAGACACTCCCTAAATACGAATGTTTTCTAGTCCCCTACAAAATCTGATCTCTCTAACAATCTCACTTCAAAATGCTTTTAAGCCAAGTACATATGAGAAGTAGGAGCTTCCACCCACGATAGAGAGGACTGATGTTTTCTAGTGCTGTAATAAATTTATTTAGATTTCCTGCAGTTGATACCCGTCACACCTGAATGAGATCCTTGTTTTTACAAATTCTTTTCAATTGGTTTTTCATATAGACATTTATCAATCGTTATCCTGATTGAGGAATTTCCAATGGTAAGCTATAAATACTTCGAAACAATTTTTCTAGAGAATATGGTCTTAAGTAAGGTACAGACAAAATCCGTATCACAAATTATTTATATTTGTCATGATTTTCGTAAATAAATTTCAAGAAACGTAGAGAATGCACCAACGAGTCTGATTCGTTTAATGAAGAACGAATGCATAGGCACTAGTCCTATCCCTCCTAAACAGTAATGCCAGAGCATTAACATTGTGAGGTGATATTCATCTTTAATGTTCTCGATTGTAGGATGTGATATACTGTAGTGAGAGTTACCCAAAATATAAGTTGGTCAATGATTATAACCTGACATTCAAGATGAGTGAGTACTTGATATACTTCCGGCTATCATAGATATTGGAAAATGCAGACTTGAGTCTATAAATGCAGTTACTTTACGAATTTTCTTGAGATTACTGGGGATCACAACAGTATAATCAGAGCTGTTTCTGTGTGTTCTGCCACCCTAGGCAAGAACTGAAAAATGGCGCCCCCTCCATTTCCCCCTCCCCCACCCTTATTGACACCACTCAATACAACTGACACTTGAGAATGACCTCGAGACAAAAATGCCCTTGTGCTAACGACCTTGTGCACACGTGTGCACAGGGCGCAAGAGGAAGGATGTATTAAGTTGGGACATGATCGCGCGATAGCGCACGCGCCTCATTCCAGAATTCTTTGTTTAATAAATAATTATTTCGCTGTTTGATAAAAAAATAATGTGTTCCGTCCTTCGCCTAGTCTTGCCTAACAGTAGAAACGGCCCTGAGTATAATACTGATATACCTTTCCAAAAGCTATCAGGAAAGTGCTAGTCATTGTCTGTGATATTTTGATAGTATGGCCACATTCAGCTAATCCTGCAGCTATTTGTTCTTTTCGATGTATTGGAACCTCCATATGACTTTTATCATCATATCCGATCTCCTTATTAATATTGCCATTCTCATATCATTCCTGCAATACATGGCAAAATACTTCATATTAAATTACAAACTAACGACCATTTTATCATATATCCATGCCCATATTTTTTGTGCTAATCCTTCGATTCCCCCTTCCTGGTGGTCCCATCCAGTTAAAGTGCCACAACAATCTGAGTGAAATATAATTCCCTTGTTAAAGACTTCCATGGTCTTATTGTATAAATCAACAGAAAAAATGTTTCTGAAACATTTCTTTTCCAAATCTGTTGAAGAGATTTTGTCTGAAAGAGGAATTCCACCCTTCAACATCTACCGAGAATTGAAAAACTTCGTGATCTGTGGAGAGCGATTGCAATTTGTCAAATAAATATAATTTACGCAATTTATCTACTTCTGAGATTGTCATTGGTTCGTTAGCTTCATATTCAGACATGATTTCAGCAACATTGTATTCCATAACTGCTCTCCGTAATCTTTCATCTGGAGGAGTTTGTCGAAATATCGTCCCTCAGATTTTAATGCTTTCTCTTTTGCAGTAAGCTTAATTATAAAGAAATCAACACACAATTCAACAGCACTCCAAAGATGTACAAATCTGTTCTTCTCCTTTCCTCTTAGTTTCAATTAACACCACCAAATCCAAGTTATTATACCTGTTCAATTCTTCTGGCAACACATCTATTTTTGTAGAAATCCCCTGTACATTCCAACATCCAAAATTCTCTGTCTGTTTATGAAGCCAAGATCGTTTCCGTAATGTCTGTCCGTTTCTATTTACTTTCAGTTTCGTAGCTTCGGTAGATTTTCTATCAGTTGGGTTGCTGCCCTACGTGAAAACCCCCAACCTGGAGGACCAGGGTGTCTCGCTTTGTCTAGCACTTACCCGTCGACCTGTCTGGCTTGGGTGTCCCTGCCAGTAGCTAAGCTACCGCGGACATAGTTCTAAGGGTCATTGATGCACGCAAGCCCCATCCACCACGTCAAGAATAGTAAAACATTCTAATACTTTCATCCTGTAACAAATCAATGTTGTAATTTTCTTGCTGTATTGAGTCCTCCTTATTCTGTTCTTCTTCTTTTAGAAATATTATGAACATTGCTTTAAGCTAAAGAATTTTGATTAATTACACTTTTCCCCTGCAGTAATTTTTAAAGTTAACATTGACTGACAGCAGGTAAAATAATAATAATAATAAAAAACTATTTGTTAATGTGATCTTCCACTTCTTCTTCTTCAATAGGATTTTCCCCATTTCTGAGGTTTTACTCAACTGAAAATCGTCCTCATAATTTTTCGCCATTTATCTCTGTCCTCTGCATCATCTACCGTTAGTCTATATCTGTCCCGACTTTCCCTCAAGTTATCTCTCCACTGTTTTTTTTTTTTTTTTTTGAGGAAGAATTGAGTAAGTAAACGAAAGCACTGGAAAAAATGTTTTTTTTTTTTCATATTCTAATCAAATGACCGACCTCCATACTTAAATGGCACATCGCCCAGCTGTTGAGAACAAATAATAATTTGAAACTAGAAACATTGTGAACATTTCTATAAGCTAAAGAATTGTGATTACTTACATTTTTCAACTCTGTAATTGTGATTGACTGATAGCAGGTAAAATAAGAAAAAAAAAAGCTTATATAAAATATATTCTTCTTCAATATCATAATATTAAAATTAAAAAAAACACAAACACCATCTTGATCAATTCTTGAATAACACTTCAATATTTCAACTCTCTTAGCGAGAATTTTCATCCTGGAAAATACATAAGAGAAATATAAAATTCCTCCTCCTATATTCAACAGAAATAAAGTATAACAATCATGAAAAACGTTACAATGAAGACACTTCATATATAACTTATATTATTAATAACAATCGTGAAGACGAACTGTTACAATGAAAAAAGCATTACTTT
>JAFIDM010000002.1:47763420-47800121 GCA_023159025.1 Thereuonema tuberculata
TTCATCTTGCCTTGCCAGAAAAGGGCAGAGGTCGTATCACCCCACTGATGGCACGCAGGAACAAAACTATTCCTCGTGGAACCTTCATTTCTACACATGTGAAGGAATTTGTTGTATAGTGAGCGCACTCTGACCCACCTCTGCCGCCTTTCTGGAAGTACACGTTCGTCTGTCCAGAGCTTAAGCCGTTGAGGAGGACCAGTAGGTCGACGTCCTCCCCAATGATGAAAACTTGGTCGAGCGATGAGCTCTTGGAGAGTGCAGTCATTACTCAGAATCGGCGTCTTCTTGAGATTGATGTAACTCGTTAACCTGCCTCTCAAATTCAGTACGCATCATTTTGATCAAGCGGCGTTTGTTAGATTCATTGGAGAGCAGTTTAGTCTGGGGCACTTTGATGGGTGTTGATTCATCAAATAAAATGTCACTGCAGGAGAGAGAAGCAGTGCGTCGCAGGCGTTCAGCTGATTTATTACTCCTCATAGATGCATCGTGTGGGTATCCATCAAACACCACAGCTACGTTTGTACCAAAGTGGTTGAAAATGTAGCTAACGTATCCCGCCACAATGGCTCTGACTGAATCATTGCGATGCCAGATCACCTACTGCGGTGTTTATGCTTGACTGTGTACGTAGAATTTTCTCGTTTACATTTATGCTTCCGTTGTTTATTTTATGTTTACGTTTATTTGTTTCGTGTATGTTTATTTGAAGCCATATGTTACATTTACAATGTTAACTTCACATTCTTGCACGTGTTTTTAAAGAAATACATACAAAGATGATTCAGTGCAATGTCTTCCTCATTTTTCCAAAATGATTTTACTATTTCTCATGTTTTACTATTTTTTCGTTTTTGAGGAAACTATGAGGCCTAGAGGCACCATTTTGAAATCAAATTGCAGCTAATTCAACTCTCTACAACTTCTTCTCTCATGATCTTTCTCTAGAACCATTAGTTTAGCCGGTACGTGTCTTGGAGCATGACCCTACCGATAACTTTCCAGTGTTTGGAAAAACTTGCCCATCTTTGACTAGCTATATCTCCGCAAACAACGGCCCTAAAGAGCTCGTGTTGGGCTCAAATTGTAGCAACTTTATTTTGCTTTATAAAAGTATAGAATGACGATACCCGAGAAACGCTTCTTTCTGGTGTTGTTTTCGACAAAACTGACACAAGTGCCCGAATTTCGCAGTTTTTCGAACACCACAGGAGTAGCACAGGGTTTTCAGGGTTGCAAAAGTATACACTACTCTCAGGGGTTCTATCAACATATAAAAAAATCGTAGATACATGCGCGTTTGCGATGTTTTCCTTTTTTTGTGTCGATATTGACTGGCCTATTTTAAACAGATAGATTTAGATAGATAAAAACACACACGCGCACACACACACACACACACACACACACACACACATACATACACAAACATATCCCCAAATTTCCCTTTTACATTGTAGATTATTTACGAATTATCTTTTTCTTTGAAAATTAATAAATCTTATCAGTCAAATTAGGAAACTCAATCATTTAATTTTTTTTTGCTTTCTTATCTTTTTTAAGCACAACAGCAAGGAGCTGCTGTAACGGAAGACGTTGGGGTTTGCTAAGGAGAATTGCTTGTTACAGGAATGGATGGACACAGCTTGTTAAATATTCCCAAGAAGAATTTGAACCTAGAAGAAAGAAAAAAACAGGAAGATTAGATTTCCCATGCCCAAGTGGGTGTATATGTGTAATGTCCTTCAAATCCTGAAGTCCAAAATCCCACTAATCAAATCTAGTTGGATTCCTCATGGCCTGGAGGTTTGGAGGAATATGCTGCTAGGATGCACGTCACTTCCAGTTATATCCCTGATCATACAAGAAAAATAATAATAATTGGTGATAAAATTGGTGTCTATTTATACTGAATCGATTATGCTGATAAGAAATATGATAACCTCGATCCAATGTGTTCACTGGCTATTTACTGGGAGGAATGGTGAATAATGATGCAGATTGTATAGTGTTACTTGTTGTTTTGTGCTTACTACAAAACTATAAATTGACTTAAATCTATACTGTTCGTTTAATCATGAGATACACAAATACTCCTAAAATGTCTCCTTTAATAACAAGAACGATAGTTCATTTTCTTTAACAAAAACTTCTTTAGGTTGACTGACAGAGGACAAGAAATCTTTTTCATCTTCCTCAACTGAATTCATTATGATAAAGAAGACATTTTAGGAGTATTGTGTACGTTTATGTTTATGTAGTGAATGTGGGTGGTAGAGAAGCTAAGCACTGCGTCTTGAGGTCTATTGTACTAACCCACGGAAAGAAGGACAGATGGAAAGAAAGACTGAGAAAGTATGGTGGGAGAAATGCAAAGGAAATGGGAGAACCCCGAGAAAACCTGCCCAGCGCGGATCGTCCACCATCACGAAACCCGCAAGAGAACCGAACCCCGGTACTCTGAGGTGAGAATCCGATGGAGTATTGTATATTTCGTGATTACACGAAGAGTATAGATTTAGGAACTATTTATATTGCATCAGAAAGAAAGTAAAAGGAGAAATAAGTAGGATTCGTTAAATAAAAATTGACTTGTTTTCTAATTTCTTCGTTCTGAAAGATTTAACCCAATTGAAAAGAATACTTAACTACTCTAGTAAAGGCGGTTACTTAAAGAAATTTAACAAAGACTGAAGCTTTGAAGGCGGATTTCTCGTACAAAATGAGTTTGTTTACAAGTTTACATTTGTTATTGAGTTATTTTTAATTCAGAAATCAATTGCATCTAAATATTAAGAGAAACATTTGTTAGTTAAAGCTTTCTAGTTTATGTAAGAAATATTGTTTGTTTAATTTCTGAAAGTTGCTGGGTTCTTTTAACCACAACATTAGGTTTTTATAATTATAACCACCAAGCGC
The DNA here is from genome assembly GCA_023159025.1 of Thereuonema tuberculata. Classification (NCBI taxonomy): domain Eukaryota; kingdom Metazoa; phylum Arthropoda; class Chilopoda; order Scutigeromorpha; family Scutigeridae; genus Thereuonema; species Thereuonema tuberculata. The sequence goes on from JAFIDM010000002.1 coordinate 47,766,343, forward strand.
CATAAATTGTCGTTTCCGGACATGGGTTCATTAGGAATATATTGATCCTTAGCCATGCCTCTACACGTGGTTTGAATATTAAACACGAATTTTGCAGCACCCTATACATGTGTTTCTCCAGCCCTAACAACTTTGATTAACTGGATGAATCTCCTTTCAACTAATTACGCAAATTTAAGAACCCTCTAACTACACGATCTAAGTTTAATATTCGAAGTCTTTCCAAGGAGGTCCTTGTCCAGATAGTAGCTCGAGAGGGCGACAAAAGTTGGAATCTTAAAAATGCATTTTTTCTCCTAAATCTATTAATTCTTCATTGTTTTAAACAATGAATTTTAATGTTCTTTAGATAATCCATTCATTTGCGCGCCGTGATATTGCTATCGTGGAGTATCGTATCCCCATTCGAGTGCCAATAAATGCTACCGGCATGTGTGGCTCGGGTAAGTACTTCAACTCACTGCCGGCGGCTAGGGGGACTTTACTGCGATGATTGAGACTATGGCTTCACCTGTGTGAATGGAGAACAGAATGGGTTAAATCAAATTTTATTTCTTTATTGTTCAACTCAAAATCGGCACCAAGTTCTATTTGTCCTTCTCTTCGGCTCAGGGTTGCCCTCTTCACACTGCACGTTGATTGCAGAACTTCACGGCGGCAGTTCACTTTCCTGTAGACGCCCGGTCGTCGCAGGGTCTTGGCGGCGAAAGGTGACTCTGAAGCGGCTGGGGAACTGCTTCTCCCGTTGTCGCGTCTTCCTGGGTTCGGTCGCCTCGGTAATGCTGCGGACTCCGGTGGACGTTTTGCGGCATCGAATGGCTTCTCCGTGGTCGCACTCCTTTTAGGCCTGGCCGACTCGGTAGGGCTGCGGACTCCGGTGCACTTTCTGCGGGAACGAATGGCTTCTTCGTAACCGTAGGTATCCCTCTCCTTCCTGGCTGGAAGAATCTTCTATTAGTTGGGGAGAACGGTGTGGTCCTTCGTCCAACCAAAACGCTTCTTAACCTCTCGGGCTAACTGTCCTTCACTTTTGAGTGAACTTCTCAATCGCGACTGGCTGTCGCCAAAACGAACTTCCTGCTCCTTCGTAGCTGGAGACTCGGCTGTGGCGGTTGCCACCCGTCCAACTTCCAAACGTACTCTCCTTATCTACGAGACTGGAGACTGTTCTGTGACTCCTGCCACCCGACCAACTGTCAGACGATTTTCTCCTTTCTCCGAGACTGGAGACTGTGTTGTGACTGCTGCCACCCGTCCAACTCTCGGACGACTTCCTCTTTTCTCCGGGATTGGAGATTGCCACCCGACCAACTGTCTCTCCACGGCTCTGCTCCTCGTTTTAAGGCCCTGGCTGCCTCGTTCCAACCTCCGAACTGGTCAACTTCGCATAGGGGAGCCGGATTGGACGAGGCGATTTCGACTGCGGGGGAGTGTCCAAAACAGAAGGTAACAATATCATGAAAGTTACAGTCCAGTCCACGAAAAAAAACCTTGCTATGACGTAATATGCCTATAGATTGATGTTTCCAAGACATAACAGCGACATCTATTGCTCAAATTCGTAACTGAATCTTATAAACATAACGAAAAGATTCTGGTTTTTGTATTTTCTACAGTTACGGATATATTTTTATATTATTATTATTTAAATAATTTTTTATATTATTATTATTTAAATATTTTTTTAATAGCTTGGCTTAGCTATGTAATGTCGATGTACAATTTTCTCATATTAATTCTTCCATATTTCATTCCCAGCTCCGTGTGAAAAATTCGTTGCGAAAATGTTTGGCTTCCGTTGGATTCAATCTTTGCCAGAAGCTTCAAATGAATGAATCTAACGTTGGGTGTTCATTCTAAAGCGAATAATTTCACTGATAGTGTCTTTAATAATATGCGAGTCAAAGTCGTCCATTTCTACCACTGGCTTTACACGAATCCACTTCATGCCACAATGGTAAACTTTTTCCAAGAAAGACCGTCTAAGCCGACAAATTTGCTGCGATACCTCTTCTACCAAGCGCTTCAGAAATACATATAACATAACTCTGACTCTTGAAACATTGAAAAATGTCCCAAAAATTAGATTTAGCTGTGGAATATCTTCTCTCGCGTATTGACATTAACTTTTGAGTATCGCCATTGCAGATACTACCTTTCTTTATTTGACGTCATGATTTCCAGCAGAAAGTAAGTAATCAGAATTTACCAAATAAGAAAGTTTTTCTCAAATGAAGTCAACTACAGTTGGATGTTTACACCTTAAATAACGAGGATTGAATTTTATTTCTATAATTTTCCTGCACTATCTGCTGAATACAAACAGTATATATTTTTTTTTTTCTGAAAAAAAAAAAAAATCCTCGAAAAAATTTAAAAAAAAATTACGTTGTCGAAATCGGTTTAACTTCAATCATATCGTATCACACGCTAATTTAAGGCTCATTTAAAGATGATTGAAAGGATAAATAAAAAATAAAAATTCCTTGGAAAATCCTACTTCTCTACATTATCAAATAGTTTTTATTTCAAATCACCTCGTATATCGTTTATTTTTAATTTGTTACGTTCGATCCCTAGATCCGTGTATTTTTATGATTTCCACATCCTAGTTTCTGTTTCCATTAAATTCGATTCTTTCCATTCAATTCAATTCAAAGTTTAAATAATCATTTATAGTTAATTTTATTAGTTATTTCATTTTGTAAGATTCCTTTGAGCTTGAAAAAAAAATAGCAGGAAAAATAAAGATTAAAATTTTCTTAATATTCGCCTAAATACCTTAGGTATTATATTAGGTAAATACTTAAATATATAAGAAAACAACTGATCATTAACTAAATAATTATTAGTAATAATAGATTTTGTCTCATTGAATTAGAGGAGATTAAAGGCTTATTAACAGAATATTTCAGCATGTATTGCGAGAATTTTGAGATAGGCCTACATATTCTTAGAATTGTTTGCTAATTTCTTATTAAAGACATTTATAATTTAATCGAAATCCATGAAACATATTTACCGAATTAATGACAGCGCTTCTTAAATAATTATCAGTAATAAAAGACTTTGAACTTACTGAGTGAGAGGAATTTAAAAGTTTGTTTCAAAAATATTTGAATGTTTAGTAATGTACAGCATCTAAAACAAATGAGGCGAATTTATATTAATATATGTTTAGTGACTAATACATTTATATATTTCTGTGAAGCACTATATATTTATAGAATTTTTTCTTATTATTAATTTATGGCTTTTATTTTAAGAGATGATTATCGAATGAACGGCATTTAAGTCGAGTTCCATTGCAGAGTCCAAACTTGGGATTGATTTTTTGCAACAACATTACTGGAGATCCATCTTCAATGACAAACGATGTTGAGGAATTCCGCTGAGATTCAATGAGTTCAGATTCTCAGGCGCATACAGATGTTCGTGTTGTGAATTATCAGAAGTATCAATTTTATCCGCACTTAAGTACTCTCTCGTCTCTCCTTGTATCCTTTGACTTATCATTCGATTGATATTATCGATGCTCTCGTTCTTCGGAGTGAGAATTGTCCTTGAGTATCATTCCTTCTTTATGCGGTTCTCGATTGTCTCCGATTCTGCGCAAATATTCGGCAAAGTTCTCTGATTCTGGTCATCTTGGTTGATGAGACACATATTTATCGTGAGTTTCTTGACTTTGACGTGATTCCAAGTTTTTGAGATACAAATAGTGATTTTTAAGTAATCTACCTAATAGAAATAGTACTTCTTTCTTCTGGATTCTCTTTTTTTATTCCAATTCATACTTTTCTGCGGTTTTTGAGATACATATAGTGATTTTACACTATTCTGCCTAATAGAAATAGTTCTTCTTTAATACTCGAGAAGGATTCTGTTTATTTTTATATGTTTATCCCTCCAGCGGGACTTTAATGTAGATTTAAAATGAATAAATAAATAAAAAAAAAATATTTCTTACATAACTGAGAAATTCTAACTAATGAAGGCTCCTCCTAATTTTTAGATGTATTTGGTTTCTGAATTAAACATTTTGTATCAATTTAGGCCCTATCAAAACAATCTTTGGAAAGTCTTACCTCAGGACAAAAGCGAAGACTCAGAATAACATTAAAAAATGGACTAAGTATCTTTTGTGGAGGTTAAGTATCTCAGCAGGGAGAGTTGAAGATAGTTTGTGAGGACTATCGCGATCTGACCCAACAGTCCTAGTAAGGTAACGATCCTAAAACAAGAATCCATTGTAAAACGTTTACAAAATGAGAAATGTCCTCTCAAAGTTCCAGTCTTCACTACGTCCGTTAAATACATGAACTGCCTTTACTAAATTAAGTATTAATTCTTTCCAATTGAAAATACGTCTTGAACCAAAGGAGACCTAAAACGTCGTGTAAGTTCTGTACGTTTTAACCTTTTCATAATGTGTATATATGGGCTTTTATGGTTGGCTCTATCTTATTATTAAAAGATATATTAAAAGATGGAAGAAATTAGAAAATAGAAGATGAGGAAGCAAAAGAAATTAAAATATAGACTTTTTCTAATTTCCCTAACAATTAAGTTTTATCAATTTATAAAAAAATAAATAAATTTAAAAAAGCGTATAGGTATTTAGCTAATGAATGAATGATGATACCTATTTCCAAGAAAAACCCATCTTTTACACAACATTTCTTTTGACTGCATTTCAACATCTGAAGGTAAAATTTTATGCACATTCTTTGAATTCGAGTAATATCGAACTATTTTCAATACAACAAAAGAAACTAACCATCGACATTCATCCTGATATCAAATTCAAAATCGAAAAGGAAAAATATCTCAGTATTCTCTTCTTAAATGTTTTTGTTTCCAGAATAGATCACACTTTCATTACATCCGTTTAACGAAAATCAGTAAATACTGTCAGACTTTTCCTCCTACAAGAAAAACAAATACAGAAATAGAAAGAAACATCCATGCCCCACACCAGGAGTCGAACCCACGTTCAGACTTATCAATCTCATGGCAGGCCAACGCTTTGACCACAAGCTGTGCCTGAACTAATTTTTATCAGACCAACTATTTTCTATCACTTTCAGGTCGTACCCTTCATCCCTCTGTCTTCCCTCACAGGTCGTGCTATTTTGGCATGTTTTCTAACTGTGTGTATTATCAATGCATGTATAATTGGAAATGTACTTAGGATCTGTGATAAAGAACAAATGTTTGTCTTCAAAATAGTATATTACATTTTATTGTAACTATTATGGTAAAAAAGATATTTAGATACAAAAAAGGATAAAAATTGAGACAAAAAAAAAGTTTTACACGATATATTTAATACATAAAAATCCTAAAGTATGACAAATCAGAGAAAAATAATATTAAACAATAAAATTATATTAATTATATTATAAATTAATTATATTATATTAAAATTATATTTTATATTGTTATAATTATATCATAAACAATATAAAAACGTAGTCATTTGAAAATGCTTTGAAAACACGATCCACAGACTTCCAAAACAAGTGCCGACATCGGTACACTTGTGTGACTTCCGGCGAAAAATTATGGTCAGTTAACTCAACCTATTGGTGTATTTTTGAACTTCTATAAAATACAAACAATCCTGAGTTGTCGCCGCTCGAAGAAACGCCGGCCAAAGTGAAGCAAAACAATGAAAAATACACGCTCGGCAATTTGCCGAGCAACGTAAATTTGGGGAATCTATAGCCGCCCGTAGAAACTACGGGCAGCGACCTGAATGTGCTATACAACAAAAGACAGTCTACAGAAGAGAATTGAGCCCCCAAAGCGGCTTCGCTGCATTGCTTAGGTGCTATACAGAAATTACCTTGAGAAAAAAAATTGAAACAGAACAATTACCCAACTGTTAAACAACAATTCTCAGTTCACTGTTACTGAATTGTAATTGCTCTGTTTAATAGTTAAGGCAGTCCATTGCTGCTGTATCAAAACAGATCTATCAAATAATAAGTCATCTTGTCACGTGACAGTTTGGCAGGCAACAATAGATTTTTTTTAACAATCTCAAAGTTGTAAAATCAGTCGATAAAACAGTTTACAAAATCTAAGTACTAAGACAATGTCTGAAAATATCAACGCTTTTCTGGCTTTGTAAGTTCTTGCTATTCAAAGAAATAATTGGAATACATTTTGTTTTCTATTTCGTCAACTTCTGTAGCTTTAGATTGCTAAATATCAATGGTGGCTCCATCTATTCAAGCATTAAGTTACTTTGTTTTTTTTTTTACTGATTCACAAATTTACAAGGATTGTTTCCAAGAAGAATCTTATTTTTCTGCAACGAAAACTTTAATTCTCCATTATTTGAAATAACATTTAAAAAAAAACCAAAAAAAAAAACCAGTATGAACTTCATAGGTAATAGCGTGATTTCTTAGTAGCATTTCAAGACTTTTCTTTACTCCAAAAATACCACAAAATGAACCAATTGATAATGTCATTAACTGTTAAAGGTTTATGAAAAAAATTAAACTTAAGGTCCTAAATTATTGGAGATGGTCATTATCTCTATAAATCAAGCTACAAAATGAGCCCAGCTGGGGTCGAGCTAATCGTATTGTAGGCGTAGAGTCAACTAACCATTGATAATTGAAGATTTTCATACTTTTGAAATGGGAATATCCCCTCAAAAGTAATTAAAACAACATCAATTATTCATATATAATAATTGAACCGGTTTTGTTGTACTCTGCTAAATTTAATGCTAGAAATTACCAATTCATGCCTTTAGCTCATACCGGAGATAGTAGAAATTGCTAGCTTTTCTTTTTAAAAATGAAAGTACCTGTTTGAAAAAAAAATTAAAATACAGGGTATTGCAAAATTCGTGTATAATATTCAAACAACGTGTAGGGATATGGCTGAGGTTCAATATATTCCTAATATGCCCATGTCCGGAAACGCCCTATTAAGGCGCAAGGTGGTCCTAAAGTGAGCCTTTCCGAGAGACTGGGGGTGTTACTTTTATTTGTTTTTGTGTGACAGACTCGCCTGTAAAATATGTGTGGGCTGGCCTGCGAAACAATTCGTATGGTGTCGCAAAGGATATGTTCTCCCGGCAAGGCTCACTTTAGGACCACCTTGCGCCTTAATAGGGTGTTTCCGGACATGGGTTCATTAGGAATATATTGAACCTTAGCCAAATCCCTACACATTGTTTGAATATTACACACGAATTTTGCAACACCTTATATTTTATACTCGTATTCAGTCTAAAATTAAATAGAGGGTAAAAAAACACACTTCTCAATAGTTTTTTTATTGGAATTTAAAAATACCAAATAATGGAATTGTTAAAAAAAGTAATTTCTTAATTGTAAAAACAGATTCTAAAGCAAATATGATTAATAAGGTACAACTGGGAGAAATAATATTTTCATTGAAAATTAGCATAAATTCAAAATCTTTTTTTTTTTTTTTTTTGGAAAAAGAAAAAAAAAATTTTTTTTCTCAGATGTTAATCATAAAAACAAATCTAGTATTTCTGTTGATTTTTTTTTTTTTTTTTTTATTTGTGAAAAAAACTTATTTTTTCTTCCTGAAGTGATGAAAACGACAGATAAATCTCTTCGATAAATTAAAAAGAAAACAGCTTAATATTTACCAAGCATTGGGAAAAAAATATTATGTTCACACTAAAAAAAAAAAAAATGAGTCACAGTAATTTAAAAATACTTTTTTTTTTAATCTATTAAAATCGCTATTTAAATTTTTTCGCTGTTAAATTGCTAAATAATGAAAGTTCCATTGCGCATATTGTACTATGAAAAGTGGAAATCAATGAATTGGACAATCGTTTGCTTTCACGCCTTGAGCTATCATCAACTGGAATCTCGAACAGCTGTTTCGGCTGTTTGACTCATCAGCCAGATTCACCTTCCCCTTATCCACTCCCGGAATTGAAACTCTAGAAAAACAAACATGAAGAAGAAAAATTAGAAAACCGCTATTGTTTGCCTTTGTAGGGTCCCATTCCAGGGACATTGGTTTCTTATCTACTACAAAGTTAAAATTTTGAAATATCATCATTTTTTTATGTACAGTAGAACCTCATTATAACGGACATCGCTTATAATGGACAGTTTTTTAAAAAATATAATAATAATAAAGGATGCAAATGTTTATCTGACGAGTTTTACATTTCCAAGCAAGCGATTAAACATCGATCATTTAATGAAAAAAAAATTTTAACGTGTCCGATGATTCAAAGAATTGAGTAAGCAAACGAAAGCACAACGCTACAAGGAAGGATTCGCAACTTTGTAGCGTTGTTACTTCGTTTGCTTTCTCAATTCTATCGATCATTTAATTTCGTTAATGTCTGAAATTCCACAAATTGCCGCACACACTCATCAGTTTTCATTCAGTAACCTTTGAGTCATGCCGTTAAGTACTTTTTATAGCTAACTATTGTCCTTTCATTGATGTACACCCTGATGCATTACACCGATATAGAATTATTTGTTATAAACCGGACTTTCATTAAAACGGACAACCTTCAGCCCCAATTAGTCCGTTATAATGAGGTTCTACTGTAATCGCATTTATTTACTTCTACAAAAAAAATATTCTGTGACAGTAAAAAATTAAAATAAAAAGTATTTAAAGCAATAAACTTCAAATTTCACTCAAATCATACTGTGATTAATATTTAATAAGCGTAGATAATTCAAAACTATGATTAATTTTGATTATTGTATTTCTCACAAAACACTGAAATTACTAAATAACTGAACATCGGGGAAAAAAAAACCAGGGAAACAAAAATGAAAATGTATGTTAAACTTCTACAGAAATATAGCTTACAATGTAATAAATAAAGGTTCCTTAGCATTGAAGACTCATCTGAATTTCCTATTATTTTTTTTAATACTCTTAATGTTGGGAATTTAGCCAGTGTACACTGATTCGTGGCCGTCCCGTGCACCCTTTACACTGTACCTTACTTGTCTGTCGGAATGAAGCCAAGAATCACACTGTCACTTGAGGCGTGTTTCCGAAACGTAATCTGAAACCTCTCCTTCGTATATGTATGACTTGGTACGTCCTAGACTGTATGGCTGGTTGTAATATTCCACTCAACTATCTTTTCTTCTGAGCTCAGAACCATTATTGTCTCGCCTGATTCAGTACCTAATAACAGTTACTATACTGTTTCTATTCAAATAGAACAGTGACGTTCGGACACGCTGTAGTATCGCATGGGGGTGTGGAATGTTTCACTATTTATTTGTTTATTTGACAATTTTATCTGTGTTTTTTACTGTATTCTTGTTCTAACTTATTCGAAAAAATACTCCAAACACCTTTGGCGATATTTCGACTTATATTTCAAAGTCTTAATCATACTTTATACATAAATTTCTTAGGAAGGGAGAATATCTCTCACTTTCCCAAAACGAAAAGTAATACAAAACAAGAATTAATTTCTCAATCTAACAACAGAGAACGTGACAGCCACGTTCATACTACCAATTTACAAGCGAAATTCATTGTTTAAATTTACCATTTGTTGTTTAAATAAATATTTATTTTCAAATATTATTTTTATTTTTTAAAATATTATTTTAAACTTTATGCTTTTTAATGTCCTTTTATGTCTTAATATCAAAATTATGCTCTTTAATGTCTATTTGATAACATTTTCACAATATTAAACTTTCTTCTTATGATGATTTATTTCAGTTGACTTAATCAAAATCTTCAATACTTCTTACTTGTCCTTCTTGCTGAACAAATAATATCTTCTTAAAAAATTAAGACATAAAAGTTTAAAATAATATTTTAAAAAAGAAAATAACATTTGAAAATAAATATTTATTTTAAAAATAAAAAAGAATTTTAAAAAAATGAATTTGGCTTGTAAATTGGTAGTATGAACGTGGCTGATGTCACGTTCTCTGTTGTTAGATTGAGAAATTAATTCTTGTTTTGTATTATTTTTCATTTTTGAGAAAGTGAGAGATATTCTCCCTTCCTAAGAAATTTATGTATAAAGTATGATTAAGACTTTGAAATATAAGTCGAAATATCGCCAAAGGTCTTTGGAGTATTTTTTCTAATAAGTTATAAGAGGTTTTACGCTTGGTATCTTAAGAAGATATTATTCGTGTTATTGTTGTTTAATTTTATAATCTATTTCTTCATCTTTGTTTTCAGTTTTTTGAAGTTTTTGATATGACTTAATCCTACCTAGCTGTACATATTATATACATATATCTTATGTATCTATATTCCTGTATAAATTTGTCACGTTAAATTGGATTAAGTAACTTCATTCATAGTAATTCCGAATGATCTGGAAGTTCCTATTCCCATAAGTCGCTTCCAGGTGCACTTGTGGCGCTTTCAAGAAAGTTCAGGATCTTCCACCCTCCCCCTCCCCAAAAAATAAAACATATTTTTATACTTTTTTCATTGTCTACAGTATGGAACCTACTCTTATGCGAAATTTCAAGTCTTAGCGTGTTGGAAGCATTATTATGTGACGTATTCTAAACATTCTGCACAGAGAGATACAGACACTACACATACATATCCACAATTTTCCCTTTTACATTATAGATGTTTTTCGGTATTATTTTTTTCTTTGAAAATAACTTTCCTTTGCTTTCTTATCCTTTTTCAGCACCACAGCAAGGAGCTGTTGTAAGAAAAGACGTTGGGGTTTGCTAAGGAGAATTGCTTGTGACAGGAGTGGATGGACGCAGCTTATTAAATATTAGAAGAAATTTGGACTAAGAGGAAAGAAAAAAATAAGAGGATGCTATTAGATTTCCCATGTCCAAGTGGGTGTATTTGTAAGTATGTGTAATGCCCTTAAAATCCTGAACTCCGATGTCTCCTAGTTGGAGATTCCTCATGGTTTAGAGGTTTGGAGAAAAATGATGCTCGGATCCAAGCAACTTCCAGTTTATTCCGTGATCATAACAGGAAAATAATCATAATTGGATAATACTGGTGTCTGTTTATACTGAAACGATTATGCTGATAAGGAATATTATATCCTCGATCATATGTGTTTACTGATAACTAATATGATAGCCTCGAACCAATGTGTTCACTGGCAGTTTACTCGCAAGCATGATGAATAATGATGCAGATTGTCTTGTGTTGCTTTGTTTTGTGTTTATTACAAAACTATAAATTGACTTAAATGTATACTCTTCGATTAATCATGAGATACACAATACTCCTAAAATGTCTTCTTTAATAACAACTACGATATTTCATTTTCTTTGACAGAAAACTTCTTCAGGTTGAATAACTGAGGACAAGAAATCTCTTTCATCTTCCTCAACTGAATTCGTTATGATAATGAAGAGATTTTAATAGTATTGTCAGGGCCGTTTCTACCATTAGGCACGACTAGGCGGCCGCCTAGGGCGGCAAGACTGTAGGCCGCCCGAAGGACGGATTCCATTTTTTTTTTTTTTGTTGGTTGTTAAAATAGGATTGTGGTTTTTTTTTCTTTTGTTGTTGTTGAATTGAAGATTCTGTTGCTTTTTTGGTTGTTAAAATAGGATTGTCGTTTTTTTTTTTTTTTTTTTTTTTTTGTAGGGGCGGCATTTGAAAGAGAGGGGGCGGCATTTTTCAGTTCTTGCCTAGGGTGGCAGAATACCTAGAAACGGCTCTGAGTATTGTGTATCTCGTGATTAAACGAAGAATATAGATTTTGGAACTATATATTACATCAGGAAGAAAGTGAAAGGAGAAATAAGTAGGATTCATTAAATAAATTGACTTGTTTTCTAATGTCTTCGTTCTGAAAGATTTAACCCAATTGGAAAGAATACTCAATACTCTAATAATGGCTAACTTAAAGAATTTAGCAAAGACTGAAGCTTTGAAGGCAATAAGAAATATTGTTTGTTTAATTTCTGAAGGTTGCTGGATTCTTTTAACCACAACATTATTTTTTTGTAATTTCACTTTATTAACTTTCAGATTTTAATAGAATACAATTTTCGAACTGAAACAAATTTTATCGAAATTAAACTAAATAATGATAGTTATGATTATAATATTTATTCTCCAATGTTGTTCAGGGACATTGGTCAAGGGGAACACATTCTCCTTTGGAATTTCTGTATTTCCCATCATTACAATTACACGTGGAACCAGGAAAACAGATTTTTGGGCAAGGTCTCCCTAGGAAACTACAGTTTTGACAAGTATCACGACATGGAAATAATGTCTCACCAGGTGGACAAGTCTCTAAATGAAAAGAAATCAAAACTACATTAGGTAAATGTAAAACTAACAATTTAACATTTTCAAAACTTCGAATTTCTTCTTAAATATTATAAATATAAAACTCAGAAACTTTATCTTCAGTTTCAATATCTTTATCTCAATATTTCAATCTCCTGAGCGAAGATTTTCTTCAGGAGTAAAATAGAAATAGAGAAAAACAAACTTTTCTTTCTATTTCCAAAACCATAATCAATGTAATAACAATCATAAATAAAGATCTTCCTCGTTAAATACATGCTCTTTCTTAATAACAAAGTAAAAACAATCATAATAAAGTATTACTCGTTACAATTATTTCAACCAAATAATTATTATTATTTAGTTGTGTTATTTGTATCAACCCTCTCCTTCTTCTTTATTTTCTTCATATAAAAGAATTTATCAATGTTTGATTTAATAATTTCAACCATGCATTATAAACTCTTTACAGTTTCATATTATTCACTTACAATTTCAAATTGATCACTTTCAATTCCAAATTATAACTTCAATTTCAACTTTGAGTTTATTGTTATTTTTAACAACTTTTTCAAACATTCATTTATTCTTATTAAAACATTTTGTTATGTTAATGAAAGCTGATTCCAAAATGAATCTCTCTGATTAGTCATATTCATAAATTACGTCCCCTATCCGGTCTGGATTAGGTGCAAATTTTGTGGCATGGCCAGCCCAGTCCGATATTCCTATCTTATTATTTTTATAGGCTCTTACATGTTCTTTCAGGCGTTCTTTTAACGATCTACCTGAGGTTCATAAATATAATTCCCCACAATCTCTACATTCTAGAGTGTAAATTACACCCATTTTGAAAAGGATATTGCCCTTATTTTTATCTTTGTAATTTTTTCGTTTGAATAAACTGTTACCTTTTTAATAAACAGTTTTGATTTTGTTTTCTTCTAAAACTTTCTTAACATAGTTGTCAACTTCGATGACAATTGGGAGGCAGATAATTAGTTGTGTTATTTGTATCAACCCTCTCCTTCTTCTTTATTTTCTTCATATAAAAGAATTTATCAATGTTTGATTTAATAAACTTTTGTGGATAACCATTCATTTCTAGTTTTTCTCTTAATGCATTTATTTTCCCTTTCCATAACTTTCTATTCTGTGTGTAACCCGTTATTTGTCGCAAACTATTAAAAATTATTTGTTTCTTCGTAGAAACTTTGTGATTAGATTCATAATTGAGCATTTGACAGCTTTGATATGGTTTCTGATAATATTCATAAGTAATTACATTGTTTTGGTTAATTAGTAAAGTGAATGTTTGAAAAAATTTTCAAAAATAAAAATAAACTCAAGCTGAAATTGAAGTTATAATTTGGAATTGGAAGTGATCAATTTCCAATTTGGAATTTGGAAGTGATTAATATGAAACTGTAAAGAGTTTATAAAGCATGGTTGAAATAATTGCAACGAGTAATACCTTTTTTATGATTGTTTTTACTTTGTTATTAAGAAAGATCATGTTTGTAACGAGTAATATCCTTATTTATCATTGTTATTACTTTGATTCTGTTTTGGGAAATAGAAAGAAAAGTTTGTTTTTCTCTATTTCCATTCTACTCCTGTAGAAAATTTCCGCTCAGGAGATTAAAATATTGAGATAAAAATGTTGATACTGATGATGAAGTTTGTGAACACAACATTTACTTAATAGAACTTAGGAATTTTAGATCTTTAATGCTATCATTGTGATATCTATTAATTTCTTTTACCTGATATTTACTCGTGTGGATTCGAAATTTAATTAAAATCAGGAAAAAATTACACACAAGTAGATCAAATGTTACAGTTTAAAATTATAAATAGACGAAAGAACGGTACTAATTTTGTTTGCAGTTGGAGACATTTTGAGGCAGTAAAACACTGGTTTTTACATGGAAAGCGAGAAGTGTAACAATTTGCAGGGAATATGCATAAGGAATTACTTGATGGAGCTAGCGTTGTTCACATCATTCCTTGCAAAGATCATTCATGCCTCTACATTGGAGAAACTGATAGAACCTTGAAGAAGCGCTTGGCTGAACACAACCGTGCCATCCGCAATAAAGACATCGTCTATTACACTACCAAACACATGATATCCACAGGACACACTCCAGAGACTTCCAGACCTCTCATTTTTGAAAAAGAAAAGAACTCCATCAAGACAAAATGTATAGAAATTGTACATATCTTAACAAATGCAAATTGCTACACTGACAATATTTCAGTGACTTCGGTCAGCAAATAAGGCCTATGTAGAAACAATTCCATAAAGTAATCTATTCAAGGCAATCCACGACCCTTTCTTGTATATATTTATTTTACCAATACACCTAAAATTCTGAAAATTTAAATATGAACTTGTAAGGTATCTGGGATTTCTATTTCTTGTTTTTAATTTTCAAAATATTCTGTAATTATTTTAATTAAAATTCAAAACCGGCAATTTTTTGGTACTTGTCGAGGTAGGACTTGATATTTCCAACTTAAAAAAAAACTTGTCGAACACCTAAATGCTAAAAAAGTTCATAAAAGAATGATTTGTGCTTTATTTATTAGTGCAATAGTTAGGCCTAATTTAAAAAAAATAAAAATTGTGTTTTAAAAATTGTTTGAGATTAATTTTTCTTTTACGTGCTATAAATAATCACAATGAAAAACGTTTTCATTTAAGACTTTCTAAAAATCATGCAGATTCATTGGATGATGTTCGTTTTCAAAAATAAAGTTGTTTTGAAGCATTTTTTTTATAGAAATAAATTTTTAAGTTCATATTTTCTTCTAATCTCCTTCCTACTTATTTGCATTTCAATAAATAACATACAACATCTTCTTCAAAAATATATTTTAAAAAATATATTTATTTAAACACATTTATTCAAACAAACGATATTTAATTTATTGTTGGAAATAACTTGAAAAAGGAAAAAAGAAAAATTTCCTAAAATTTGTTTAAATAAATATATTTATTAAAATATATTTTTGAAGAAGATGTTGTATGTTATTTTTTGAAATAAATTTTTGTTAATTCTATTAAAATCCGTTTATAAAAAAATGTTCTTTGTTCATAAATATTCAAGAACTTCTAATATAAATTTTTCAGTGTTAAAGCCCTCAATCTAGAGTAGTTTTGAACCAGTAGCATTCTTGTATTTATAATTTTAAACTAACATTTGATCTACTTGTGTGTAATTTTTTCCTGATTTTCATTTTACTGAACACACATTAAAACACAAATCAATTTAATTCTATTGTTATAATGAAAATTTGCCATTTTTGATATTGTGAGTTGTAAAGGAATTATAAACATAGAGAACACAGCAATATATCTTATTTTTCCAATATACTTTTCAATTACATCCAAATATTATTTTCCGTACAAATCTACGTTTACAGAGATCTTCTTAACGAAAAGATATTTCTTTAAAATCATTTAGAATAGAAAGTGAAAACTCGCTTTCATTATCTTTGAAATAGTTCTTTAAATCTTCCGCCTGTTACAGAGGGTCACTTCTGACCCTTCCGGTTAAAGAAGCAAGAAAATATCCAATTTGCCCAATTCTTCATAGGAAGTGACGAAAGAGTTAATATTCCACAAACAGTTTAAGATTAATTTAAATTTTAGATGAATGAATAAAGAGTTTTGAGGTGATTACCTTCTATGAATATATAAAGACCTCTCATTTAATACTAATTAATTGATAAGTGAAATAAAAAGAATTACTTGTTTCAGATTTTGAAGATGGCTGAACATCAGGGGACGTCTCTGGTGAAGGTGAACAATTGACTGATTTCAAAGCTATGAAAAGTTAAAAAAACAAAATATTAGTGAAAATTTGAAAGTAAATTGTAGTAATGATTTGAATTCCCATATTTCTTCATAATAAATAAGTCGTTATATTTCAAGTAGCCCGAATAGTTTATTTTTGTTATCAGGTGGCAAAGGCCGCCTTTCATCGCGATTAACGAATGCGAGGAGAGGTCTAGACTGTGATTTTGGATTCTAAGCCTAAATATGGATTCGAATCCAACGGTAGGCATGAATATTTCATCCTTTCAGTGAAAACTGACGTCTTCTTTGTTCTCCTTCCGGCTCCCTAATACCATTTATATGTATTCTTGGGTCTGTAAAATAGATCTAAAAGGCCGCAATATTAGCATGGTTTATCTGTAGTCCATCAAGAGCCTTCCTTATATCCATTCCTATCTGTCTCAATGTTCTTGAAACCCGTTTGTTTATTATTTTATCTAATTCTTGTTACCATTTAACAAACCACTTTGCCATTAAAATCGTAAACTGCAAAAACATTGTAACAATTCGGTATATGGTACGAAACTTAAAATTGTCCCATATAATTTCGACTTGATTATAAAAGTCTTCAATTACAAATAAGAAAAATAATTCTAAGAATATAAATCTTTAAATTCTCGAAATCTATGCTGAACAATGCATTTAATAAGCATTTAATCTCCTCTCATTCAATAAGACAAAATCTATTATTACTAATAATCATTTAGTTAAAGTTCAGTGATTTCGTTATAATTGAAGTATTTTACCTAATGTAATTAAGGCGAATATACAGAAAATTTCAATCTTCATTTTTCTTGTGATATTTTTCTTCTTTACAGTTCAAGGGAGTCTCATCAAATGAAACAATTAATAAAATTACTTAGAAATGAGAAAGTTGAACTTTGAAATTGAACTGTTTGGAAAGAATCGAATTCCGTGGAAACAAAAACTAGGATATAGAAGTCATAAAATACACGGATCTAAAGATAAAATGTAACATTAAAAGTAATTGATACACGAAGTGATTGGGAATAAAAATTATAAAAAAAATATGGAAATGTTGTTTGTGAATTTTTTTTTTTTTTTAGTTCACTCAGTCTGTATGTTTTTATAATCATGTGTTTCTCCAGCCTTAACAACTTGATTTATTGAATGAATCTCCTTTCAATTAATTACGCAAATTTAAGAACCCTCTAACAACACGATCTAAGTTTAATATTCGAAATCTTTCCAAGGAAGTCCTTGTCGAGATAGTAGCTCGAGAAGGCGATAAAAGTTGGAATCTTAAAAAAGCATTTTTTCTCCTAAATCTATTAATTCTTCATTGTTTTAAACAATGAATTTTAATGTTCTTTAGATAATTCATTCATTTGTGCGCCATGATATCATGAAAGTTACAGTCCAGTTCACGAAAGAAAAGCTTTCTGTGACGTAATATGCCTACAGATTGATGTTTCCAAGACGTAACAGCGACATCTATTGCTCAAATTCTTAACTGAATCTTATTAACGTAATGAAAACATTCTGGTTTTTGTATTTTCTACAGTTAGAATACATTTTTTTGTTATTGTTATTATGTAGATAATTTTATATTTTTTTTAATAACTTGGCTTGGCTATGTAATGTCAATTAGAATTAATTCTTTCAAATTTGATTCCCAGCTCCGTTTGAGAAATTCGCTGAAAAGATGTTGTGCTTCCGTTGGATGCAGTTTTTGCCTGAAGCTTCAAAAGATTAAAAACAAAATTACGTTGCCGAAATCGGTTTAACTTCAATCAGATAATACCACACGCTAATTTAGGCTCATTTAAAGATCATTGAAAGGATAAATAAATAAAAAATTATAGAAAAGCAGGACTTTTGAAGGAATTTATCAAATAGTTTTTATTTCAAACCATCTCGTGTATCAAGAATTTTTAATTTGTTACGTTTGATCCGTGGATCCGTGTATTTTTATCACTTCCACATCCTAGTTTCTGTTTCCACTAAATTCGATTCTTTCCATTAAATTCAATTCAAAGTTTAACTATTCATTTATAGTTAATTTTATAAGTTATTTCATTTTGTGAGCTGTCAAAATAAACCTCAGGAAAAATAAAGATTAAAATTTTCTTGACATTCACCTTATTTACAGTAGATAAATACTTAAATTACATTCGTAACTTTAGTAGTTATCAGTATTGATAGACTTTCAACGCTTAACTCACGAGTGGGAGGAATTTAAAAGTTTGTTTCCAAAATATTTGAATATTTAGGCATCTAAATATACAGCATCTAAAACAAATGAGGAGTCTTTATATATGTTCAGTGCTAATATATTTATATATTTGTGTTAGGCACTATACATTTATATAATTTTTTCTTATTATTAATTTATAGCTTTTATTATTGAGTTGTAGATTAAATGGTGCATTTATAAGTTTTGTGTCACTTGTCCAACTGTTATCCCTACATAACATTTCTTCAGTTCTTACAACGGCATTGTCTTTGCCAAGATTTTAATGGCAAAGTCAAGTAGGTCGTTAAGTTGCACCAAGAATTTTACAGTACATGGAACAGTGGGTGAAATATGGTTTCAAGGCAAAAAACAAAAGCCGATAGGAACACAGGGAATCGCAAGTACTCCATCCTAGTACTGAGATCTTTTAGGCTTATTTTACAGACCCTCGAATATATACAAAAATTTATAGCCAAGCGAAGGAGGAAAGAGAAGGAAAAGATGAAATATCTAGACTTCTCCTCACATCCTGCAATTGGAATACAATCCAGATCATTGCCACCTGGCGACAATAACAGAATTTAAAGGCTGCTTGAAATCTAATGATTTATTTCTTATTAAGAGATCGGGGAATAACCCTCCCTGTAGTTTATGTAGACCGTTTCGGCATAACCTAGTGGTGTAGGCGACGATCTCCTTCTAGACAGATGTTTTGGAACCTATGTTCGAATCTCAGCAGAGGCATGGATGTTTCAATTTCCTTGCCTGTGCTTTGTCTTCACTATCTCTTCGGGTCTGAAGACATTATGGAATGTCTGAGGAAGACAACGAGAAACCATCTCAGTATCTACTCCATAGAACAAAGTTCTTTGATTAAAAGTAAGATGCTGGATGATTCATTCTCCGGTGTACAGTCATGGTGTTGGAATGTGGGTGAATTGTCAAATGTTGTGGTTTTTTTTCTTCTGACTGCTTCTGGAATATATTCATGTGAGTTAAAATATGCTTGTGTGCTTAGTGATTACATTGTGTGATTAATCAATCGTTGTGCACCGAATAGGATTACTCAGAAGCTCCTTGCATAAACAGTTTTAAGGATTTGAATTATTTGATCATCATTAAGTAATTTTATTCCCACAAACATTATGTATAATAAGTGACTTAGATGAAAGTGCTTCAAGACTTGTGATTTGCACATCGTTGAAACTGAAGTAACTATTTACCATCGAGGTGGTTTTTTTTAGCTCTGAACTAATGCTGATACAGGTATCTGAAGTGACTATTAAATTTGTGGTTATGGGCCTAACATATCTATTGTTTAATGCACTAGAGCTAGCAAATCAAATGTTTACCTAACTTTGTATTTACTCTAAAAGTAAATTATATTAACTAAAGAAGAATAGCATATTGTTATATTGATATTAAGTTAGATAATCTATCTTGATCTGAGTTAATAGAGAAATTAACTGATAATTGTATTGAAATTGAGAAGATGAGTTACTTGTCCTAGTAGTGTTACATAATTATAATAATCTTACCATACAATGGTAATTCAATCCGAAGATTGGTTCAAGTCTACGGAACCCTAGTGACCCCCAAAGGGCGATCCCTAGGAGAAGCCGTAACTATACTAGGGAACAGATACTGGAGTGGATTCCCGGTGCCTTCTCCAGGACGCCATTACGGAATGACGTCAGAACGAAGAGAAAGTGAAGAAGAGGCTGACAACACAGGAAATAAATTGAAACATCCATGCTCTCGACCGGGATTTGAACCCGGTTACCGGCACACTGGCCTCACGGCAGACCTCCGCCTGAGACAGCACGACCACGCCGTCACGGATATTAATCTTAGCATTTTAAAATAAATAACATTATATCTAATACAGTAATAAATTTAGCAGAAATAAATATTCCTTCGTTTTTTGGTTAAAAGATTCTTGTGCATTTATTTTCCCCTTAAATACAGAGAAAAATAGGGTTTCCGGTTTCGTGTTTTTTTTTACGAAAATCCGGTATTAGCAGAGATATTTCAATTTATAAGAATTCAGTTCTTACCTGGAGTAAATGAGTGAGTTCTTCCACTTGCTCGTTTATACTCAGCATAATGAAATCTCCAGTCGATATATTGAAGTTTAAGCAAATTTATTGTAGTTTTTAAAAGTAAAATGTTCAGTTGTGAGTCGTTGCTCGAGCAAAACGAATGCGTCTTAATTTCGTGTGATGTCACATTTTGTTTTATGCGAAGGGTCATTTTTACGACTTTAAAAAATTTTTTACTCAAAACTGTTCTTCAAATTAAATGTGATTTTTTGTTTTGTTTTGTTGTACTTCCTCTTTATTTTCTCATGTATTTTTGTACTTTCAACAAAAAAAAAATCTATATATATAAAAAAGAATGTACCTTTCTTTCTTTCTTTCTTTCTTTCTTTGTCTCTTTGTTTCTTTGTCCTTTATACACTCCTAAGCCCTTTGACCTATCTGGACCAAACTTTGCAGAATTGCGGAAAAGATAGGCTACCTTAGAACCCGGATCCACCCCCCCCCAAAGGGGTTGAAAAGGGGTAAAAACCCTGAAAAACACAATATCCACCTGGTGGTGAAAATAAGAACTACACAAATATTGTGTAAAGTGAAAAATTCGCTCTCCTATTTGGGGCAAGGACACCACACTTGGGTGGGAGGAAGCCAACACAAGGGCTTAAGTGTCCCACCCCCGACCAACACCGGGACCTTATATTTAGGGCCCTTTCTCGGCCCCCCCCCCCCAAAGTCTATTGCAAAAAGGGAAAACTTCACTCTCCTATGGGGGCAGGGACACCACACTTGGGTGGGGGGATGGCGACACAAGGACCTAAGTGTCCCACTCGCGATCGACACCGGGACCTTATTCTTCTTCTTCTTATTTAGGGAGTTGTCCACCTGGTGAGACATTAGTGCGTTGTCTTCCTTTATATGACAGAACAGGTAAAACAAAAACCTTGCTTTTGGATTTTATGAAGAAATCCGTGTTTCTGGGCCTTCGTGTAATTTTGGGACATTTAGAAATTCCAAAGGAAAATGGGTTCCCCTTTAATTTTGATGAAATTTCTTTAAATATAAATACTTGTATTCTACTAAAATCCAAAAGTCAATAAAATGAGCCAAAGAGGCCCATTGAACCAAACTGTCCCACCCATGAAGGAGGCGCCATTGTATGCCTACTGCTGCCACTTCCTCCTCCCGAAGATGAAGAAGCTGCTGAAGCAGAAGATGAAGAAGGAGACGACGAAGAAGAATTAAAATGAAACTGTAATGTAATGTAATGTGGTGAGCGTGGGTGGCTTGACAGCCGAGCACCGCGACCTGAAAGATCTATTGTGCTATCCCACGTTAAGAAGGACAGATGGAGAGAGAGACTGAGAAAGGATGGTGTGAGAAATGCAGGCGAAATAGGAGAACCCCGGGAAAACCTGCCCAGCGCGGATCGCCACCATCAACAAAACCCACATGAGAACCGAACCTCGGTACTCAGAGGTGGGAGGCCAGTGTCTTAGCGACAACGCCAACCGCTATCAAACTCTGTTCCAATGGTAAACTACTCTTCGAGGAATTCAATCTGATTAGGGGTATTTTCCAAAGTAACAACTATCCATTAGATTTTATTAATAAGATTATTCATAGAAGTTTACTTAGATAAGATCTTCAAATTCACAAATTAAAGACAAAAGCATGTGCCAATTTGTTTCTATTCCATTGAACATAATCATAGAAATAAACTATCACCCATATTAGGTCAGATTAACATTAACTAATTAGCCCATAAAACTAGGAATACATTAGGTGAATACATTAGGTTTTGTCAAAGTAAAGTACTTTAGACTGAACTGGTGTAGTTTATGGGATAAAATGTGTAGAAGGAGGTGATGAATGCTTATATATTGGAGAAACGAAACGCGGGCTACGAAACGGCAGTCAGGCAGAAAAATAAGCAGTGCCAAACGGCTCTACATCATAAACAAACGGGACGTACGATACTTATGAATGAACCTATTGATTATGCCAATGAGAAGGACAATTACCTAAGAAAATTCATAGAAACTTTATTAATAAAAACAAAGAGGTCCTATAACACCGATATTTCTGTAACAAATGCACTGCAATACAACCTAATGTGATAATTTACTGTTTGTATTGGTAATTCATGTAATAATGATGCACAACATCACATTGTTAATTTTGTAACAATCACTGTAAACTACTGGATTATTACCTATTATTGCCTTGTTGAAATTCTTTTATGGCTTGAATATTATGTTCGGAGACATATAGCTTTCCTTTATATTATATTTATCATTTGAGGAGGAGGATTAAATATCCTCGAAACATGTAATCAAGTATTTATATTTATTTATTTTGCTTATCGTGTGCGTTTGGTCCTTATTTAATATAATTGCACACATCATGACTGATAATTTGTAAATTTTATATTTTATTATAATATTTTATAGTTTAGTATTGCCAAAAATTATAACTGTAGTTTAATTATGTACGTATATATGTAGTGAATTTTGTCATCAATAAGCATTTCAAGAAATTCCGTAAAATCAGAATTTCTCAAAAACTGAATCTGATGAAACAGAACTAAATATGACTTTTGTGTTTACCCATAGTGTGGAACTGAAAAATATAAATAGTTTCTCTGAAGCAAAATGGTTGCATATCAGTGTTATCGATGATTATTTGACTGTACGCCTACAGATATGAAGAATTCGACTCCAGCTCGGCTCATTTTGTAGCTTGATTTATAGAGAGAATGACCATCTCCCAATTTCATTCAGATTGGTAAAAATTTAGGACCTTAAGTTTATTTTTTTTTCTTAAACCTTTAACAATTACTGACTTAATCTGTTTGTTAATCTTGTGGTAATTTTGGAGTAAAGAAAAGCGTTGAAATGCTAAGGTTGATTGAGCACGTTCGTGTTTATTTTACAAAATCGTTTGCTAAGTAATGCTATGTAGTCTGAGGAAGTATGTACTTAACGGAGGTGAACATTCAATAAGAAACCACGGTGTTACCTGCGAAGTTCACTACTGTTTTTTTGTTTGTTTGTTTGTTCTTCTGTTTTTTTCATTGTTTATTTAGTAATGGAGAATGAAAGTTCGGTATAGAAAAATAAGATTAATCTTAGAATCCTTGTAAAGTTAAGAATCAGTAAAAAAAAACCAAAAAAAACAATAAAACAATTTGATGCTTGAGTAGATGTAGCCAACATTGGTAGAGAGTAATTATGGAATAATTTACCTTTCAAACAAAAGCTACATAATTTCACGCAATAGCAAACAAGATGTATTCGAATTATACTTTGAAAAGACTTAAAAGTCAGAAGTGTTTATATTTTCAGACATAGTCGTATTACTTACGAATATTACGAATAATACGAATAAGTTAAATTCTTATCGACGGATATCTACAGCTATGAAATTGTTAAGAATATATATATATTTATTGTAGTAAATATACAATTACGTGACTGAAGGTAGTTCCCAGCCATTTTTTTAAAAATAGATTACTTAGCCTTTGATAGATCTGTTTTGATACAGCAGCTATAGACTGTCTTAAGTACTAAACAAAGCAATTACAATTCAGTAACAGTGAACTGAGAAATGTTTACAGTTTAGCAATTATTGTTTTGTTTCAACTAGTCGGCTACCCGTCGCTTCGCTCCGGAAGCCTCGCTTATATAACGGAAAACAACTTTTTATTTGTTAAAAAATAAAACACCTACACACAAAAATTACATCAAGGAAACTAAAACTAAAATTTCTTAAAAGTTTTTTGTTAATTTAATTTTTGATGTCTATATTCTCTCAATCTACGACTGCTTTTAGAATCAGCGTGTAAATCATATATCTATGATATATTTTTATTTTTTATAAAGATTAGAATGTAGGCCTCATGGTCTAATGGCTAAGACGTCTATCTTCTGAGCAGTATTCTATCTAATAGAAATAGTACATCTTTCTTTCTTGACTCTGTTTTTTTTTATTCCTATTGATACTTTTCAGTGGTTTTCGAGTTAGAAATATCGATGGTTTTTGAGTTCAAATAGTGATTTTTCAGTATTCTACCTAATGAAATACTGCTTCTTTATTTCTTGACTCTTTTTTTTATTCCAATTGATACTTTTCAGTGGTTTCTGAGTTACAATAGTGTTCAGTATTCTACCTAATAGAACTACTGCTTCTTTCTTTTTTGAGTCTCTTTTTTATTCTAATTGTCACTTTTCAGTGGCTTTTGTGTTCCAAATATTGATGGTTTCTGAGTTACAAATAGTGATTTGTCAGTATTCTACCTAATAGAAGTACTGCTTCTTTCTTTTTTGACTCTCATTTTAATTGTAATTGTCACTTTTCAGTGGCGTTTGAGTTACAAATATTGATGGTTTTTGAGTTACAAATAGTGATTTTTTCGGTATTCCACCTCAAAAAAAGAGTGCTTCATTCTTTCTTGACTCTGTTTTCTTTACTCCAACATCTGGCATGTACACCCACATATTTTTCAATATCACATAGAATTTGGTTAAGTAAGAATATTTAAAATATTGCAACGCTTCGGCAATTATAGTTCTAATTGTCAGTTTCGAATTACAAATAAACTGACGGATGGGAAATAAATAAACAATCTTGAGATTCAAAAAAAAGGTTGAATACATTCCTTATTGATGGGGGAAGGGAAAGGAGATATAAGTCAAAAAACAATATGAAGAGAGTTGTAGTCCCTATGGCCTAATGGATAAGGCATCTGACTTCGGATCAGAAGGTTGCAGGTTCGATTCCTTTCACGGATGTTTCATTGTAAAAATTATTTCTATTTTCCATTCTCACAGAAAATTGCGCCGGACAGATAGAGAAATAAAAGATTTTAGTAATATAGATTGTTCTTCTCGGGGGTAATCACTGTACAGCATCTAATCAATACAGGAAAGCCGCCTTTGGGGCTCAATTCTCTTCTACAGACAGTCTTTTACTGTATTTAAGATAATTCGTCTGGTAATAATTAAAATGTTAGGAGCACAGCTTGTGTCAAAAAAAGCGGCCTGCCATGAGATTGATAAGTCTGAACGTGGGTTCGAATCCTGGCATGGGCTTGGATGTTTGTTTCTTCTTCTGTGTTTGTTTCTCTTCGTAGGAGGCAAAGTCACCTTACTTCCTTCCTGGATAGTTACGCAAACAACAATAGTATAAATTAACCCATCATTAGTGTGTAATTCTATGACTAATGTCCGAAAAATAGATTTGCCGATAAGTCACAATAACAGCAATGATGATTAACAGTCTTAAAAGATCAAATATACTGCTTCAAAACAGCTAAATGATTGGAAGAATTGGTTCGGCTTAGACAGTTTGTAAACAATTATGGGAAGTGAAGGAAGTCAATAATATTTGATCATTATTAACTAATTTTATTCCCACAAACTTTAAGTGTAATAATACAAATCCTTAGAACAGTTTATGAAAGGAGTTTCAGACTAATCCTATTCAGTGCACAACGGTTGAATAATCACACAACGTAATCACTAAGCACACAAGCATATTTTAACACACATGATATATTCCAGAAGCAGTCAAAAGAAAAAAAAACCACCATTGACAATTCAACAACATTCCATCACCCTGACGGCACACCGGGGAGTGAATCATCCAGCATCTTACTTTTAACCGAAGTACTTCTGTAATTCTTCTTCCTTCCTTAATTCATCTTTAAGACGGGAGAGTCAACAGCGAGGACACTTCATTCTTTAAAGTGTAATTCTGCTACATCTTCGGTGGAAGTAGGTGATAACCCATCTCGACACTTGAAGACTTACTGTAGCTTCTTGCTTTAGTCTTCTCAAGAGAGATCTCATTCACGGGATCTCATTCACTTCGTACCCATCCTTACGGGATTTATAAGTCTTCAAATACGAGTTTACTGCATCGTTTCAGGCTGCAGACTCTTCTTCAGTTCGCCTTCAGAGTATATTCACTTGAACCATCAAAAGACTCTGTTGTGACCTTTCTTGTCCTTTTTGTTTTTGAAGGAGAGTGATACGATCTCTTCTTAAGGCATTGTCCAGGCTGTCGACTCATATTCTCTCATTCATTAAAGAGTCCACTTCATATTACTAATTCGCACGTGTCAAATACAAAATAGATAATCATTGGCTACTGCTGTTAATGCAGGTGGGACAACGTCAATAAGCTCCTCCCATCACATGACATTTAGCGAGTTAACCTTATTAACGAGATAAGTCAATTATATTGGACAGACAGAAGATCGGAGCAAGTTCTTTGCAGTCACTAGTGTACTCAAAAAAAAACTAAGAAAAAGCAGATAATGATAATTAAAGCTAGAACAAAATTATGACAGATCAGATATAGAAAAACAACGAATATAACTTTGGGCAAGTTTTCCGAAATCCTCCTAAAGAAGCTAAAGTCCATATTGTTATATAATTAAAAAGCTAAAATCTGAAAACTAATTAATTTAAAAACAAAACTTCTAGTGTCTTATAATTTTTATCTGATTAAGAAGAACGAATTCTTTATCTTAGAAATAAATCAATGGGAAAAAAGTAGAAATTTCTGAATTTTAAAATATCAACTCAATATTTCAACAATTTTCAAAACTTTCTATTCTTCTATCTTCTTTACAGATATTCCCCCCATTTCATGACTTTTGAAATATCAGATCCTTCTAATGTAAGAAAACAGAAAATTTCTTAATTTGTCCGATTGTGCAAAGGACTTGAATATATTAAATATATACAGGCATCCAAAATCTAAGGACGAAGACATTTGTACGTGTATTTGAAAAACAGTTGTATCTGTAGTCAAATATGGAAATAGCTGTATTGCCAGACTATGAAACTCGCTTTGTTCTATGGAATAGATAATGGGATGGTTTCCTTCCTTCCTCAGACATTCCATAATGGCTACAGACCCGAAGAGATAGTGAAGACAAAGCACAGGAACGAAATTGAAACATCCATGCCTTTGGGACGAAATAAAACGCAAATTACGTACCCACCAATAAATTCGGTAAATATGTTTCATATAATTTCGACTTTATTATAAAAGTCTTCAATTAGAAATAAGAAAAACAATTCTAAGAATAAGTATCTCAAATATTCTCAAAATATATACTCACTTGTTTAAATGTTTTTAAACATTTTTTGTTTGTTTAAATGTTCCTCAGTCCTATTAGGTTGCTTATGCAAATGGACATCTGTAGAACCGGCACTGATTGTTTAATTTAAATTTATAAAAATAAATAATTAAATAAATTTAATAATATAGTAAAATTAATAATATTTAATAAATAACGTAATTAAATAAAATAAAAGTGAGAAAAGGCTAATTAAAATTAGAAATAAATAAATATAATATTTATATTAATATTATCTTATAATAATTCAATAATTATTATAGTAATTCATTTAATATATTATAACAATGTTATAATAATTTACAGTAATTTAATATTTATCTTAAAGTATTTATAGCTTAAGTTAAAGTTTCTCCCTTCGATAGGCCATGGCTGGCCTGTGGGATCGCGGGAGGTCAGGCTCCCGCAGCTCGACCAACGGGACCGGGGGGGGTCAGCCCGACGCCCGCCCGCCTTTAACTCCCGGGAAAGAAACCCGGTAGTCATTCTATAGAGGGCTGGGTAGATCCTAGGACCCGTTTTTGGAGGAGAATGGAGCGTGGAAAAATTCCCGCCTCCGCCGAGGCCGGAATCGAACCCGCGACCTCCAGCCCGCAGCCAAGCGCGCTGACCACTCGGCTACCGGGCCCACATTTATAGCTTAATCTTTCCATTAATAATGTCAGAAATTAGTCTTTCTTCTATGTCTTTAATTCTTTGAAACTCATAATTTTCCCATTTAATTTGTTTACATAATATATATATTATGTGACCATTCAATCGATATCCATAATTATTTCTGATTTTATTATTATTTATAGTGCTAAGCCAGTTATATCTAGTTTTATTTTCTTCTTTACATCTATTTCTTTCATTTTTTATTTCAAAGGAATTTTTTGTTATTACTTTATATATGAATTTTTCTTCTATTGTTAATATTTTAAATTTTTTTCTAATAAGATTTTTTTTTCATCTCTACCTTTTTTAATATTTAAAAAAAAATTACTATTTTAAAAAAAAATCTTGCTGATATTTTCAATTTGCTTCCTATTAATAAAAATTCAGCAATCCAGACCTTAGTTCAAAATTGAATCTACTAAGGATTTAAAAATAATTAACTTTTGATTAAAAGGAATTATTTCTTTCAAATTATAGAATCAATATGTAAGTGAATTTAATTTCTTAATAACATGTTGATACTGTACATTCCACGAAAATTTTTCATCAATATTATTCTTATATTATCAAAGCATTATTCTGTCTGTCATAAGACTTTACGTTTTCCCAATTTTGTGACCAAACTATAAAAGATAGATTGGTCATGCAAATTTAGAAAATGTAGAGCTTTTTAAGACAAACAAAATGCTACAAAAATCTTTCGAAAAAAGTTTTTGATTTCCAAGATGGCGCCTTTTAAAGGATCAAATTTTGACTTTTTTCAATTTAAACGAAAAGTATAAAAGTTGGAAGAGAGCATTATATTGAGAAAATGTTGGGATTTGAAAGTTCTATCGAACGACCTATCACTCATTCACAAACATTTCTGCGTTTGCAAGATACATGCAAAAATGTGATTTTTCCCTTTAAATTTTTGATGTGTGGCGCCAACCAGCAACATATCTGAGTTATCCGGAGAAACCACAACGGGCTGGGAAGTCGTATATTCTCCGACGAGCTTAATAATAATTTGCTAAATAAATAAAGTTTGTTTTTTAATGCTATGCATGCAAGGGTTCCGGAGCGAAGCGACGGTATCCGGCTATTATCTTATATTATAAAAGCGTTATTCTGTCTTTCATTGTCATAAGACTTTACATTTTTCCAATTTTGTGACCAAAATACACTCATTAACAAAAAAAAACGACACACCTAGAAGGAGTTCTCGGATGGAGACAAAAATTGGCGGAGAGGCAGATTATGTACAGAATAGAAAATGATTAAACTTTCAGACAAATTGAATGATTTATTTCAGAGTTATAGAGTTACAAAGTAACGAGCTCAATATGGTGTTGACCCACCTCTACCCTGAATGCAAGCTGCCACACGACGTGGCATAGAGTGATAAAGCTCCCTGATGGTCTCCTGCGGTATTTCTTGCCAAATTTGCTCCAATTGTCGGGCTAGGTCATCCACATTCCCTGGTGGATGCAGTCGCCTTCCCATCATATCCCAGACATGCTCAATTGGAGAGAGATCTGGGGATCTGGCTGGCCAAGGAAGTGTTTCACAAGCTGCAAAACAGGTCATAGCAACACGTGCCGTATATGGTCTGGTATTATCTTGCTGAAAAATAAGGCCAGGGTACTGCAAAAGGAAAGGTAGCAAAACAGGTCTCAGAATGTCATCGACGTACCGCTGTGGTGTAAGTGTGCCGCTAATGACGACCAAAGGGGTCCGGCTATCAAGGGAAATGGCACCCCAGACCATAACTCCTGGTTGAGGGCCTGGGTGGCGTGCAATAGTGAAAGCAGGATCGGCACGCTGCCCTGTGCGTCTCCAGACATGAGTGGCAGGTGGCGTAGCGGTCGGTACGAGCGTAGATGTCGCTCTCTCAGCCGTCTGTGAATGGTCATGGTGGACACTCGTGAGCGGCTTGCACGTCTGATGGTTGATAACGATGATTCAGGCGCTGTGACAGCTGATCTGACAATCACTCTATCCTCCCGCTCTGCTGTGGCCCTAGGTCGACCTCTACCTTCATGACGCTGAAATCTGTCATTGTCCACCCATTCCTACCAGCATCTTCTAATCGCCGCATCATTTCGACCCATATGATGAGCGATTCTCCGATTTGCCCAACCTGCCTCTTTCAATCCAATGATACGACCTCTTTCAAACTCTGACAGTTGCACGTAATGAGCTCGAATCCTGCAGAGAGGCATTTTTTCAGTCGTTGAAAGGTATCCTAACTCGCAATGCAACAGAAATTTTGACCATCAGATTGAGAATCGCTTCTTATATACACCTGCTGAGTGCGCAGTTCCGATGCGCTGTAGATCTCGCTATTCATTCACTGGACACCAAAGTTTAATCATTTGCATGGGCTGTCCCAATGTCTTTGCATACGAAATTTCATTACAATCGGACAACTCCTTCTAGGTGGGTCGTTTTTTTTGGTAATGAGTGTATAAGAGATAGATTGGTCATGCAAATGGATAAAATATAGATCTTTCTAAGACAAACAAAATGCTACAAAAATCATTCAAAAAAATTTTTGGTTTCCAAGATGTCGCCTTTTAAAGGGTCAAATTTTGACTTTTTCTCAATTTAAACGAAAATTATAAAAGTTGGAAGAGAACGTTATATTGAGAAAATGTTGGTATTTGAAAGTTATATCGAACGATATATCAATCATTCACAAACGTTTCTGCGTTTGCAAGATACATGCAAAAATGTGTGTGGCGCAACCCCAGGTGTGAGGTGCCAACCCGCAATACACCTGAGTTAAGCGGAGAAGGCAACAACGGGCTGGGAAGTCGTGTATTCTCCGATCTCAATATTAATTTGCTAAATAAATGAAAGTTTTTTTTTTTAATGCTATATACGCAAAGGTTCCGGAGTGAAGCGATGGTACCCGTCTAGTTCCAAAATATTTTTGTTGAGTAATATATTCAATTTTTACGCAGTTACATTGATAATTATTAATCGGATAGATATTTTCTATATTTTTACACGTAATATTATATAACGCGAGATATATATTTTTTTGAATAACTTTATTTTTATTTTTCATTACCAGAATCTTGTTTTTTTCTTTTAATAAACTTTTAATCTCCTCTAATTCAGTGAGAAAAAAATCTATTATTACTAATAATTATTTAGTTGTTGTTTTCTTATAATTCAGTTGTTATAGATTAGTTGTTTTCTTATAATTTAAATATTTACCCAATGTAAATAAGGCGAATAATAAGAAAATTTCAATCCCATTTTTCCTGTGATTTTCTATTTAATTTCTTTTTACAGTTTAAAGGAATCTCACAACATGAAATAACTAATAAAATTAACTATAAATGAATAGTTAAACTTTGAATTGAATGGAAAGAATCGAATTTAGTGGAAACAGCAACTAGGATGTGGAAGTCATAAAAATATACGGATATAGAAATCAAACGTAGCAAATTAAAAAAAAAACTGCTACACGAAGTGATTTCAAATAAAAACTATGTAATAGTGTAGAAAAACAGCTCTTGCATACAGATTTTTTTTTTTAGTTATCTAGCATAGTGAGACTAGAAGTGGTCCATTAATTAGCATGTGGTATGATATGATTAAAGTTAAACCGAGTTTGACAACGGAATTTTTTTTGGGGTTTAATTTTTTCCAGGAAATGAAAAACTTATCCTGTTTGTAAACAGCAGATAGTGAAAAAATTAAAGAAAAAAATAATTTATTCCTTATTATTTAAGTTGTTAAAATCCAACTATAGTTCAGTTGATCTGAGAAAAGCTTCCTTATTTGGCAAATTCAGATCAGATTTAAATGATAACAATAATATAAAAATATATTCGTAACTATAGAAAATACAAAAACCAGAATGTTTTCGTTATGTTTATAAGATTCAGTTTGAGCAATAGATGTCGTTGTGACGTCTTGGAAACATCACTCTATAAGCATATGTTGTCATAGAAATCTTTTCTTTCGTGAACTGGACTGTAACTTTCATGATATCACGGCGCGCAACTGAATGGATAATCTAAAGGAAATGAAAAATCATTGTTTAAAACAATGAAGAATTAATAGATTTAGGAGAAAAAAAAATGCATTTTAAGATTCCAACTTTTATCGCCTTCTCGAGCTACTTTCTGAACAAGGGCCTTCTTGGAAAGATTTCAAATATAAAACTTTAGATTGTGTAGTTAGAGAGTTCTTAAATTTGCATAATTAGTTGAAAGGAGATTCATCCAGTAAATCAAAGTTGTTAGGGCTGGAGAAACACATGATTATAAAAACATACAGTCTGTGTGATCTCAAAAAAAAAAAAAAATTCCCGATAAAGCTTTTCTATATTAATATATAGCTTTTATTTCAAATCGTTTCGTGTATCAATTAGTTTTAATGACACTTTTGATCCCTGGATCTGTGTATTTTATGACTTCTGTATCCTAGTACTTGTTTCCACGCAATTCGATTCTTTCAAAAGTTCAACTTTCTGATTCATAAGTAATTTTATTAATTATTTCATTTGATGAGACTCCATTGAATTGTAAAGAAGAAAAATATCGCAGGCAAAATGAAGATTGAAGTTTTCTTGATATTCGTCTTCATTACATTAGGTAAATACTTAAATTCTAACGAAATAACTGAGCTTTAACTAAATAATTATTGGTAATAATAGATTCTGTCTCATTGAAAGAGAGGAGATTAAAGGCTTATTAAAAGATTATTTGAGCATAGATTTTGAGAATTTTGAGATATATATTCTTAGAATTGTTTTTCTTAGTTCTACTTGAGACTTTAAATTTATGTCGAAATTACAGGGAACATTTTGTAACAAATACCGGATTGTTATAATGTTTCTGCAGTTTACGATTTTTATGGAAAAGAAAAGGTATTTGTTAAATGGCAACAAGAATTAGACAAAATACGAAACAGCGATGGGTTTCAAGGACATTTGGACAGAATGGAGTGGCACTTGATGGGCTACGGATAAATCATAGTAATACTGCGGCCATTTAGACCTATTTTACAGACCCAAGAATACATAAATGCTCTTAACTAGCCGGAAGGAGAACAAAGAAGACGTAATTTTTCACTGAAAGAATACAATATCCATGCCTACCGTTAGATTCGAATCCACATTCAAGGTTAGCATCCACAATCACAGCCTAGACCTCTCCTCTCATCGGTTAATCGGGATGAAAGGCGGCCTTTGACACCTAGTGATAAAAATAAACTATTCGGGCTACTTGAAATGTAACGACTTATTTGTTATGAGGAAATATGAGAGTTAAAAATATTACTTCAATTGGTATTCAAATTTTCACTCATATTTTCTTTTTTTAACCTTTCATAGCTTTGAAGTCAATCAATTGTTTACCTTCACCGAAGACATCCCCTGCTGCTGAACCACCTTCAACAAGGATGTTCCGTGGTGCTCGGCCAACTACAACAGAGACGTCCCCTGTTGCTCAACCACCTTCAACAGAGACATCCCCTGCTATTCAGCCAACTTCACAAATTCAAAATAGTAATTGATTTTATTTCACTAATTTAAAAAAATTAGTATTAAATTAAAGCAGTTTATATGTACATGTTCAAAACTCTTTATTCATTCATCTAAAATTTAAATTAATCTGAAACTGTTTGTTG
>JAFIDM010000002.1:47805121-47845941 GCA_023159025.1 Thereuonema tuberculata
GTGCTTGGCTCGATCCGGTTGGAATAATGCTGACTGGGGACGTATAGCAACGAATCCCGCTTCCAACTGTGTCCTGACGATCGTCGCAGACGTGTCTGGAGACGCCCAGGGCAGCGTGTCGATCCTGCTTTCACTATTGCACGCCACACAGGCCCTCAACCAGGAGTTATGGTCTGGGGTGCCATTTCCCTTGATAGCCGGACCCCTTTGGTCGTCATTAGTGGCACACTTACAGTACAGCGGTACGTCGACGACATTCTGAGACCTGTTTTGCTACCCTTCTTTTTGCAGTATCCTGGCCTTATTTTTTAGCAAGATAATGCCAGACCACATACGGCACATGTTGCTATGACCTGTCTTGCAGCTTGTGAAATACTTCGTTGGCAAGCCAGATGCCCAGATCTCTCTCCAATCGAGCATGTCTGGGATGTGATGGGAAGGCGACTGCATCCACCAGAGAATGTGGATGACCTAGCCCGTCAATTGGGGCAAATTTGGCAAGAAATACCGCAGGAGATCATCAGGGAGCTTTATCACTCTATGCCACGTCGTGTGGCAGCTTGCATTCAGGGTAGAGGTGGGTCAAGATCTTATTGAGCTCGTTACTTTGTAACTCTGAAATAAACCATTCAATTTGTCTGAAATTTTAATCATTTTCTATTCTGTACATAATCTTCCTCTCCACCAATTTTTGTCTCCAACGGACAACTCCTTCTAGGTGCGTCGTTTTTATTGTTAATGAGTGTTGTTGTCGGCATACATTGGATGAAGGGTATCATATTCCTTATCAGCCTAATCGATTAAGTATATTCATAAGCTTTAACGTGTGCATTTGTAGAATGAAATAAGACGCCGATACACAAATTTGGATTAAAAATATTATTAACACATTAAAAAAAGTACACAGGACCGGTTTCGCTATTATAACATAGCTTTCTCAACTAATTAAAAATTGGATTTACATGCTCTTAAATACAACTTGACTGAACGGTAATTAACATAATAGGAACTTGGACCAATGGGGGCGATGGTGCGGAGGACCAATGAGATCAATGCTGCGGTGTTTCCCGCCGTTATCACTTCTGAACGAGACCGGAAATGAACGTCACCGGATATAGAGACCACAGCTGCCGAAGGATGCGTCGAGGGTAATAATAATAATAACGAAAAAAAAAAAAGAGAAACCAAAACAAAACATGGACATACTATTTAGTAATGGGAAATATGGGTTTATTAATTCTGTATTCTGCTATAGCTTGAACTTATATTGAAGTATTATAGCAATTTGGACATTTTCTAATGAAAAGATTGGATTCCTTATATAAAACTGACGGATTAGGTAAATTGATTGAGTGACCAAACTGAGGAGAATGGGATGCTGTATTGTAATTGAAATCTTTATTGGCAACAGCATAAATATGATGTGATATTCGGTCATGAAGCTGAATGATTACCTGTTTCTATGTAGGACAAACAATGCAAAAGCTCCATGACCGAATATCACAGCATATTTATGCTGTTGCCAATAAAGATTTCAATTACAATACAGCATCCCATTCTCATCAGTTTGGTCACTCAATCAATTTCGCTAATCCGTCAGTTTTATGCAAGGAATCAAATCTTTTCATTCGAAAATGTCAGGAGTCCATCCTTATCCTTACCTCCCCAAATTGCTATAATACTTCAATATCAGTTCAATGGAGTAGATACTGAGGTGGTTTCTCGCTGCCTTCCTCAGACATTCCATAATGTCTTCAGACCCGAAGAGAAAGTGAATACAAAGCACAGGCAAGGAAATTGAAACATCCATGCCTCTGCTGAGATTCGAACATAGGTTCCAAAACATTTGTCTAGGAGGAGATCGTCGCCTACACCACTAGGTTATGCCGAAACGGTCTACACAAACTACAGGGGGGGTTATTCCCCGATCTCTTAATAAGAAATAAATCATTAGATTTCAAGCAGCCTTTAAATTCTATTTTTGTCGCCAGGTGGCAGAGATCTGGATTTTATTCCAATGGGGAACAATTGTCATATTGAGCTAAAATTATTTTCTGAGAGAAATTAACATAATATTAATGTGGTTAAAATTTTATTTTAATCCGTCGTTTCTAAATAGGGGAAATTTACGCTTAAAGTTTGGCTTTTAACCACGCCTCCAAAAAGCATTGTCACGTGGTCGTGACGTCATGTTTCCCTTTCAACAAGCTAGTCAGGCAGGCGCAAGAGTTCTTACTCACGTTATAATTGCTTTCTTTCAAATAGCGTCTGTGAAACTTTCACAGAAGTTAAAAGATATTATAAATATTATATTGTGCCAATGTGCAAAAAAATACAAGCGTCACATCGCTAGACAAAATTGTTAATTTCGTGCCGAAGAATGCAGTAAGAAAAGAGACACCTCTCGCCGAAAAATCTAGTTGTATTGTCTGTCAAGATCACTTTAATGTATTACAAAATAACTTATGTTTCTTTTAAATGTGCATGCTGTTAAATAATAATAAAATTATTTCTTACGATGGACTTAATGGTGACTGCCAAGCATTACTCGGAATTATTTAAATTGTTCTGTGATGTGGATGAAATTATTTTTAGTATGGTTTTGAAATGAAATAAATAAACATTTATTAATATTTTTTCTCTCTGTTATTAAATACGTTAAAAAGCTTAAAAATACTCAAAGTGATAAACGCAACAAAAAATAAGATTGAACGTTGCTGTTTCGTAGAATCCACAATTTATATTTTCGGTCAATTAGAGATAGTTTTATATAGAAAAGATTTAAAATTATATTTTCTTTTTAAATTTATTTTAAAAATAACTTCTAAATTATGAAGGTTATTAATGTGCGGAAAGTAGTAATAATAATGTAACCAATACCAATAATTTAGAAATAACTTCTAAATTCTTTTCCTTTTTTACCGTGTTTTGTTAATGCTGAATTTTTTTTTTCAAAAGAAGCCAAAAAAGTTTTTTATTTCTCTTATTTTGTTTATTAAAGTTGAAGCGATTTGCTTCTGAAGTATAAAAATGTACATTTGCTTTTGTTTGTAATTTGCACGGCTCATCTGTAGCGTAGCCTTCGTTAAACGAAGCTACGGCAGTGGCCGGTAAGTCGCCTTACCAAGGCGGGTCAGCGTAGGCCCCGGGCGCGCTTTAGAATTTCCCGTCGTCCACGAAATCGGTTAATTTTGATGACGTAATGAAAGATTTTTTGGCGAAAAAAATTATGTAGTATTTACAGCATACTCTGTATATATTATACGTATGTGTTTTATTATTACGAAATTTAGAAGCACGGAGGCCTATAAACACATTTTTTTGGCCCCGTGATGCCTTAGCAGCTGAACGTAGCCTATAGCAGAATCAAAGAACTCTATTTACGTTCTTTGAGCAGAATTGCCTTACAAAATTTTCCCATATCTAAAATTACATAAATGAAACGTTTAAAGTTTTCATAACAGCATAACAGCATAATTTTTGATATTTAAAAATCAATAAGTCTTTATGTTTGTTTGCTAAGAGAGTATTGATTGCCTTTCAGTTTTCATGCCCTTTATATTTCGGCAAAAACGAAATCTTCATTTCCAGCAAAAATACTGGCAATCATTAGGGAATCTACCATCGGTAAATTCCCTGAATTGCCCTTAACAAAACTGGGATCTGGCAGAGGCATATCTGAAAATTAAATAAAACTCAGAAATCAGCTAAGTTTTGGAGGGTACTTATTGCTGATCGAGTCTCCACGCTGATCGAGTCTCGCGGTTGGGAAAAACTACGTCACACCAATCACAGAGCGTTTTCGTTTTGATGACGTCATGACACAATTCTGGGTGTGTTCGCAGGCCAATATCTTGAAAAATACTTCAAATTGAGCCGAGATTTTTAGGATGGTTAACTTTTGAAAGTAGATTAATGGAAATATAAGGTCAAATATCATTTTTATTTTTCATAATTGTTCCCCATTGCAGGATATGAGGAGAAGTCTAGACAGTTCATCTTTTCCTTCTCTTTCCTCCTTCGGTTGGCTATAAATTTTTATATACTGTATATTCGAGGGTCTATAAAATAGGCCTAAAAAACCTCAGTACTAGGATAGAGTACTTGCGATTCCCTGTGTTTCTATCGGCTTTTGTTTTTTGCCTTGAAACCATATTTCACCCACTGTTCCATGTACTATAAAATTCTTGGTGCAACTTAACGACCTACTTGACTTCGCCATTAAAATCTTGGCAAAGACAATGCCGTTGTAAGAACTGAAGAAATGTTATGTAGGGATAACAGTTGGACAAGTGACACAAAACTTATAAATGCTCCATTTAATCTAAAACTCAATAATAAAAGCTTTAAATTAATAACAAGAAAAAATTATGTAAATGTATAGTGCTTAACACAAATATATAAATATATTAGCACTAAACATATACAAATACGCCTAAATATTCAAATATTTTGGAAACAAACTTTTAAATTCCTCCCACTCAGTGAGTTAAGAGTTGAAAGTCTATCAATACTTAACTACTAAAGTTAAAAATGTAATTTAAGAATTTATCTACTGTAAATAAGGTGAATGTCAAGAAAATTTTAATCTTTATTTTTCCTGAGGTTTATTTTGACAGTTCAAGGGAATCTCACAAAATGAAATAACTAATAAAATTAACTAACTTGAATTGAATTTAATGGAAAGAATCGAATTTAGTGGAAACAGAAACTAGGATGTGGAAGTCATAAAAATACACGGATCTAGAGATCAAACTTAACAAATTAAAAATTCTTGATACACGAGATGATTTGAAATAAAAACTATTTGATAATATAGAAAAGCAGGACTTTTGAAGGAATTTTTTATTTATTTATCCTTTCAATGATCTTTAAATGAACCTAAATTAGCGTGTGGTATGATCTGATTGAAGATAAACCGATTTCGGCAACGTAATTTTGTTTTTCATCTTTATCGAGGATTTTTTTTTCCAGAAAAACAAAAATATTTACTGTTTGTATTCAGCAGTATAAAAAATTACAGAAAAAAAAAAATCAATCCTCGCTATTTAAGGTGTTAAAAATCCAACTGTAGTTGAGTTCATTTGAAAAAAAACTTCCTTATGTGGCAAATTCTGATCACTTACTTTCTCCTGGAAATCATGAAGTCAAATATAGAAATGGAATATCTGCAATGGCGAGTTACTGTCAATACGCGAGAGAAGATATTACACAGCTAAACCTATAATTTGGAACGTTTTTCAGTATTTGAAGAGTCAGAGTCATGATGTATGTCTTTCTGAAGAGCTGAATGAAACGGCTACAACAACAAACTTGTCCGCTTTGATGGTGAAGGAAATTGTTTGAAAAGAGTCTTTCCGCGGGAAATCGTTCACCCAATGTGGCATGAATCGGATTCGTGTAAAGCCAGTGGTAGATACGAACGACTTACATCTTGTTACAGCGTTATTCGTTTTTAGAATGAATATCCAACGTTTGATATTCATTCATTTGAAGCTTCTGGGAAAGATTGAATCCAACGGAAGCAAAACATCTTTGCAACGAATTTCTCAAATGGAGCTGGGAATGAAATTTGAAAGAATTAATTCTAATCGACATTACATAGCCAAGTTATTAAAAAAAAATATAAAATTATTTAAATATGTTTTCATTATGTTAATAAGATTCAGTTAAGGATTTGAGCAATAGATGTTGCTGTTACGTTTTGGAAACATCAATCTGTAGGCATATTACGTCACAGAAAGCTTTTCTTTCGTGAACTGGACTTAACTTTCATGATATCACGGCGCACAAATGAATGGATTTTTTAAAATGAGATTTAAATTCATTGTTTAAGCAATGAACAACTAATAGAATTAGGAAAAAATATGCATTTTTAAGATTCCAACTTTTATCGCCTTCTCGAGCTACTATCTCGACAAGGACTTCCTTGGAAAGATTTCGAATAGTAAACTTAGATCGTGGGTTACAGGCTTTTTAAATTTGCATTATTAGTTGAAAGGAGATTCATTTAATAAATCAAGTTGTTAGGGCTGGAGAAAAACATGATTTTAAAAACATACAGAGTGAACTAAAAAAAAAAAAAAATTTCCAAACAACATTTTCATATTTTTTTGTAGTTTTTATTCCAAATCACTTCGTGTATCAAATACTTTTACTGACACGTTTTATCTTTAGATCCGTGTATTTTATGACTTCTACATCCTAGTTTTTATTTTCACGGAATTCGATTTTTTCCAAACAGTTCAATTTCAAAGTTCAACTTTCTCATTTCTAACTAAATTTATTAGTTTATTTCATTTGATAAGACTCCCTTGAACTGGAACGAAGCAAAATATCACAAGAAAAATGAAGATTGAAATTTTTTTGATATTCGCCTTAATTACATTAGGTAAAATACTTCAATTATAACGAAATCACTGAGCTTTAACTAAATGATTATTAGTAATAATAGATTTTGTCTTATTGAATGAGAGGAGATTAAAGGCTTATTAAATGCATTGTTGAGCATAGATTTCGAGAATTTGGAGACTTATATACTTAGAATTATTTTTCTTATTTATAATTGAAGACTTTTATAATGAAGTCGAAATTATATGAGACAATTTTAAGTTTTGTAACATATACCGAATTGTTACAATGCTTTTGCAGTTTACGATTTTCATTGCAAAGTGGTTTGTTAAATGGCACCAAGAATTAGACAAAATACGAAACAGAAACGGGTTATATATTCGTATATACAATATAATATATATTATATATATTATATATCAATATTATATATGGCACCAAGAATTAGGAAAAATACGAAACATGAATGAGTTTCAAGGACATTGGGACAGATAGGAATGGATATAAGGAAGGATTTTGATGAACTACAGATAAACCATGCTAATATTGCGGCCTTTTAGATCTATTTTACAGACCCAAGAATACATATGAATAGTCTTAGCCAACCGGAAGGAGAACAAAGAAGACGCAAGTTTTCACTGAAAGGATGAAATATCCATGCCTACCGTTGGATTCGAATCCATATTCATGCTTAGCATCCAAAATCACAGTCTAGACCTCCCCTCTCATTCGTTAATCGGGATGAAAGGCGGTCTTTGCCACGTGGTAACAA
Organism: Thereuonema tuberculata; assembly: GCA_023159025.1. Classification (NCBI taxonomy): domain Eukaryota; kingdom Metazoa; phylum Arthropoda; class Chilopoda; order Scutigeromorpha; family Scutigeridae; genus Thereuonema; species Thereuonema tuberculata. Next base: position 47,812,245 of record JAFIDM010000002.1, read on the forward strand.
AAATAAACTATTCGGGCTACTTGAAATGTAACGACTTTTTTCTTATGAAGAAATATGGGAATTTTTAAATCATTACTACAATTTACTTTCAAATTTTCACTAATATTTTGTTTTTTTAACCATTCATAGCTTTGGAATCAGTCAATTGTTTACCTTCACCAGAGACGTCCCCTGAGGCTCCAGAGATTGCAAAAAGTAATTCATTTTATTTCTCTTATCAATTAAGTAGTATTAAATTAAAGCTCTTTATATATTCATAGAAGGTAATCGCCTTAAAACACTTTATTCTCTCATCTAAAATTTCAATTAATCTTAAACTGTGAGGAATATTAACTCTTTCGTCACTTCCGGTGAAGAATTGGGCAAATTAGATATTTTCTTGCTTCTTTAACCGGAAGGGTCAAAAGTGACGTCATGTAAACAGCGGAAGATTTAAAGAATTATTTCAAAGATAATGAAAGCGAGTTTTCACTTTCTATTCTAAATGATTTTAAAGAATTATCTTTTCATTAAGAACATCTCTGTAAACGTAGATTTGTACGGAAAATAATGTTTGGATGTAATTAAAAAATATATTGGAAAAATAAGATATTTTGCTGTGTTCTCTATGTTTATTAATTCCTTTACAACTCACAATATCAAAAATGACAAATTTTCATTATAACAATAGAATTAAAATTGATTTGTGTTTTAATGTGTGTTCAGTAAAATGAAAATCAGGAAAAAATTACACACAAGTAGATCAAATGTTAGTTTAAAATTATAAATACAAGAATGCTACAGGTTTAGAACTACTCTAGAATGGGGACTTTGACACTGAAAAATTCATATTAGAAGTTCGTGAATATTTATGAACAAAGAACATTTTTTTATAAACGGATTTTAATAGGATTAACAAAAAATTATTTCAAAAAATAACATACAACATCTTCTTCAAAAATATATTCTAAAAAATATATTTATTTAGACAAACTTTAGGAAAGTTTTCTTTTTTCCTTTTTCAAGTTATTTTCAACAATAAATTACCCCGTTTGTTTGAATAGATTTGTTTAAATAAATACATTTTTTTAAATATATTTTTGAAGAAGATGTTGTATGTTATTTATTGAAATGCAAATAAGTAGGAAGGAGATTAGAAGAAAATATGGACTTAAAAATTTATTTCTATTAAAAAAATGTATCAAAACAAATTTATTTTTGAAAACGAACATCATCCAATGAATCTGCATGATTTCTAGAAAGTCTGAAATGAAAACTTTTTTTATTACGATTATTTCACAGCACGTAAAAAAAAAAATAATTTCAAACAATTTTTAAAACACAATTTTTATTTTTTTTTAAATTAGGCCAAACTATTGCACTAATAATAAATATCTTAACCACAAATCATTATTTTATGAACTTTTTTAGCATTTAGGTGCTCGACAAGTTTTTTTTAAGTTGGAAATATCGAGTCCTACCTCGACAAGTACCAAAAAATTGCCTGTTTTTGAATTTTAATTAAAATAATTACATAATATTTTGAAAATTAAAAACAAGAAATAGAAATCCCAGATACATCACAAGTTCATATTTAAATTTTCAGAATTTTAGGTGCATTGGTAAAATAAATATATAAAAGAAATAAAAGGTTTGCAGTCGCCCAAATTGCTTGAGTCCCTTTGATGAGCTTCTTTAGAGTGTTTGGCCGCGCTGCCATGGTCGCTTCGTGTGTAAAGCAAGGCAATCTTGAGCCGCGCGGCCAAAAATTCCTGGCAGCGCTGCCATGGTCACGTCGTGTAAAAATTAACAATGTAGAGAATATTATAATAAATATGAAGAAACAGGAAAAGGAAAAATAATAAGGTGAAAATAAATATAATAGAAATGAGAATGCAGAATTAAAACAAACAAACAAAGTAACGAAATAGAATAGGGGTGGAAAAAGGCAGATAGGGTATGAAAAGTGAAAAGGATAAAACAGAAACGAAATAAAATTTGAGTGTAATAAGAAAGATAAGTTGATAGAAGAATGGAGGGTTGGAAAAAATAAAAAAAAAAAAATATTTTTCAAACATTCACTTTACTAATTAACCAAAACAATGTAATTACTTATGAATATTATCAGAAACCATATCAAAGCTGTCAAATGCTCAATTATGAATCTAATCACAAAGTTTCTACGAAGAAACAAATAATTTTTAATAGTTTGCGACAAATAACGGGTTACACACAGAATAGAAAGTTATGGAAAGGGAAAATAAATGCATTAAGAGAAAAACTAGAAATGAATGGTTATCCACAAAAGTTTATTAAATCAAACATTGATAAATTCTTTTATATGAAGAAAATAAAGAAGAAGGAGAGGGTTGATACAAATAACACAACTAATTATCTGCCTCCCAATTGTCATCGAAGTTGACAACTATGTTAAGAAAGTTTTAGAAGAAAACAAAATCAAAACTGTTTATTAAAAAGGTAACAGTTTATTCAAACGAAAAAATTACAAAGATAAAAATAAGGGCAATATCCTTTTCAAAATGGGTGTAATTTACACTCTAGAATGTAGAGATTGTGGGGAATTATATTTATGAACCTCAGGTAGATCGTTAAAAGAACGCCTGAAAGAACATGTAAGAGCCTATAAAAATAATAAGATAGGAATATCGGACTGGGCTGGCCATGCCACAAAATTTGCACCTAATCCAGACCGGATAGGGGACGTAATTTATGAATATGACTAATCAGAGAGATTCATTTTGGAATCAGCTTTCATTAACATAACAAAATGTTTTAATAAGAATAAATGAATGTTTGAAAAAGTTGTTAAAAATAACAATAAACTCAAAGTTGAAATTGAAGTTATAATTTGGAATTGAAAGTGATCAATTTGAAATTGTAAGTGAATAATATGAAACTGTAAAGAGTTTATAATGCATGGTTGAAATTATTAAATCAAACATTGATAAATTCTTTTATATGAAGAAAATAAAGAAGAAGGAGAGGGTTGATACAAATAACACAACTAAATAATAATAATTATTTGGTTGAAATAATTGTAACGAGTAATACTTTATTATGATTGTTTTTACTTTGTTATTAAGAAAGAGCATGTATTTAACGAGGAAGATCTTTATTTATGATTGTTATTACATTGATTATGGTTTTGGAAATAGAAAGAAAAGTTTGTTTTTCTCTATTTCTATTTTACTCCTGAAGAAAATCTTCGCTCAGGAGATTGAAATATTGAGATAAAGATATTGAAACTGAAGATAAAGTTTCTGAGTTTTATATTTATAATATTTAAGAAGAAATTCGAAGTTTTGAAAATGTTAAATTGTTAGTTTTACATTTACCTAATGTAGTTTTGATTTCTTTTCATTTAGAGACTTGTCCACCTGGTGAGACATTATTTCCATGTCGTGATACTTGTCAAAACTGTAGTTTCCTAGGGAGACCTTGCCCAAAAATCTGTTTTCCTGGTTCCACGTGTAATTGTAATGATGGGAAATACAGAAATTCCAAAGGAGAATGTGTTCCCCTTGACCAATGTCCCTGAACAACATTGGAGAATAAATATTATAATCATAACTATCATTATTTAGTTTAATTTCGATAAAATTTGTTTCAGTTCGAAAATTGTATTCTATTAAAATCTGAAAGTTAATAAAGTGAAATTACAAAAAAATAATGTTGTGGTTAAAAGAATCCAGCAACCTTCAGAAATTAAACAAACAATATTTCTTACATAAAAAGGAAGTTTTAACTAATAAAGACGATATCTTTATTGAGATTAATATTTAGATGCAATTAGTTTCTGAATTAAATATAACAATACAAACGAAACTTGTAAACAAGTTCATTTCACTCAGTAAACATTATTATTTTGTACGAGAAATCTGCCTTCAAAGCTTCAGTCTTTGCTAAATTCTTTAAGTACTTGAACCGCCTTTATTAGAGTATTGAGTACTCTTTCCATTTGGGTTAAATCTTTCAGAACGAAGACATAAGAAAACTAGTCAATTTATTTAACGAATCCTACTTATTTCTCCTTTCACTTTCTTCCTGATGTAATATACATAGTTCCTAAATCTATATTCTTCGTTTAATCATGAGATACACAATACAGTAGAACCTCATTATAACGGACCTCATTATAACGGACATCGCTTATAACGGACAGTTTTTAAAAAAAATATAATAATAATAAAGGATGCATATGTTTATCTGACGAGTTTTACATTTCCAAGCAAGCGATTAAACATCGATCATTTAATGAAAAAAAATTTTTAACATGCCCGATGATTCAAAGAATTGAGTAAGCAAACGAAGGCACAACGTTACAAGGAAGGATTCGCATCTTTGTAGCGTTGTTCCTTCGTTTGCTTTCTCAATTCTATCGATCATTTAATTTCGTTATTGTCTGAAATTCCACAAATTGCCGCACACACTCATCAGTTTTTATTCAGTAACCTTTGAGTCATGTCGTTAAGTACTTTTTATAGCTAACTATTGTCCTTTCATTGATGTACACTCTGATGCATTACACCGATATAGAATTATTTGTTATAAACCGGACTTTCATTAAAACGGACAACCTTCAGCCCCAATTAGTCCGTTATAATGAGGTTCTACTGTACTCTTAAAATCTCTTCTTTATCATAACGAATTCAGTTGAGGAAGACGAAAGAGATTTCTTGTCCTCAGTTATTCAACCTCAAGAAGTCTTCTTTTAAAGAAAATGAAATATCGTAGTTGTTATTAAAGAAGACATTTTAGGAGTATTTGTGTATCTCATGATTAATCGAAGAGTATAGATTTAAGTCAATTTATAGTTTTGTAATAAACACAAAACAAAGCAACACTGTACAATCTGCATCATTATTCATCATGCTTGCGAGTAAACTGCCAGTGAACCCATTGGTTCGAGGCTATCATATTGTTGTCAGTGTACACATATGATCGAGGATATAATATTCCTTATCAGCATAATCGTTTCAGTATAAACAGACACCAGTATTATCCAATTATCATTATTTTCCTGTTATGATCACGGAATAAACTGGAAGTTGCGTGGATCCGAGCATCATTTTTCTCCAAACATCTAGCCATGAGGAATCCAACTAGGTTTGATTCGTGAGACTTCGGATTTCAGGATTTGAAGGGCATTACACATACTTATAAATGCACCCACTTGGACATGGGAAATCTAATAGCATCCTCTTATTTTTTTCTTTCTTCTTAGTCCAAATTTCTTCTAATATTTAATAAGCTGTGTCCATCCACTCCTGTCACAACCAATTCTCCAACCCCAACGTCTTTTCTTACAACAGCTCCTTGCTGTGGTGCTGAAAAAGGATAAGAAAGCAAAGGAAAGTTATTTTCAAAGGAAAAAATAATACCGTAAAACATCTATAATGTAAAAGGGAAAATTGTGGATATGTATGTGTAGTGTCTGTATCTCTCTGTGCAGAATGTTTAGAATACGTCACATAATAATGCTTCCAACACGCTAAGACTTGAAATTTCGCATAAGAGTAGGTTCCATACTGTAGACAATGAAAAAAGTATAAAAATATGTTTTATTTTTTGGGGAGGGGGAGGGTGGAAGATCCTGAACTTTCTTGAAAGCGCCACAAGTGCACCTGGAAGCGACTTATGGGAATAGGAACTTCCAGATCATTCGGAATTACTATGAATGAAGTTACTTAATTCAATTTAACGTGACAAATTTATACAGGAATAATAGATACATAAGATATATGTATATAATATGTACAGCTATGTAGGATTAAGTCATATCAAAAACTTCAAAAAAATGAAAACAAAAATGAAGAAATAGATTATAAAATTAAACAACAATAATACGAATAATATCTTCTTAAGATACCAAACGTAAAACCTCTTATAACTTATTAGAAAAAATACTCCAAACACCTTTGGCGATATTTCGACTTATATTTCAAAGTCTTAATCATACTATATACATAAATTTCTTAGGAAGGGAGAATATCTCTCAGTTTCCCAAAAACGAAAAATAATGCAAAACAAGAATTAATTTCTCAATCTAACAACAGAGAACGTGACATCAGCCACGTTCATATTACCAATTTACAAGCCAAATTCATTGTTTAAAAATTCTTTTTGTTTTTAAAATAAATATTTATTTTCAAATGTAATTTTTATTTTTTTAAAATATTATTTTAAACTTTATGCTTTTTTAATGTCCTTTAATGTCTTAATTTCTTAAGAAGATATTATTGTTTAGCAAGAAGGACAAGTAAATATTTATTTTAAAATTAAAAAGAATTTTTAAACAATGAATTTGGCTTGCAAATTGGTAATATGAACGTGGCTGATGTCACATTCTCTGTTGTTAGATTGAGAAATTAATTCTTGTTTTGTATTATTTTTCGTTTTTGGGAAAGTGAGAGATATTCTCCCTTCCTAAGAAATTTATATGTAAAGTATGATTAAGACTTTGAAATATAAGTCGAAATATCACCAAAGGTGTTTGGAGTATTTTTTCGAATAAGTTAGAACAATAATACAGTAAAAAACACAGATAAAAGTGTCAAATAAACAAATAAATAAAATAGTGAAACATTCCACACCCCCATGCGATAATACAGCGTGTCCGAACGTCACTGTACTATTTGAATAGACACTGTATAGTGACTGTTATTAGGTATTGAATCAGGCGAGACAATAATGGTTCTGAGCTCAGAAGAAAAGATAGTTGAGTGGAATATTACAACCAGCCATACAGTCTAGGACGTACCAAGTCATACATATACGAAGGAGAGGTTTCAGATTACGTTTCGGAAACACGCCTCAAGTGACAGTGTGATTCTTGGCTTCATTCCGACAGACAAGTAAGGTACAGTGTAAAGGATGCACGAGGCTGCCACGAATCAGTATACACTGGCTAAATTCCCAACATTAAGAGTATTAAAAAAAATAATAGGAAATTCAGATGAGTCTTCAATGCAAAGGAATCTTTATTTATTACATAAGCTATATTTCTGTAGAAGCTTAACTTCCTTTTTCTTTTTTGTTTCCCTGTTTTTTTTTTCCTATTTTCAGTTATGTAAGTAATTTCAGTGTATTGAGAAATACAATAATCAAAATTAATCATAGTTTTGAATTATCTACGCTTATTATATATTAATCACAGTATGATTTGAGTGAAATTTAAAGTTTATTACTTTAAATACTTTTGAGTTTAATTTTTTTTACTGTCACAGAATATTTATTTTTGTAGAAGTAAATAAATGCGATTATATAAAAAAATGATGGTATTTCAAAATTTTAACTTTGTAGTAGATAAGAAAACAATGTCCCTGGAATGGGACCCTACAAAGGCAAACAATAGCGGTTTTCTAATTTTTCTTCTACATGTATGTTTTTCTAGGGTTTCAATTTCGGGAGTGGATAAGGGGAAGGAGATCCGTAGGGCTCTCAGAACTTATCATCGAAGATGAATCTGGCTGATGAGTCAAACAGCCGAAACAGCTGTCCGAGATTCCAGTTGATGATAGCTCAAGGCGTGAAAGCAAACGATTGTCCAATTCATTGATTTCCACTTTTCATAGTACAATATGCGCAATGGAACTTTCATTATTTAGCAATTTAACAGCGAAAAAATTTAAATAGCGATTTTAATAGATTAAAAAAAAAAGTATTTTTAAATTACTGTGACTCATTTTTTTTTTTTTAGTGTGAACATAATATTTTTTTCCCAATGCTTGGTAAATATTAAGCTGTTTTCTTTTTAATTTATCTAAAAGATTTATCTCCTGTAGTTTTCATCACTTCAGGAAGAATAAATAAGTTTTTTTCACAAATAAAAAAAACGAAAACTCAACAGAAATACTAGATCTGTTTTTATGCTTAACATCTGTGAAACAAAACTTTTTTTTCTTTTTACGAAAAAAAAAAAAAGATTTTGAATTTATGCTAATTTTAATGAAAATAACATTCCTCCCAGTTGTACCTGATTAATCATATTTGCTTTAGAATCTGTTTTTACAATTAAGAAATTACTTTTTTTATTAATTCCTTCCTTTCATCGACTTTAATCAACTATGGACCACGGGCTAGCCCTACCTGACAACGTCAGAGTGAGGCTAGGAAATTCCAGAAGGTGAACGAGATTCACATCCCGTCCAGAAATAACCCTGAGATAGTAAGTCCCAGGTGAGAAACGGACGAAACATAGAAGATGAAAGAAACAGCCATGCCAACGCCGGGATTCGAACCCGGGTTCTGACAACTCCGCCACACGGCAGACTGCCGTCTAGACCGCTCGGCCAAGCCGGAACGGTTTTTAACAATTCCATTATTTGGTATTCTTAAATTCCAATAAAAAAACTATTGAGAAGTGTGTTTTTTTACCCTCTATTTAAGTTTAGACTGAATACGAGTATAAAATAAACGATGTTGCAAAATTTGTGTGTAATATTCAAACAATGTGTAGGGATATGGCTAAGGTTCAATATATTCCTAATGAACCCATGTCCGGAAACACCATATTAAGGCGCTAGGTGGTCCTAAAGTGAGCCTTTCCGAGAGAACATATCCTTTGCTACACCATACGAAATGTTTCGCAGGCCAGCCCACACATGTTTTACAGGCGAGTCTGTCACACAAAAACAAATAAAAGTAGCATCCCCAGACTCTCGGAAAGGCTCACTTTAGGACCACCTTGCACCTTAATAGCACGTTTCCGGACATGGGTTAATTAGGAATATATTGAACCTTAGCCATATCCCTACACGTTGTTTGAATATTACACACGAATTTTGCAATACCCTGTATTTTAATTTTTTTTCAAACAGGTACTTTCATTTTTAAAAAGGAAAGCTGGCAATTTCTTCTATCTCCGAAACGGTATGAGCTAAAGGCATGAATTGACAATTTCTACCATTAAATTTAGCAGAGTACAACAAAACCGGTTCAATTATTATATATGAATAATTGGTGTTGTTTTAATTACTTTTGAGGGGATATTCCCATTTCAAAAGTATGAAAATCTTCAATTATCAATGGTTAGTTGACTCTACGCCTACAATACGATCAGCTCGACCCCAGCTGGGCTCATTTTGTAGCTTGATTTATAGAGAGAATGACCATCTCCAATAATTTAGGACCTTAAGTTTAATTTTTTTCATAAACCTTTAACAGTTAATGACATTATCAATTGGTTCATTTTGTGGTATTTTTGGAGTAAAGAAAAGTCTTAAAATGCTACTAAGAAATCACGCTATTATCTATGAAGTTCATACTGTTTTTTTTTATTTTTTTTTAAATGTTATTTCAAATAATGGAGAATTAAAGTTTTCGTTGCAAAAAAATAAGATTCTTCTTGGAAACAATCCTTGTAAATTTGTGAATCAGTAAAAAAAAAAAAAGTAACTTAATTCTTGAGAAGATGTAGCCACCATTGGTAGATAGCAATCTACAGCTACAGAAGTTGACGAAATAGAAAACAAAATGTATTCCAATTGTTTGTTTGAAAAGCAAGAACTTACAAAGCCAGAAAAGCGTTGATATTTTCAGACATTGTCTTATTACTTCTGATTTTGTAAACTGTTCTATCGACTGATTTTACAACTTTGAGATTGTTAAAAAAAATCTATTGTTGCCTGCCAAACTGTCACGTGACAAGATGACTTATTATTTGATAGATCTGTTTTGATACAGCAACAATGGACTGCTTTAACTATTAAACAGAGCAATTACAATTCAGTAACAGTGAACTGAGAATTCTTGTTTAACTGTTGGGTAATTGTTCTGTTTCAATTTTTTTTCTCAAGGTAATTTCTGTATAGCACCTAAGCAATGCAGCGAAGCCGCTTTTGGGGCTCAATTCTCTACTGTAGACTGTCTTTTGTTGTATAGCACATTCAGGTCGCTGCCCGTAGTTTCTACGGGCGGCTATAGATTCCCCAAATTTACGTTGCTCGGCAAATTGCCGAGCGTGTATTTTTCATTGTTTTGCTTCACTTTGGCCGGCGTTTCTTCGAGCGGCGACAACTCGGGATTGTTTGTATTTCATAGAAGTTCAAAAATACACCAATAGGTTGAGTTAACTGACCATAATTTTTCGCCGGAAGTCACACAAGTGTACCGATGTCGGCACTTGTTTTGGAAGTCTGTGGATCGTGTTTTCAAAGCATTTTCAAATGACTACGTTTTTATATTGTTTATGATATAATTATAACAATATAAAATATAATTTTAATATAATATAATTAATTTATAATATAATTAATATAATTTTATTGTTTAATATTATTTTTCTCTGATTTGTCATACTTTAGGATTTTTATGTATTAAATATATCGTGTAAAACTTTTTTTTTGTCTCAATTTTTATCCTTTTTTGTATCTAAATATCTTTTTTACCATAATAGTTACAATAAAATGTAATATACTATTTTGAAGACAAACATTTGTTCTTTATCACAGATCCTAAGTACATTTCCAATTATACATGCATTGATAATACACACAGTTAGAAAACATGCCAAAATAGCACGACCTGTGAGGGAAGACAGAGGGATGAAGGGTACGACCTGAAAGTGATAGAAAATAGTTGGTCTGATAAAAATTAGTTCAGGCACAGCTTGTGGTCAAAGCGTTGGCCTGCCATGAGATTGATAAGTCTGAACGTGGGTTCGACTCCTGGTGTGGGGCATGGATGTTTCTTTCTATTTCTGTATTTGTTTTTCTTGTAGGAGGAAAAGTCTGACAGTATTTATTGATTTTCGTTAAACGGATGTAATGAAACTGTGATCTATTCAGGAAACAAGAACATCTAAGAAGGAAATACTGATATTTTTTTTTTCCTTTACGATTTTGAATTTTATATCAGGATGAATGTCGATGGTTTGTTTCTTTTGTTGTATTGAAAATTAGTTCGATATTACTTCAAAGAATGCGCATAAAATTTTACCTTCAGATGTTGAAATGTAGTAAAAAGAAATGTTGTGTTGAAGATGGGTTTCTCTTGGAAATAGTTATCATCATTCATTCATTACCTACATACGTATACGCTTTTTTTTAATTTATTTATTTTTTTTATAAATTGATAAAACTTATTTGTTAGTGAAATTAGAAAAAGTCAAAATTTTAATTTCTTCTGCTTCCTCATCTTTTATTTTCTAATGTCTTCTATCTGATAGATTTATTACATAATAAGATAGAGCCAACCATAAAAGCCCATATATACACATAATGAAAAGGTTAAAACATATAAAACTTATAGGACGTTTTAGGACTCCTTTGGTTCAAGACGTATTTTCAATTGGAAAGATTTGATAATTAATTTAGTAAAGGCAGTTCATTTATTTAAAGGACATAATGAAGACTGGAACTTTGAGAGGAGATTTCTCATTTTGTAAACGTTTTACAACGGATTCTTCTTTTAGGATCGTTACCTTACTATAACGAAACTCAAAGCTAAGTTGATAATACAGGAACAGTTACGGAGCCAAATCACACCAAGTCGTCTCACCGAGCATCTGAAAGTATCCCTCCTCGCCCACATGATGCTTTTTCCAATGTAAACAAAACGAATTTTCATTACCGATATCGCGATATATTTCTATTGTATATTTAGCAATTTCAAAAAAAAAAAAAAGAACAGATAGAAATTAAACTTATTAAAGAAACAATCTATTTGTAATTTTAAAAGAAATCTTAAGTTATAAGACTTTAAAACGAAAATAAACAAAAAAAATGAAAACCTTTTTTTTTTAAGTGTATTTCAACTTACTCAGAATCAAGTTTCAATATAAATTTCTGTAATTAAAATTTATTACAAATATTTAAAACAATTTATTAAAATTGTAATGAAAATTCTTTCTTATTTGACTTTTATTTTTACATAGACCTGTATTTCATTTCAAGTTTTATTATTATTTTATAACAAATAAATGATAGCTAAAATATATGGAAGAGATATTGTCCTGTTATGATTTTTTTTTATAAACAAATGTAATCTTTATTCTGAAAATAAATTCATGTGAAATAGGAAAGCAAATTACTCCTCTTTCGTAAAGAATTGGTGGCCCTGAAAGGGGCCGTTTTCAACAGACCCAATCAATTTTCAGAGCGGTGTCTCAGCGTCGGTATTAGGCCTACAATCCGAGCTGATCGAGAAACCATTTCTCATAATAAACACCGTTTATTTCTGCGGGACAATCCCCAAGTTTTCTTTGAGCCCTAAATATACCACACGCTCCAACGTCAAATCCTTCTGAACTTCCTGCATGGATAATTATTAGCCGAGGAAGAGCCGATATCGAAGGATCAAAAAGCGATGTCGCTATGAACGCTAACCCTCGCGCAAATGCGTTTCAGCTGAAGATCAGTTTTATCTTGCCATATCGTTCTCTTCGTATGGCCAAAATTTATCCATGTTTCATCTATATAATAAATATGACGATCATGAGAACGATAATGACGGATGTCTCGGGTTTTCCTGGTTTATGTGGTTGAAAAACAACGGAGTTTGAAGACGCCATCTTAACTCAACTGTGAGGCTCACTTGATTGGTTAATCAACTAATGACTTTTAAACTCATAAATATCTGAAATGTTGTCTTTATCTCCTTAAAATATTTATCTTGAGAAATTATGACATGTTTAAAATGATAATTTCTGTTAATTGGCATTTATTTTTGACAGTATCATTATTTAATGTACGGACTACTTTTCATAGCGAAGGTATACATTTAGTAACTGTTTCTGTATTATCAACTTAGCTTTAAGTTTAGTAAAGAACCGTTGGGACAGATTGCGATATTCCTCACAAATACCTTCAACTTTCCCTGCTGAGATACTTAACCTCCACAAAAGATGACTTAGCCCACTTTTTAATATTATTCTGAGTCTTCGCTTTCGTCCTGAGATAAGACTTTCCAGAGATTGATTTGGTTGGGTCCAAATTGGTACAAAATGTTTAATTCAGAAACCAATTACATCTAAAAATTAGGAGGAACCTTCATTAGTTAGAATTTCTCAGTTATGTAAGAAATATTTTTTTTTTATTTATTTATTCATTTTAAATATACATAAAAGTCCCACTGGAGGGATAAACATATAAAAATAAGAATCCCTCTGACAGCAGGTTCTGAAAAATTTGTGATAAATTATATTATCATTACATTTTAATTAAGAAATTATTAGAATCTAATAGATTTATTAGAATAAGTAAAAACTTTTTCAATCTATATTACTAAAATCTTTTATTTCTCAGTCTGTCTGCGTTTCTGCCTGTCCGGCGCAATTTCGTGTAAGAATGGAAAATAGAAAATAATGTTTACAATTAAACGACCGCGACAGGAATTGAACCTGCAACCTTCTGATCCGAAGTCGGATACCTTATACATTAGACCACCGGGACTACAAATCTCTTTATATTATTTTTTGACTTATGTGTCCTTCCCATTCCCCCATTAAATAATGAATGTAAACAAGCTTTTTTTTTTTAATCTCAAGATTGTTTATTTATTTCCAATCAGTCTGTTTATTTTTAATTCGAAAATGGCAATTAGAACTATAATTGCCGAAACGTTACAATATTTTAAATATAATATTCTTACTTAACGAAATTCTATGTGATATTGAAAAACAAGCGCATGTACATGGGAGATGTTGAATAAGAAAAAGAGAGCCAAGAAAGAAAGAAGCACTATTTATATTACGTAGAATACTGAAAAATCACTATTTGTAACTCAAAAACCACTGAACAGTGTCAATTGGAATAAAAAAAAGAGAGTCAAGAATGAAAGAAGCACTATTTCTAATAGATAGATCACTGAAAAAAAATCAGTATTTGTAACTCAAAACCCACTGAACAGTTTCAATTCGATAAAAAAACGACAGTCAAGAAAGAAAGAAGCACTATTTTTATTAGTTAGAATACTGAAAAATCATTATTTGTAACTTAAAAACCATTACTTTTTGTAACTGAAACACCACTAAAAAGTAAAAATTGGAATAAAAAAAAAAAAAAAAAAAAAAAAGAGTCGAGTATGAAAGAAGAACTATTTCTTTTAGATAGAATACTGAAAAAAAAAATCACTATTTGTAACTCAAAACCATTACTATTTGTAACTCATAAATCACTGAAAAGTATCAATTGAAATAAAAAAAAAGGAGTCAAGAAAGATAGAGGCACTATTTCTATTAGGCAGAATACTGTAAAATCACTGTATGTATCTCAAAAACCGCAGAAAAGTATGAATTGGAATAAAAAAAGAGAATCAAGAAGAAAGAAGTGCTATTTCTATTAGGTAAATTACTTAAAAAAATCACTATTTGTATCTCAAAAACCTGGAATCACGTCAAAGTCAAGAAACTCACGATAAATATGCGTCTCATCAACCAAGATCAACCAGAATCAGAGAACTTTGCCGAATATTTGCGCAGAATCGGAGACAATCGAGAACCACATAAAGAAGGAATGATAACAATGAATGGACAATTCTCACTCCGAAGAACGAGAGTATCGATAATATCAATCGAATGATAAGTACTCTCTCGTCTCTCCTTGTATTCTTTGACTTAAGTGCGGATAAAATTGATACTTCTGATAATTCACAACACGAACATCTCTATGCGCATGAGAATCTGAACTCATTGAATCTCAGCGGTATTCCTCCACATCGTTTGTCATTGAAGATGGATCTCCAGTAATATTATCGAAACAACAATCCCAAGTTTGGACTCTGCAACGGCACTCGACTTAAATGCCGTTCATTCGATAATCATCTCTTAGAAGACGAGATCATCACAGGAACTCAGAAAGGAGACTTTGTTTTCATCCATAGAATGTCTATGCAACCAAGCGATAATCTACTTCCATTCACTTTCACAAGAAGGTAATTTCCGATCAGACCTTCTTATGCGATGTCTATCAATAAAGCTCAAGTACAGACTCTAAATAAAGTTGCCATTTATTTGGAGAACTCTGTCTTCACTCACGGACAACTATGTCTAGAGTCACAAGTCATCAGAATTTGGATATCTTCACTCGAAAGAACAGTTACAATCAATTCGTCGCCAAGAACATCGAATACAAGCTATGATCTTCATATATCATCTATATCAACCAACATCCATCTCAAAATATCTCTTCTTCAAATATCTATATTGATCAATCTGTACACCGAGATGGCCCAGTTACATACAAAAAAACTTTTTTTTTTTTACATTTAATTTTACAACTTAATCTTACCATCAATAATGTTACTATATATTTACAAGTAGTATTTTTAATTCTTTATAACATTTTATATTGAAGATTTTTTTGGGAATTTGGTTAAAAATAATATTAATGATGCTATTTTTGTTTCTAAATCCATAATTGTTTTTTGGAAGGTCAGTATTGAAAAAGTTTGTAAAATTCCTTCTGTATTGTATAAACTATTATAATTATTTGAATTAATAATAAAAAAATATTTCAAAATCATAAATATGTCAAAGTTGAATTTTGTTTAGGATGTAGGATTTTGTAGTTTTTTTAGTTTTTGTATTTGTTCTTCTTCAGTTTTGGTTTTAAAGTCTACAAAAATTAAATTTAATATTTTTGTGACTGAATTGTTTATGCGATTAATTTCTGTTTTATTTAAATGAAACTAATTATCAAGTCCATAATTTATGATAGAGTTAACAAGAGATTATAAATTATTATTTTTAGTTTTAAAAGGAAATATATCGTTAGTTTGTCTAAAAATATAGATAATTTTATTAAGTCTTTTTAAAATAGAAACTAGATGATCATTCCAGGTAAACGTATTAATTATAATTAATTAGGTTAAGTATTAGCTTTTTCTATTACCTCAATTCTATCATATTACACATTTTCGTTTTATGTTGATTTTTAGGAATAAATTCAAAAGAATGAAAAATAATTTTTGGAGTAATATGTAATCTTTTGTTTTTCGTTTTAATAATTAATACTTTAGTTTTTTTTTAGGTTAATTTTCATTTTATAATCATGCCACCTTTTCATTTTTCTATTGAAATCTTTTTGTATATTATTTTGTATATTAATATTATTACTGTCAATATTGAAAACAATAAAATCGTCAGCATATGCAAAAATTATGGAATATTTAATGTATTTGAAAATTGAATTACCGGTAGTATGTTACAAAAATCCCGGAGGTATACCTTTTTTCGTATTGTAGAATTTACTACACGAATTTTTAAAGAGATATTTTTTTTCTACGCTTCAGGTAGTTTTTTAATAATTTTGGTGGAGTTCCCCTGATACCGTAATTGTAGAGTTCTTGTATTAGTATATCAAGTTCAATACAATCAAAAGCTTTTTGTAAATCGATAAAAATAATGTAAATTATATTGCTTTTATTTAAATTTTTAGTAATGTACTCATAAAAGTTATATAATAATTTGTTTGTATTGAGATGTTTTTGAAAGGCATATTGATTTTTATCTATTATTTGATTCTTTGCAATGAAATTGATAATTGAATTAGTAATATAAATTTCAGATATTTTCAATAGGTTTGATAATAAAGAGACTGGTCTATAGTTAGTAATTTCGGTCTTTTTAACAGATTTATAGATTGATATAAAACCAATCTATTTTTGTTTGTTTCCGTAATCTAACAATTTTGTTTGTTTAAATATTTTTGGGAAAATATTATTTGTTTAATTTCTGGATTCTTTGAAATTAATTTCATATAGTTTCATCTTATTGAGTTTTGGATTTTAGTAGAAGACAAATATCTACATTTTAAGAAATTTAATCGAAATTAAACTTAGTTTAGTTATGATTACAATATATATTCTCAGAGGTTAATGTAGTGTTCCTGAACATTCCTCAGCGGGAATACATTCTCCTTTGGAATTCCTGTATGTCCCAAAATTACATAAACACGAAGACCCAGAAACACAGATCGTTCACAAAATCCAAAAGCACGGTTTTTGTTTACATGTTCTGTCACATAAAGGAAGACAACGCACTAATGTCCCACCAGGTGGACAACTCTCTAAATAATAAGAAAGAAGGCTACATTTTAGATAGGTAGGGTCTAATCGTTCTCATTATTAATGGGATTTCTTTTTTACTTTTGTAATAAGTATTTTGTAATAATAAAAAATGAAACCTCCATTACAATAAATATAATATAGAAGCTTTCTAATGGCAATTAAGTAGTGCTGTTGATCCTCTGTTGATCCTCTATAATCATTTTTTGATTATACCTTTCTACAAGGTGGAATTTTAGCCCAATGGTTTAAGCGCTAGAATGAGACTGGAGGAGTCTGGATTCAATTTCCTGCGAGAAATTGTTTCACGGTTGTTTTTCCTCCAGATCGACCCAAGGGGTTACCAAGCCCTCTATGAAATGGGAGCATGGATTAAAGACGAGAGAGCGTCGGTCTGACCATTATATCTCAACTAGTTGGAGAATTGTAGGAAGCCAAAATGTCCCGCGCAACCATGGCCTTTAGCGATATACCTAAACCATAAACCTTTCTACAAGAGATACAAGATTCGTATACTTTGTTTTAAGTATTTTTTTTTAAATTGTTTTTTTTTAAAATAAGATAATGTGACCTCCCAATGTTTGGAATTTTATTTATTTATTAATTTTTATTTTTTGTTAAAAGAACAAAAGTACATGAGAAACTAAAGAGGATGTAAAATATAAAACAAAAAATAATCACATTTAATTTGAAGAAAGAGTTTTGAGGAAAAAATTTGTCGTAAAAATTGTCGTAAAAATTGACGCTTCGCCAAAAACGAAATGTGACATCACACGTAATTAAGACGCATTCGTTTTGCTCGTTTCGGTCCAGAGCAACGACTCAGAGATGAATAATAATAATAAATTTCTCTATTAACTCAGATCAAGATATATTATCTAACTTGACATAACAATATTCTATTCTTCTTTAGTTAATATAAGAGTAAATACAAAGTGAGGTAAACATTTGATTTGCTAGCTCTAGTGTATTAAACAATTGATATGTTAGTTCTATTACTACAAATTTAATAGTCACTACAGATGAATTGACCAATAATAATAATAATAATACCTGTATCAGGATTAGTTCACAGCTAAAAAAAAACACCTCATAGGTAAATAGTTACTTCAGTTCGAACGATGTGGAAATCACAAGTCTCGAAGTACTTCCATCTAAGGCACTTAATGTTTGTGGGAATAAAATTACTGAATGATGATCAAATAGTAGAAATCCTTAAAAACTGTTTATGCAAGGAGCTTCAGAGTAATCCTATTCAGTGCACAACGATTGATTAATCACACAATGTAATCACTAAGCACACAAGCATATTTTTACACATTTGAATATATTCCAGAAGAAATAAAACACACCTTTCGACAATTCACCAACAGTCCAACACCCTGACTGCACACCGGGGAATGAATTACCCAACACGTTATTTTTAATCGAAGTACTTCTGTAATTCTCTTTCCTTTCTTGCTTCATCTTTAAGGTGGAAGAGATCACAGCCAGGACACTTCATTCTTCAAAGTATAATTCTTCTGCATCTTCAGTTGCAGAGTCTTTTTAAGTTCGCCTTCAGAGTATATTCACTTGAACCATCGTTATACTGGGTTTTTAATCTCCCTTGTACATTTTGTTTTTGAAGGAAGAGCGATGGGATGTGTCTCCTTACTGCATTGTCCAGGCTATCCACTCCTCTTCTCTCCTTCATTAGAGAGTTATAATCTGAAGTGAACTAGTTTTAATCAGTTAAGTCAACACTAGTGGAGACCACTGGAGGCTATGAACAGTTGGTTCATTTCAAAGCTACAAAAAAAGAAGGTAACCCGAGTGATAACTTTCAATATAAAATATCATCATCATCACAACCAGTATTTCTGCTACATTCAGCAGATCCGTTGTCTTTGTTCTATGGAATTTATACTGATACTCGGTTTGTTGTATGGAATTGATACTGAGATGGTTACAGGTTGCCTTCCTCAGACATTTCATAATGACTTCAGAGCCGAAAAGATAGTGAAGCAAAGGAAAGCAAATTAAAATATCCATGCCTCTGCTGAGATTCGAACCCAGGTTCCGAAACATCTGTCTAGGAGGAGATAGTCGTCAAGACTACTGGATTATTGCCGAAACGGCTGTAATAACTGTAGCGACGGCTATTCCCCGATTTCATAGTAAGAAATAAATCATAATATTTCAAGCAGCGCTTAAATTCTGTTTTTGACGCCAGGTGGCAGTGATCTGGATTGTATTCCAATTGCAGGTTGTGAGGAGAAGTCTAGATATTTCATCTTTTCCGTCTCTTTCCTCCTTCGGTTGGCTATAACTATTTGTATATATTCGAGGGTCTGTAAAATAGGCCTAAAAGACCTCAGTAC
Source organism: Thereuonema tuberculata (assembly GCA_023159025.1). Classification (NCBI taxonomy): domain Eukaryota; kingdom Metazoa; phylum Arthropoda; class Chilopoda; order Scutigeromorpha; family Scutigeridae; genus Thereuonema; species Thereuonema tuberculata. The sequence goes on from JAFIDM010000002.1 coordinate 47,831,612, forward strand.
GAGGATGGAGTACTTGCAATTCCCTGTGTTGCTATCTGCTTTTGTTTTTTGCCTTGAAACCATATTTCACCCACTGTTCCATGTACTGTAAAATTCTTGGTGCAACTTAACGATCTACTTGACTTTGCCATTAAAATCTTGGCAAAGACAATGCCGTTGTAAGAACTGAAGAAATGTTATGTAGGGATAACAGTTGGACAAGTGACACAAAACTTATAAATGCTCCATTTAATCTAAAACTCAATGATAAAAGCTTTAAATTAATAACAAGAAAAAATTATATAAATGTATAGTGCTTAACACAAATATATAAATATTGTATATTAGTCAATAAACATATATAAAGACGCCTATTTGTTTTAGATGCTGTATATTTAGATGCCTAAATATTCAAATATTTTGGAAATAAACTTTTAAATTCCTCCCACTCAGTGAGTTAAGAGTTGAAAGTCTACCATACTGATAACTACTAAAGTTAAAAATGTAATCTAAGTATTTATCTACTATAAATAAGGTGAATGTCATGAAAATTTTAACCTTTATTTTACCTGAGGTTTATATTGACAGTTCAAGGAAATCTCACAAAATGAAATAACTAATAAAATTAACTATAAATGAATAGTTAAACTTTGAATTGATTTGACTGGAAAGAATCGAATTTAGTGGAAACAAACTAGGATGTGGAAGTCATAAAAATACATGGATCCAGAGGATCAAACAAAATTCGGAAAAACAAAATTATTTACTGTTTGTATTCAGCAGACAGTACAAAAAAAATTACAGAAAAAAAAAAATCAATCCTCGTTATTTAAGGTGTTAAAATCCAACTGTAGTTGAGTTCATTTGAAAAAAACTTTCTTCTTTGACAAATTCTGATCACTTACTTTCTTCTGGAAATCATGAAGTCAAATATAGAAATGGAATATCTGCAATTGCGAGTTACTATCAATACGCGAGAGAGGATATTATACACTTAAACCTATAATTTGGAATGTTTTTCAGTATTTGAAGAGTCAGAGTGATGATATATGTCTTTTTGAAAGAACGACTACCGCAAACAAACTTGTCCGCTTTGATGGTGAAGGAAATTGTTTGGGAAGGGTCTTTCTGCGGGAATTCGTTCACCATTGCGGCATGAAGCGGATCCGTGTAAAGCCAATGGTAGATACGGACGACTTTAACTTATTGATACATATTGTAAGATGCCACTATCAGTGAAGTTATTCGTTTTTAGAATGAATACCCAACATTTGATATTCGTTCATTTGAAGCTTCAGGCAAAGATTGAATCCAACGGAAGCAAAACATTTTCGCAACGATTTTCTCAATGGAGCTGGGAATGAAATATGAAAGAATTAATTCTAATCGACATTACATAGCTTAGCCAAGTTATTAAAAAATTATAAAATTATGTAAATAATAACAATTATGTAAAAATATATTCTAACTGTAGAAAATACAAAAACCAGAATGTTTTATTATGTTAATAAGATTCAGTTGCAAATTTCAGCAATAGATGTCGCTGTTAGGTATTGGAAACATCAATCTATAAGCATATTACGTCACAAAGCTTTTCTTTCGTGAACTAGACTGTAACTTTCATGATGTCACGGCGCGCAAATGAATGGATTTTTTAAAGCAGATTAAAATTCATTGTTTAAAACAATGAAAAATTAATAGACTTAGGAAAAAATATGCATTTTTATGATTTCAACTTTTGTCGCAGTCTCGAACTATCTCGAAAAAGGACCTCCTTAGAAAGATTTCGAATATGAAACTTAGATTTTGCAGTTAGAGGGTTCTTAAATTTCCGTAATTATTTGACATGAGATTCATTCATTAAATCAAAGTTGTTAGGGCTGGAGAAACACATAATTATAAAAACATACAGACTGAGTGATCTCAAAAAGAATTCCGTACAAGCTTTTCTATATTATTACATTGTTTTTTTATTCTAAATCACTTCGTGTATCAATTACTTTTAATGTCACGTTTTAGCTTTAGATCCGTGTATTTTATGACTTCTATATCCTAGTTTTTGTTTCCACGGAATTCGATTCTTTCCAAACAGTTCAATTTTAAATTTCAACTTTCTCATTTCTAAGTAATTTTATTAATTGTTTCATTTGATGAGACTCCCTTGAACTGTACAGAAGAAAAATATCACAAGAAAAATGAAGATTGAAATGTTCCTGGTATTCGCCTTAATTACATCAGGTAAAATACTTCAATTACAACGAAATCAATGAGCTTTAACTAAACGATTATTAGTAATAACAGATTTTGACTCATTGAGTGAGAGGAGATTAAAGGTTAATTAAAAGAATATTTGAGCATGTATTTTGAGAATTTTGAGATATATTTTCTTAGAATTGTTTTTCTTATTTCTAATTGAAGGCTTTTATAATTAAATGGAAATTACAAGGAAAATTTTTAAGTTTTGTAACATATACCACCGAATTGTTACAATGCTTCAGAAGTTTACGATTTTCATGACAAATAAAAGTGGTTTGTTAAATAGCACCAAGAATTAAACAAAATACGAAACAGGAATGGGTTTCAAGGACATTGGGAGAGATAGCAATGGATATAGGGAAGGCTCTTGACGTAGTAAACACTTTTTTATTACGGCGTTTTAGACCTTTTTTAGAGACCCAGAATACATATAAATCATGTTAGACAACCGAAACAAAGAAGACGTAAGTTTTCACTGAAAGAAGGATATATCCATGCCTAGCGTTGGATTCGAATCGATATACAGGCTTACCATCCAAAATCACAGCCTAGACCGTTCCCCTCATACGTTAATTGGGATGAAAGGCGGCCTTTTCCACCTGAGAACAAAATAAATTATTCGGGCTTCTGGAAATGTGACAACTTACTTGGTACGAAGAAATATGGGATTAAAATCATTACAAGAATTTCACATTCAAATTTTCACTAATTATTTTTTTTAACTTTTCATAGCTTTGAAATCTGTCAACTGTTTGCCTTCACCGACGACGTCCCCTGCTCCTCAACCACCTTCAAAGATGTTCCGTGGTGCTCGGCCAACTACAACAGAGACGTCCCCTGCTGTTCAGCCACTTTCAACAGAGACGTCCCCTCCTATTCAGCCACTTTCAACAGAGACGTCCCCTCCTATTCAGCCACCTCGACCAACTAGACAAAGTAATTCACTTTATTTCACTTATCAAATGAATTACAGTCAGACCTCGATATAAGGTCACCCCTTGGGACCTCGCGAAAGTGACCTTATAAGCGGGTTGACCTTATAACCGATTCGTACGCATTTGTCAAGAAATAAGCATTATATAAATACAGTATAATTCTTGTAAAATTTAATATATACAAAATATATGATATTATTATGTTTATTATGTTATATTTTTTTAATTTAGTTGAACTAATTAAAATTAATTGAATCAGAAAGAAATTATTTTTAAAAAATTCTAATTCGGAATAAAGTTGTATACAAATAGTACTAGTATGCTCAAGCAAAAAGTACTGATGTACAACTGACCTTACTTAAAATAATTCATAATACAGGACTGTCGCGATTTTGGTTTCATCTTTCGTACAATTTTCTAAGTTTTATAGAAAATGCTGAAAATGTTCTTCAGCTCCCTCATGGCTCGTAAAAAAATGTCTTACGACATTTGATGGTCTGAGTGCTTCTGCTTGTGTCACTGCTTCAATTTCAGTATCACTCTCGTTATCCTCACTTTCTATTACATTAGAATTTAAAGCTTGCGAAACAATTTCGGAAATCGAAGCTTGAGAAGTGGTAGCAATTTCATCATCAATTCTCACATATTCACTTTCCCCTTCTATAGCACAGCCGCGATTTCTGAGATCTTGTATTAACACAGATACAGGAATATCGCCTTCATCATCTTTTTTCCTAGAATTTGAGGAGATGAAGTGCTTGTGAAAAAGCTGTCCCCTCCGTCAGTAGGAGAAATGACACCGATAAAAGATCGTATCCAAGGAAAAAATCTTGGAATTGAATCAGTGTGGCACTGAAATCACAGACAAAAGTGACCTTATATGCGATTACGGTATTTAAGACCTGACCATACATCCGATAATCCATATCAAAGAATTCCTATTCAATGAGTCGGGACTTTAGAAAAGTGACCTTATATGCAGGGTGACCTTATATGCGGGGTGACCTTATATGCGGGTGACCTTATATCGAGGTCTGACTGTAGTAGTAAATTAAAGCACTTTATATCTACATAGAAGGTAATCATATCAAAACTCCTACTCATTCATCTAAAATTTAAATTAATCTGAAACTGTTTGTGGAATATTAACTCTTTCGTCACTTCCTTTGAAGAATTGGGCAAATTAGATACAGTCGAACTTCGATAACTCGTAGTCCCAAGGGACCCTCAAAAATATTCGACTTATCCAAAGTTCGAGTTATCGAAGTTACCTCCCATTCTTCTCTACCGGCACTTGAGATGGATCGACATGGTTTAAATGATTTGATATGTGGCATAATACTACAGTAGTACGCATTTCAATTTTTTAATAGCCTATGTAAACAACAAGAGAAGAATGGGTCAAAAGGTTTATTAAAACTCACAAAATTTGGCCTCATTACATATTAATTAGTATACATACCATGTAAATCTCATTTCAAAAAAGCAGTTATTTTTTGTTTGTATTTTTTAAGATTGTTGGCATTCACAAAGTCATCTAATTTTTGAACACAGTTAAATAGGATGTTGTCTGTGCCTTCGGTGGTCTCCAGGTATTGTTGTAAGATGTGAACAGCGTCCTGTGCTTGCTTGCTTGTTGGAGGTGGGGGGATTTCAGCTTCCTCTTCGTCCTCATCTCCTTCGGGCTCTCCGCAAACTGCATTCACTATTGCCTCGTCAGACAAGGGTTGTGACGTTGCAATGTCGTCATCGATGTTCCCAGTCCATATCACCCATGCCTTCAAAGGGATCCCAATTGTCGTCTTTCGCTTCATTGTCATTTGCACTGAAGAAACCACAGCTCTTGAAACAGTTCTCGATCACCGTTTGAGAAACATCACTTACCGGGGAAATCTATCACAAAAACTTCGAATTAGAAGATGTTCACTTCGAGTTATCGAGACAGTTTTTTAAAGAAAAGTATAGGAATGATTCGGGACTTGATTAAAAGTTCGAGTTAGCGGATTATTCGACTTATAGGAAGTCGAGTTATCGAAGTTCGACTGTATTTTCTTCTGGCTTCTGGCTTCTTAAACCAAAAGGGTCAAAAGTGACGTTATGTAAAGAGCGGAAGATTTGATGAATTTCAAAGATAATGAAAGCGAGTTTTAACTATCTATTCTAAATGATTTTAAAGAAATATCTTTTCAATAAGAACATCTATTTAAACGTAGATTTTTATGGAAAATAATTTTTGGATGTAACTGAAACTAAATTGGAAAAAGAAGATATTTTGCTGTTTTCTCTATGTCATTCATTCCTTTAAATCTCACAATACCAAAAATGAAACTCTTGACAAACTTTCATTATATTGGGTTGTTTTATAAATATTGGCCGATTCAGAACAGAACTGAGTATGGAACACAAACGATTGATGAGGAATGATTGTTTGTTGCATTATTTCTGTGATATTCGTCTAGCTGACGGCAATACACGTCAATACACGGCAGTTGTGACTGTTTGGCCACCAGCAAAAACTCATAATGCACCACAGCCTTGGAAGTCCACCACGCAGAGATCAGACCTTCTGTGGGTGGAAATCGCGTTTGGACATTTCGGTGGTTCATCTTTACTGAGCTATTGCGCTACACGCTTCCTATTGTTGTAAAGTACCCAGTTTTCATCAACCGTAAGGAAATTTCCGATGCAAAAGGGTGTGCTAACGTCAAGTGATTAGAAAGCAATGCATATTTTTAGACGCCATATCTGCTGCCGTTCGGTGAGTTCATGTAGAACACAGATATACAGTTCTTTAACCTTGCCCATAGCTGCCATGTGTCTGGAAACTGTCACTGTTGATACAGAAAGCTCGGCACTGAGCTCAAGTACAATGGACGTTGTTTTTTCTTCCACTTCCTGTCTTAGCAATGTCACCTACAACAGGAGACCGGGTCCTGGATTACGGGTCGATGTCAACATCATCGGCACATCTACCGACAGTTCTAACACTCGTCGTCTCGACACCCCTCGCTTTATTGACATTGGCAACTGTTTCGAACACATTCCGTCCAAGTTCGTACAAAATCACTAATCTCACATAGCGTTTCTCCATCACGTCACAAACAGCTTTGATTTAACTGAAATAATTTTTTCAAGACGGACTGAACCCGTTCACTTTTCAGGTTCGTCTAGTAGTTCCTACTACGATACATCCCTTTTTAACTGGCTCTGCAAGTTACTCTTTTCGGAATTGACAAATAATTATCAAACAACCCAATAGAATCAAATTGATTGTTTATTTTTAATCGACAAGAGTAAATATTCGGTAATAAAAAATACTGATAGAAATCACAATGATAGCACGAAAGATCTAAAATTTCAAAATTGTATTAAGAAAATCTTAAAGTGTTGTTTTTACATTTACCTAATGGTCTTTTTATTTCTATTCATTTAGAGCTTTGTCTACCTCAACATATAAATGTAGATTGTAGTGGAAGCTGTTTACACTGTAGTTTAAGAGCCAAACCTTGTAAATATAGATGTTTTAAAGCTAAGAGATGTATATGTAGTGGCGATAAACTTTGGAATAACAATGGAGATTGTGTTTCCCCTGAGAGATGTCCATGAACAACACTGCAGAATAAATATTGTAAACATAACTAATATTATTTAAGTTTAATGGTAAAAGTTGTTTCATTTGGAAACTTGTATTCGATTAAAATCGAAAAGTCAATAAATTGAAATTACAAAAAAATAATATTAAAAGAATCTAGCAATCCTTCAGAAATTAAACAATATTTCTTATATGACTAGAAAGTTTTAACTAATAAAGGTTCATCTTAATTTTTAGATGCAATTGGTTTCTGAATTAAATATAACTCAATAACAAATGGAAACTTGTCAACAAACTCATTTTGTACAAGAAATCTGCCTTCAAAGCTTCAGTCTTTGTTAAATTGTTTAAGTACATGAACCACCTTTACTACAATAGTTAAGTATTCTTTCCAATTGGGTTAAATCTTTCAGAACGAAGACATTAGAAAACAAGTCAATTTGTATAACGAATCCTATTTATTTCTCCTTTCACTTACTTCCTGATGTAATGTACATAGTTCCTAAATCTATACTCTTCGTTTAATCATGAGATACACAATACTCCTGAAATGTCTTCTTTATCATAACGAAATCAGTTGAGGAAGAAGAAAGAGATTTCTTGTCCTCAGTTATTCAACCTGAAGAAGTTTTCTGTTAAAGAAATGAAATATCGTTGTTGTCATTAAAGAAGACATTTTAGGAGTATTTGTGTATCTCATGATTAAACGAAGAGTATAGATTTAAGTCAACTTATAATTTTGTAATAAACACAAAACAAAGCAACACTAGACAATCTGCATCATTATTCACCATTATTCACTGCGAATAAAGAGCCAGTGAACACATTGGGTCGAGGCTATCATATTAGCTGTTAGAGTACACATTGGCTCGAGGGTATAATATTCCTTATCAGCGTAATCGATTCAATATAAATAGACACCAATTTTATTTAATTATCGTTATTTTCCTGTTACGATCAGGGAAAAAAACTGAACATGGCCTGGATCCGAGCAACATTTTTTTTTCCAAATCTCGAGGCCATGAGGAATTCAACCAGGTTTCATTCGCGGGACTTAGGTTTTGAATCATGAGAAATAATAATAATAATAATGGTTCTCAGCTGAGAAGAAAATATATCTTAGTCGAATATTATACGCAGTTATACAGTCTAGGACGTACCCAGCCACGCATTTGTGAAGGAGCGGATTCAGATTACGTTTCGGAAACACGCCTCAAGTGACAGTGTGATTCTTGGCTTCATCCAAAAATTCCGACGGACAAGTAGTGTGCAGTGTAAAGGGTGCACGGGTCGGCCACGAATATTAAAAACAACAAACGAAAATCAGGTCATATTTCTGTGGAACAGGTACTTAGTTATTTTATAGCTGTGGGTTCAGGCAGTTTCTCCATGAAAACTTTCTTGGCCTTGTCATCTCAATTTATAGAAAATCTGCAGAACTGTAATGAACTGTGTGTTATTTTAAACAACCGCTCTGATTTTAAATGATTTAGGTTTCAGGAAGATAAAAGAGTGACATTAATAAAAACAAGTTGAATTCAGACACTACATGAAACAAAAGAAAGAATTCAAATTTTAAAAAACGGAATAGAACTTGCTATAAATTTGGAATAGTAAAATGTAATAACATTAAAGAGTAAAAAGAACCATTTACAAGGATAGTTTATCTGAATACAAATCTTTAAAAGGAATTTGAATATATCTGAATCCAACATTTTTTAACAATGAAGAATCGACCTCTGTAAGATCCAGAGATATATAAAGTTTTTCGATATTATTTACACACAAGAAAAATTACAGAAAAAGAAAGTACATTAACGTAAAGAACAAGGTAATTGAAGCGGAATATACTAAAGGAAAATTTTTTTTTATTCCTCAAAATCAAATCAAACGCAAAGCTTTAATTGTGAATTTCAATTGAAAAGTTTAAAGTTTCAAATATTACGTCAGAGGAGAAACGTAAACAAAACAAAAACCCCCAGAGAATCTCGCTCTCGAGAGAATCACATCGAGGCAGAAACGAAGCGATCTTCTTTGATCACGGAGTTTGACGAGAGCTCCCCGCAAAATGAGGTTGAATCCCAGCATTGAGGCCGGACTCTGGCAGAACAGGAAAAGCAAATGAGACAAAAATGTTTTAAAGAAACGGAGCCAATTCAACCGAAGTGCCGCAATATAATTAAAACACACCGTAGGAAAAATTGGGAGAAGAGGGCCTATTTGTGAAGAAATAAAATAAAGAAAACGCCAAGCCTTTTCCGAACAAACCAAAATAGAAGTGGATCGTTTGAAGATGCAATAGCTTATTTCCTGAGCCAGTTCAGAGAACTGTAAGTATTGGAATTTAATTACTTTACGGACAGTCATTTGCACCAAAGGAAGCGAAGAAAATAGAAATAATTTTAAAGAATTTCAAACGAACTTTTCCGATGAGAGCGAAAATATTTCAAGTCACATACGGTGTTAAGATTTAAATAAAAGCCATTAATATTAAATGAACAATTTAATATATTCAAGTCACATACAGTGTTAAGATTTAAATAGAAGCCATTAAATTAATTAATCTAGTAAAGATATTTTAATCACATAAGGTGATGCCATTTAAAGATTATTAAATGAATCTGTTCATTATTTTGAGAGTAATTAAAGGAAATTAAGAATAATTTTGATTCTTAAATTGCATCACGAAATTCCGAAATGCTAAAGATAACTTTTCCAATAAGTATTGAATTAAATTGTGAAATAATGAACCGTTAATTAATTATTTACGAAGATGATTTTACTACAAGAACTGAATTAAATTGTGTGAATTGATAAACTGTATGCTGAAGTCTTTCGATAAATATAATTTTATTATGCTTTGAAGATATCAAGACATAAAATGAACACTGAACTCTTATAATTTATTCATGAACTAATTAATGATTTATTGATTTATCTATTCATCTAGTTGTTTATTAAGAAGGTCAGTGCTTTTCATCAATGAAGATTATTCTATAGCATTCGAAGGGAAGATAGGACTTTTCAGTATCCTGTGAAACCTCGTACTACAGAACTCTGTATTCTCACGTATGAATTTGTTAAGTTGATAATTCAATTTATTGTATTGTATACCAACTTTATTAAAAAAAAAAAAAAGAGATTAGATCCTTATTTTAGTAATTAATGCTTTTAGACAGTGTCAAAAGCAAAGCGGCCCCATAATATGCACAATTTTATAAACAAAATTTTTTGTTTAGAGACCGTTCTTCACGCAAGCGTGAAGCTTCTCGCTTGGCATCAGCATCTTGTTTTTCCACACGTCGAGACATTTTTTCAATTTCAATCACAACAATTGAAACCTTTCTAGTCTTTTGCATTCGCAATAATATTTATAATACTAAGGAAATTAAAACGATTTAAATGATAGTTTCATTGTGACAGGCAAGCTGTAGCAGGGGCCGCTAAAACATGCCTTGGGGGGGGGGGATTTTAAATTTGATAAAATCGTTTGCTAAGTAGTCTGAAGAAGTACGTACTTAACGGAGACGAAAATTCACTAAGAAATCACTCTATTACCTATGAAGTTAATACTGGTTGTTTTTTTTTTAATTGTTATATGTAGTAATGGAGAATTAAAGTTTTCGTTGCAGAAAAATAAGATTTCTTCTTGGAAACAATCCTTGTAAATTTACGAATCAGTTAGGAAAAAAAAAGTAACTTAATTGGTAGATAGCAATCATTTAATGATTTATCTCATAAACAAACAGCTACAGAAGTTCACGAAATAGCAAACAAAATGTATTCCTGTTATTCTTTCAAAAGACATAGAAAGCTAGAAAAGCGTTAAGATTTTCAGACATATTCTTATTACTTATGATTTTTTTAATTTTTTTTATCTACTGATTTTACAACTTTGAGATTGCTAAAAAAAACTATATTACTGCCTGCCAAACTGTCACGTGACAAGATGACTTATCCTTTGATAGATCTGTCTTGATACAGCAGAAATAGACTGTATAACTACTAAACAGAGTAATTACAATTCAGTAACAGTGAATTGTTGTTTTACAGTTGGCCAATTGTTCTGTTTCAATTTTTTTTTCTCTGGGGTAATCACTGTATTGCACCTAAGCGTTGCAGCGAAGCCGCCTTTGGGGTTCAATTCTGTTCTGCAGTCATTTGTTGTATTGAAAATATACAGTTCAATCACACCTTTCGATCAAAGCGGCGGCCTGCCAAGAGATTTGATAAGTCTGAAAGTGGGTTCGAATCCTAATGTGGGGCTTGGATATTTCTTTCTTCTTTATTTGTTTCTCTTACAGGAGGAAAAGTCTGACTATCACCTTACAAGTGCCTTCCTGGATAGTTATGCAAACGACAGCGACAGTAGTATTACGTAATTACCAAATCAGTAGTGTGTAATTCTATGACTTATGTCCGAAAAACTGATCTGGGGATAAGTTATAACAATCACAATGCATGGCTATGAACGGTCTTAAAAACCTTTCGAAGTTAAAATATAATTGTGTATGGTGAACCAGTTCTTCCAATCATTTAGCTGTTTTGAAGCAAGATAATATTACACAAGCCAACATAAGGATCAGAATAAGAAAACAAAGGAATCACAAGAATCCAGAAGTATAATAATTTCAACTTAACTATTGTACTCCAAGGGTAAAGTCAGCTGTGGGCACCACATGGCGTCATGGAAGAACTATAATCGATTGTTTATTCCATTACTTAATGAAGAAAGTTTACATTTAAGGGAATTTGTTTGGAAAAAAAATAACTGTTTTAGCTTTATGTTTACTTATCTATGGGTGAGACTAATCTATGTTTACTAGGTGATATCCCAGAACAGTTGTTTCATGCTTTATTGGCGATCATCAGCTGGGAGTAGTCACTTGTAAACAACGAGGTCTCAATACGGAGGCCACTAGGAATAAACGTTAGAAATAAAACGGAACCTACAAATCTAAAAATATCAAAATAAATAATCCCTAAAAGGTCAACACATCAAAATTAACTTTAAAAAACATGTGATGAAAATAATCTATGGTAAAACGACGTTTCGGACTGCCCCGCAAGGCTTGAACACTGAAATGCGATGGAGACGAGAGGATATAATATGCTAAAATGTAGTTCTTCACGTAAGAGCAACAGCCAGAGGTGCAAATGAGGCTGGATTATTGTGGAGGAAGGAACCTAGTAGGTTGCGCCAAAAAACTTCAAAAGGAATCTAATCTAACCCATCGCAGCGAAAACAGGAATTGATTAATCTGGGAAAAAAAAAAACAACAACTGGGGGAGGGGGGATTAAACTACGTTCACGAAAACTATAATAGGAAACAGTTTAACGAAAAGCGTATCACTGTAACATAACGGATCCAAAAGTATAAAGAACGATTTCTTGCATTTCCTAAGCAAACTATTAGATTCATAGCAAATAACAGTTGGACATTGAAAATTCAAATGATGCCCCTCATCCTCCACATGCATTTAAATTAGCTGTTAAATAATTAACGTTGCTGTTACAGATAGCTAAGGGATGCTGATATATCCGCTTGCTAAGGGGCTGTTTCTTTCTATTATGTATCTGCAGGGGGGGGGGGGGGCATTCAAACAAAACAGAGGATAAATAACATCCTTTGAGGTTTCGGGGTTGTGCTCTTGTTCGTTTTCTTTACATAATTTCCGATTCTTTAAAGTAGGAAACAAGGTTGGATGTTAAGGAATCGAAACAAATACAGTGGAAGTTGGAGAGGCTTTATTAACCAGATTATAAATAATGCTTTGGCTATATGTTGATTGACAAAATGAATAGGGGGTAAACATTCGAGGCCAAATTATCCCTAATGTTATTATTAACTGTCACAGAATCAAAGACAGTTAAGAGCTAGATAATTTAAACTCTCTACTTACCGCCATGCCGACTACGTTAGTCCTGAATGACATAGGATATGCGGATTTAAAGTGCAACTAAGGACAGTATTTGTTGATTTTCGTTAAACGGATGTAATGAAACTGATCTATTCTGAGAACAAGAAAATCCAAGAAATTAATTTTCAACCTATTCAACAGGATCAACAAAAAAATAGCGGCGACAAGAGCAGCCATTATTTTTAATCAGCAATGCAGGAATGCTGATCTCATCCCTAGTGCCATGAAGTTTAAAACCGAAGCTGACTCCACGTCCATCAGGAAACTCCTTAGAAAGATCAGAATAAAACTTTTCCGAATACGCATTACTAACCATCACAAGAAGTTGAAACAACTTGTTTATCAAGCGAAAAAAACATCTCGAAAACTGTCCATTACCTTACCTCGTGAACGTTATGTAAAAGTTCTTATGTTTTCGGCTAATATCTATCAAAAAACTTTTGATATATATCAAAGACACATATAAAAAAGCTCACTGCATTAAGTTTGAAAAGATGGCCAATTAGTAAGCACTCGGAAGAAAGAGTAATCAACCTGTCTATTACCAACCTCACCCCCGCACAAACACAGCTCATTGGAAGAGGCCTTAAGTTTGGACCAACAGCTGTCAACTCCCGTAATTTGGTGGCTAGCATCGAATGCGGATTATTACGGCTCCGAAATCCAGTTACTTCTACATTAAGAAGCACTATTTATAATGTCATAAACAGATATAACAGAATTAATGAGGAATGGACCCTTAGTCCCCTGGAAATAGAAGTGTTGCAGCAATTAAAGGAAATAAATGACATAATTTTAGTTAACGCTGACAAAGGGGGAAAAGCCATTATCTTAAGCAAAAACCAATATAATGCTATGGGAAAGGAATTCTTGAATACCACAGCAGGGTTGCAATTTTTTAGTAAACGGGAAAAATGCGTTGTTAATTAGGAAAGTTTCACGTAATCTTTTCCAAAACGCACTTATTTCCACAGAGTTTTCTGAAAAATTGAAAGATGAATATCTAAAAGTTCCTGTCCTTAGAATTTTGCCAAAAGTTCATAAAGTTAAGAATGGGTCCGGGCTTTACCCAGTCAGACCAGTTGTTAACTGTAAATTTTCAGCTATATCCTTATTATTTCAATTCATTTATGATAAATTAATAAAATTTAAAATTAAATCTAAATTTTCTGTAGCCAATAGTAAAGACTTCATAAGCAAAATCAGATCACTTTCTTACATAAATAATTATATATTCTTTTCCCTAGACGTGGACTCATTATACACGTCTATTTCATTTGACTTAATTTGCAAAATGTTTCAGTACTTTCTATCCCAATATAATCATATTACTGCAACTGCGGTGTCAAGAGTGTTATCCTTAATTGAAGCCTTATTTAAAGTCCAATTTTTTGAATTTAATAATTCGTTTTTTAGGCAAACAGCCAGCCTATTTATGGGTCTCTCAGCATCTGCCATTATTGCTGAATTTTGCATGATTTACGTTGAAGAAACTGCGTTTCATATCTTCAATGATTGTGATCTTCACGTCCCTATGTACTGTCGTTATGTCGACGACCTTTTGCTTTATATTAATAGTTCCATTTCCTTAGGCATTACAGACATTTTGGACGACATTCATCCAGATATCAGATTTAAAATTGAGC
>JAFIDM010000002.1:47850797-47861049 GCA_023159025.1 Thereuonema tuberculata
GGTCCATATAGGGAACATACTCTGACATTTCGATGCAAACAGAAAGTCAAGATGTTCAGAATGAAAAAGGACGCGGAAACAGCAAAGATGTTGTTTTACTTCGAGTATCTTGAAAGCTAACGAAGCAATGACAATCTCAGAAGTAGATACATTGCGTAAATTAATTTTTTTGGAAAATTGCAATCGCTCCCCACAGTTCACGAAGTATTTCAATTCTCGATAGATGCTGAAGGTTGAAATTCCTCTTCCAGACAAAATCTCGTTAACAGATTTGGAAAAGAAATATTTGATAAACATTGTTTCTGTTGATTTATACAGTAAGACCATGGAAGTCTTTAACAAGGGAGTTATATTTCATTCAGACTGGTGTGGCACTTTAACTGGATTGGACCACCAGGAAAGGGGAATCGAAGGATTAGCACAAAAAATATGGGCAAGAATATATGATAAAATGGTCGATAGAGGTTGTTATATAATATGAAGGCGAAGTATTTTGCCATGTATTGCGGGGATGATATGAGAATGGTACTAGGACTAGTGCTTATGCATTCGTTCTTCATTAAAGGAAAGTCAGACTCATTGGTGCATTCTCTTAAGTTTCATGAAATTTTTTTACGAAAATCATGACTAATACACAAATAATTGTTACACGCATTTTGTCTCTACATTACTTACGACCGTGTTCTCAGAAAAATTGTTTCGAAGTATTTATAGCTTACCATTGGATATTCCTCAATCAGGATCACGATGGATAAAAGTCTATATGAAAAACCATTTGAAAAGAATTTATAAAATAAGGATCTCATTTAGGGTGTTACGGGGATAAACTGCAGGAAATCTAAATAACTTCATTAAAGCACTAGAAAACATCAGTCCTCTCTTCCCCATAACTTCCAAATGTTTTACTATCAAATAGTAGTCTATGTCTCTCAAAAACAAATCTTATCATGCTGCTTTAAGTCTGCTAGCATTCATAGCATTTTCCAGCGGGAAACGATTCAGTGAGAAAACCGGTGAGATTGTTTTTTACTATAACCTCCAAATTCAGTTTAAAAAATAAATATTGCTGTTTTTATTAAATTGTCTCATCAGTAGTACATTAATAGTTGTGAACTTTCTTATTTTCTAACTTAAATTCTCTCTAAGACAGGTAGAGTGTTCAAAAATTTAAATTCATTCTTGCTTTAAAAATCTCGGGAATGTTATATTAAAATTTGTTTTCTCAGGATATTAACAGGATGTTTATCTTTTCCGATGTATTTTTGTTTAATCAAAAAAAAACAAACACAACATATGCCCAATGGAGTAACATGCGAAGTCCCTGTTCTAAAACAATATACATATACATATATATGTAATTTAATGTGAGAATACAATATTTTATTCAATGGCAAAGTGAAATGCTGAAAGGAAGATTACAAATATAATTCGGGTAATAATATGTTACTTGAGGTAATGTGTCACACGAAGTATTCACGTTTAATATTCTTGTTGTATAAAATTCATATTCGTGTTTTGTTCTTTTAGTTGGGAAAAGATTAAGATGGTTTCTTTTCCCATTTTGTTTATATGTTTTTATGTAAAACCTGAAAAAAGAAGAAGGTCGATGAAGCCTTTGAAATATTGTTAATTACAGAGAAATTTGTGATGTTTTGTGATATAATAAATTAGTTGAATAGTAATTTTAGTTTGTTTTTTGACAATTTAAAGGTATTTTTATATACCTTTTTCTGCCATTCTCGCTGAAATCATAATGAATTATTTGGAAATGAAAATCTGGAAATTTGATGTTGTTAATTCAAACATTAAAATGATGTGTCGCTACATGGATGATACTTTTATTATAATCAATAAAAATAAAATTAATGAGATTCTCCACATTTTCAATAAGTTTAGTCATGAAATCCAGTTCACTATGGAAATTGAAATTAATAATACCCTTCCATTCCTTGATGTATTGGTTATAAGAAATATAAACGTATTTCAAACTACTGTATTCAGGAAAAAGACAAATGCGAATATTACAATTAATTATTTTGCTGCATCGCCCATTACTTATAACGCCAATTCGTTAAAAATGGCTATAAAAGAGCCTTAAACCTCGGCAGCAGTGGGTTTTTACTATGTAATGAATTAAACTGTAGTAGAAACATTTTTATCAATTATGATTATCCCATTCATTTCATTAATCATGTTATATCCAAGGTCCGGAAGGCAGAAACATTTATTAATAAGGTTAATGATAATAATAGTAAGGTTGATAATATGTCTCTACATTTTTTGATGAAAAATAGACAATAATTTAAATCTCAT
This sequence comes from Thereuonema tuberculata, assembly GCA_023159025.1. Lineage (NCBI taxonomy): Eukaryota > Metazoa > Arthropoda > Chilopoda > Scutigeromorpha > Scutigeridae > Thereuonema > Thereuonema tuberculata. The sequence goes on from JAFIDM010000002.1 coordinate 47,853,111, forward strand.
CCTAAATAAGGTTAATATAAAAACAGCACATAGAGCTCGTAATACATTGGGTAACTTACTTGCAGGTACAAAAACTATAACAAGAGAATCTTGAGGTGAGACCAAAAGACAGGTCCTAACACGTATGAAAGAACACGAAAGGTCTGTGAAACAGCGTAATTTACAGTACATGACCGCTGACCACAACCAAAAAACAGGGCATACTATACTTACTAACAATCCGATTATTTACGCAATAGAGCATGATTCTTATCTCGAAAATTTTATGAATCACTTATTATAAGATCGCACAAATGTTACAATATGGAGGTCTATTCAAAATGCTTTATATTACGACCTAAAATAATTATGCTGCTCACTTTGTATCATTGTCTAACAATTTATGTAATTCGGATATTAATGATACTTCATGTATTGTTGATTTCCCGGCCATTAAATAAAAACGGTTTATAGCCGTTTTTTCAACTTATGTTTTAATATGTTTTGTTTTATATACATCTGATGATGAATTCACACCTCGAAACATGTAATGTGACTTATTATATCTAGGTTTATAAAGATTTTGTATGCATGGTCCTTATTTCTATTTACTCCACACATTATAAATGATTATGAAGAGGAATATAGTTTTCCTATTCTCATTCGTCCGATGAAATCTTTTCGCAAAGAGAAGACGACGTATCACGATTAAATGGATGTTTTAAGGAGTTTTATCAAGATGTGTCATTTATTTAATAGGAAGTTTTTAGAGTTTCTTTGTGAAATTATGGATGCTGACTAACACCACATAAACTTTCAAATTCGATGAGATGTGGCTAAAACTATATGACTATTTTCCTTCATAAAAACATCAGGATTAGGCTTTTAAATTTTCCAGGAAAAAAAATCGGTTTCTAACATCTGCAAGGATTTTGTTTATTTCATCTAAAAGATCTCACACTAAGGACCTAGAAAGACAAGCAATGAACTATATACAAGGCTTCCGAAATTCAATGAAAATGATGGAAGAACAAATAGCTGAAGCAAACAAGAAGAGATTGTTGGAGGAATTACCTCTCTTGGTATTACGTGGTGTAATGTATCTCAACAACGGCGAAGGTACAGATAAATCAGCAATCATGGTTTGGATAAAAACTCATAATATGCAAATGGATGACACAGAATTCAGTAAAGCTGTTACCGAAGCATTGCATGAGGGGATCGACAACCAAAACCTGATGGACTTTATTATGTGTACAAAGGTTTAGGGTTACCATCATTGCCAGTTCCACTGCAAGAGACTCAGAACAAGAATCAGGACAAACGTGAGAAAAAACTGAATTCACAGAGGAATTTCAGCCAGAAGTTAGAATCAAAGTCTGGTTGCTGCTGAGATTGCAAGTCTACTTCAAAAAAGGCAGTGTCATGATATGTCATGAGGGACAATTATTTGTAGTCGGTGGACCAGTGAATAGATCGACTGTAATCAAAATAAATGCATGTACTTATATACATGATATCCTTCCCAATATGTTAACTGGAAGGAGAAATGATGGGCAAGTTATTTTTAAATTTGATTTCTTCAAATGTGTAGATGGAATCTCCAGTATTTTTGTTAAATAAAATTTAACAAAATTATTTTAGTTAAAATGGCCCCCGAAAGATCTCGTGTTGACGAGCTTATTGAGGGACTAATAAATAAAGGTTTTTATACTCAGGGATTTGCGGACGACATTGTGATCATTGTAAGGAGTAAATTCCCTAATGTGATTTCAAGTCTAATCCAAAATGAACTAAATACTGTAGAAAATTGGTGTGTTCATATTAAATTATCAGTAAATCCCAATAAAACTGTTCTTGTTCCTTTCACTAAGAAAAGGAATTTGGTGGGTCTTACAGAGCCTATCCTATATAACAAGAACATTAAACTATCCAAGGAAGTTAAATAAAAAAAAGTCATCACCAAAAACAAAATACAAAAAGTATAAACAAAGAAATGTTTTATAAAGAGTTATTTCTAATTTTATATAGCCAATTATGGAGGAGTTACAACAGCATTTCCGGATGTGATCTAAATGAAGTTAAGCGTTTAGCAAAGAGCATGCACATAAGTGACTGACATGGCTCATGCTGAAGAGCAGGAAAATATATATGTAGAAGAAATTATTAACAATATATGTGAATGATTAATTAATTAGTAATCATTGTTACTAATTGACATCCTCTTAAACTAAATTATTATTGTAACAACAATTAAAGTTGATGATATTCCAAGCCTTGATTTTATTATGCTGTTCAACCCTTTTTGTTTGTTTGTTATTTTATTCTAATTTTAAACTTGAAAAAAGAAAGATGTATACTTTCTGAAAATTTATCTTTTATATTTAGTATTTAATAAATATTTTAAATACTAATGTGAAGTGTGAAGGAGTTTATATTTATTAAAACTTCAAATTCACGTGACTTAACCAGTTCCAAAAACTTCAGTCTGAAAACCTAGATCCATTTTGTTGAGTTCTCTTGGTCATGAAGGTCGATTCCAGTAAGTTTTGTTGCAGTGTTAGCTTAAGCCAACTTACTTGATTTAACATACCTACTCATAAGAGTTTTCAAGAGATCATATAAATGGGAGTATAGATAAGGAGCTAAAGGACTAGAGCTCTTGAATTTCCTTAAAAAAGGTTCACAATCAGAAGAAAGTACTTTATAATAGGATAATTTACATTTAAGAAACTTGTCTTTAACATGCTCTGCAACAACCTTATAAGGTTTAGATTGTATTTTCTTTGTTATCAATAAATTTCATTACATTGTCAAGAACCAACAAAGCTCAATCTGTGCATTTGACATTTTCTAGCCACCTTGTTGTGCAGTGCTTCAGAGGAAACTTATCACCACTTTTACTTGCAGTAAACTCGGCACGTCGCGCTGGACAATCATTGAATAAATAATATATATCTCTTGAAAAAGTGTGGAGATCCCAACGAATAGTCTCCATCCCAGTTCTCATACATCCGTTTATAATATGTAATCCACAGACACTAATGTTGAAAAGGTATTTTCCATCTGGAAAATTTGTTTTCATTTTATCATCCAACATCTTCCAAAACTTTAAATTAACGCTAGGTCCATCCATAGACACTTGCAGAATACTTTGCTTGGAGAGATAAGAAATTCCCTTATTGAAACTATCCAAAAGATGTTGTGCTGTTGCACAGCCCAAAAATATGCTGGTGAAGTATCAAGAGCATACTTTATTAGCATTTATGTCAAAATATCTTACAAATAAGTCCATTTGAACCCTTTGTACAACTTTATTCTTAGCTTCATCAAAACATACTACAATATTTTGACAAAGGCGCAACTGGTCAAGAAGTAAATCATCAAAATATAATGACAAACCATAGTTTATTATGAAAGAACACTTTGTTTCACCAAGCTGAAACTTGGAAGCTACAGCACTGTCTGGGAACATGTTCCAAAAAGTATACCTGTATTTTGACATGAATGCAATGATAGTTTATTTTGAACCATTAAGAGCGCATTTGATTTCAGCCTTGGTTATATGACTTAAATCATCTTTTAACAAAAAACGAGTCAATAGCAGCACTATTTTGCTGCAAGGCAGTGTTGCCTTTAAAAAAACAATATATCTCATGAGTATAACTAGAAATGTAGGGACTCCATAATAGATCTTCAAAAGAAATAGCATTACATCCGCAATAAAAGCATTTTTACATTTTTTCTGACTTTTATCTCAATATTGTTAATATTTGCTGACTTTATATCATTTTTCAACATTTTTCCTGACAATTCCTGACGTTTCCTGCACATGGGAACCCAGTAAGAGCGCATTATTATTCCCCATATAATATCGTACTCGGATAGTTTTAACGAATAGACTGTCAAGTATGTTCTCAGCTAGATAGATAAGATAGTAAATTCGATTTATAATAATGTATTAAATATTTCTTTCTTTTGCAGCAGTGTCATGGCATACCCGTTGTGGTAACGCTCTTCGGTGAAAAAACAACATTGAATAAGCTACTGAAAGATGTTCACATAATTGAATAAGCTGCTGGAAGATTTAACATTCAGCGAGTGCAAAGATTCGCAAAAAAGTTTTGATAGCTTGAAAAAAAACTATGCCACCCTCACTTATTTGTATCCATGAGCTGCTACCGTTGTAAAATCTGTTTAAAATTGATTGTAGACTAGAATGCTGAATCATTCTTGTTGCTACCAACCAACATTTGCATTTGCTATCAAGCAGATAAATTTCTCGATCAGACAATAATTCATGGCTTCATTTAAAAAAAAATAAAAAAGGTGCTCTAAACTGATGAAAACCATCTGCAGTCAAGAAACAAAAAATGTGTTTTTATTAAACTATCCAAGGAAGTTAAATATCTTCAAGTAATAAACTTCCTTACGGAACTTTGTACTCTGACAGCTGATCAGCCATTCAGATAGTGATAAATGATTCGTGTGGAGATAGAACGAAACATTTCATGCGCAAATTGGACAGGCTACGAGACGGTTTTGGAAACGACGAATTTGAAATTAAGTTCATTCCAACTTGTGACATGCTTGCAGATGTCCTGACGAAAGCAATATCTGGTCCAGCATTAAAAGTTCTATTCTTCATTTAATTTGTCACCGTGTATTCAGGTCACTGGGGGGTATGTTAGGAAGCTAACAGTGTAATGGCCTGAATATCAACAATAGCATCGGCCAACAAACAGTCTTTTGCAGTAGGATAGTTGGCCATGAACAGGTGAAGATAATCAATAAACTTTGTTGAATGTTCGTCCCTCCCGAAGAGACGTATATATTATAAAATGTAAATATAAGTTAGTTGAAATATTACTAGTTGAGTTTAAATCTGTGTGAAGTTTATTTTATGGAGTTAGAAAGGATATCAAATTACGAACACTATTAAACTTGCAATATTGAATTGCATTTTATGTATATATCCTTTAGGAGAAGAAAATGATTATTATTTCTTTTCAGCAAATATGAGATAAAAAAGAGAGAACTAAGTGTTTTTAATATTTAGCAAAATTCCAATTTTTAAGTGGAAGACACTTTAATTTTAAATTGGAATTTTGCTCAATTTTCTCACTTGCGTTATGCAGATGATATACTTGTAATCTGGGAGGGTGCTAAAAGACATTTTTCCCATTTCTTTAATTATCTTAATTCTGTTGAGAATAGATTTAATTCTGCTTCGACTTATCATTTTTTATATGTTGTAATATATCAATATGTTATACTATAAAAGTAGTGGTGGCAGTCATTTCCAGCCATAGTCGTGAAGTCACTTGGTACCACTTTTTTGTTTTTGGTTGGAAGGAAAGGGTTTTTTGTGATTTTTGTGGAGGGGATGGGTTGTGTTGATGTTTTTTGGATTTTCTTTTGCTTTTGTTGGTGTTATGATTGTTTTTGAGTGTTTTTTTTAGGACGGTTTTTGATTGTGTTTTGAGTGAGGATCGGGTTAAGGTGGACTTGGATGGAGAAAGCTGATTGGTTTTGGGTTAGTATGGCTCTTTATTGTTGTTTTCGTTGGTAATTTTTTGTTATGTGCTGTTGTGCTTTTCATATGTCAGTTGGTCTTTTTTTGTAAAAGTTCTGCATTATTATGTTTTATTTTGAATATTTTTTTGCTCTTACTTCATCTAGTGGAAAAGAAGACATAGGGGGAGGGAGGATGTTATGGAGAGAGAAGAAGCAGAGAGGATTGATGGCGAGCCGCTCCTTAGTGCTCTCCCCCTGGGGCAACTTTCGCTGATGAGTTGGGGAGAGACATTTTCAGTGTATTGCTGGGAAGTTCTCTGTTTTGAAGGTCGGATCATTTGTATTCGAAAGTGAAAGCGTAATGCTGCTGGCTGTCTCTCTGGGAAGTATTCTGTTTTTTGAAGGTCGGATCGTTAGTATTCGAAAAGTGAAAGCATTCTGCTGCTGATGGTCAGAAAAAATGATAGAAAAATATAATTGGTGAAAAATGTTTTGGCTTAAATTTTTGTGTGGTAAAAAGAGAGAGATTTTGTTTTTAAATTTTATTTTTTGTTTACTGAAAAAAGAATAAGTTTTATTTTCGGAATACAAATTAAGGTATAATATTTATTAAATTAAGAGAAATGAAAAAAATCACAGTGGAGACAAATCATTGCATTCATTCTCTCTTTTTTTTCACCTTTTGAAGTGTTACATATGAAAAAAAAAGCATTTTACGGATTTGAAAAAAAAGAAAATGAAAATCAAAATGTACAAGAGTGATTACATTTTTTATAATACATATTATATTACTGTGATGTAGTAAAAAAAACGTGCACACGCGTTATGCAGACCGTAGTCCTGTTCAGCTTGAAAATGAGACAAGAAAAAAGAAATAAATTAATTGCTGGAAAAGAATAAGAAGAAAAAAAGTAAATTATTATGTTTTTTTTACGTTATTTACATATTATTTTTGGAGAGGAAAAAATGAAATGGTCTTTACGTTATTTCAAAAAAATGAAAAATCATAATATAGTAAAGTAAAAAAGAATATTTACATATTCTGTCAGGATTAGAGGTCAGTGCGACTTTCATTGAATTTTCGGTGTTGTCTTTCAATGACATGAAAATCTGTTATAACGATATCTAACAATATTCAAGTCTGGTTTTTTTTTGGCGTTTAAACACCTACGAATACAGACATCGAAAATAAAAAATATGAATTTGAGAAAAAAAGAAGGAAAGAAGAAAGTGAGTTATTAAAAAGAAAAGATAAAATTTTATATTTTTACTGCTAAAATATTAAGTAGTTACCTTCTCACAACCTGTGTGTGGCTTGAATATTCGATAGTTCTTAAAAAAACGGACATGATTATAGCTTTCAAAGTGTAGAGGTGCTGTTCGTTACTAACTCTAAAAAACATTGGGTAAAGTTTTTGGAAAGAGCTGTATTTATATACAGCTGTATCGACCTTCCATTTCTTTGAAAAGTGGGTCATGGCTATCTGCTTCTTTTTTTTTTGAAAAACTCCTCCTCCTCTCTCTTTCAAACAAAGAGGAAAATATGATATTAAAAACAGACAAATTAGAAAAATATGATTATTTGTAAAAAAATAAACAAAGAAAAAAGAGTTTACCTGATTATTAATTAATTTAATGAAATGCAAAGTATTACAGTAGGATAAAAAGAATAATAAAACAAAAATAGTAAAATAGAGAAAAAAGAGTTTATTTAATTATTTTTTTCAATGTTAATCATTTCAATGAATTAAAAACAAAATTCGTCATTATTTAAATAAAATAATTATCCCTTTTTGGTGGGAATACCGGCTTTTTTATCTTTTTTACGATTAAAAACAAATAAATTTTTGTATTTTTTTAATAATACTAAAAAATCATTAAATTATATGTAACAAATCGGATTTTTTTCATTGTTGATTCATTTTTTTGGCAGGGAATATTATTCGGCTGTTAGAGAATATTAGTTTAATTGTTGATTTGTTTTTTTTTTTTCAAGTCATATCATCTCTTTTTTAATCGAAAAATATTCCTTTTTTTTGTTTTAATTTCCATTTTTCATTCTTAATTATATTTCTTAAATCAAAATTAAAAAAAGGGGTATCCCCAAAGCTGTCTAGACATATTTATTTAGGTCATGGCTACGAGAAAGTCGATGCACCTGGCGATGACGTCGCATATTGAATAATTCATAACCCCCCCACCTCATCTCTTTTGAGAGTTTGATAAACAAACAGGTCTTTATTTTATTTATTTATAAAAAACTGTATAAAAATAGATTTTTATAAATAAATGCTTATAAAATATAAAAAAATCATGCCTTTCTCCTTTTTTGGGGGGAGAAATTCAAAAAGAAAATATGAACTTTTAAAGAAAAAAAAGATTCAGCAGTAACCTGTTATTCCTCTTCTTCCACCGAAAAAGTGGAATATCAGCTGTCACTGCC
>JAFIDM010000002.1:47864749-47885938 GCA_023159025.1 Thereuonema tuberculata
CAGAAATTGTACTATTGCTTGGTCGAGCAAAAAGCAGTCCATAATCTCGCATTCAACTCAAGAGGCAGAGCTCGTAGCATGCTATGAATGCAGCAGATTCATAATGAGATGCAAGAACAGTGACTGTATTGAATTGTGACAATCAGCCTGCGTTTCGTATGATAGAAGACTCCTTCAATCAAACTCTGAACAAACATATCAAGCTGAAATATCACATAATAAAGGACCTTGTAGCAGATAAAGATATTTGCTTAACCTATGTGGAAAGTCAGAGCAATAAGGCGGATATCTTTACTAAAGGTTTAGTGAGTGGAAGACATCATGAAATGATACAATGCTTCTTTGTAAATAACTGAAAGTATAATATAAAAAAAAATAAACTAAGAAAATGTTCATTTTCTATGATATTAACTGGACAATTGAATTCATATTGGAGGGGGCATTGTTGAATTAGAGTTAAAATAATGATGAAAATGAAACAATAGTGTACTAAAAAACTGGATTTCACTGAATATTATAATAATTCTTCATAACCACATGTTATCCTTTAAAACTCTTTTAATAATTTCTTCAAATACAGACAAAAAAACAAAATCAAACAAGACACAGACTTCAACAAAGTCATTAAATTACCACTGGGTACAAATCTTTTAAAGAATTATGTAAAACCAATGATATTAACATAATACAATACAAAAACAACCAATTGATAAAGAAAAATAGGAACGACACCAACCACAATTTCATGTACAACATGGGGGTTATATATAAATTAAAATGTAGGGATTGTGTACTTTGGAAGTACGGGCCGCACTCTAAAAGAAAGAGTACGAGAACACGTACAGGCCTTTACTAACAAGAACGAAAGAATATCAGACTGGGGAGACCACTGCCTGCAAACAAAACACAACCCCGATCCCATTGTCAACATTTTATTCAAAATTGATGAAGAAAAAGATAGATTTAGGATTGAATCCTGTATTATCAACACTTTCCCATGTATAAATAAAGATAAATTTCTTAAAGTTAACAGTTGCACCTTGAACAAATTCAAAAAAAGTATCAAAAATATTGACAAATTCCTGTAAAATATTATCGGTTTTAGAATTGTATCGAAGTTATAATGTTTTTACCTTCCCTTTGTTTTTATCAAAATTATTCTTGAAGTTATAATAATGATGTACTACCTTTCCTTTTTTCTTTAAGCAAGAATGTTATGTTCCCATTATATTGTATTTTGAATATAATGTAGCATTATTGATGTATTACCCTTGTTTTTAACAAATACTATACCATTGTAAATTCTGTCATTGTTATGAATTCTGTATCTTAGGGAATGAGTTTTTGAAACTTATACCTAACGTCCGACGAAGCAATCTTGATAAAAGATTGCGAAATATCACGATTAAAAAGAGTTTTAAAGGATAACATGTGGTTAGGAAGAATTATTAATAGTGAACTAACTTACATGCTACTCGAATTTCCGAAAACCTGTGTTGGAAAAGAAAGCTAGCGTATTACGTTAAAATAATGATATAGCGTGATAATACTCATATCTTTATTCTTTATAAAAATGACATAACCATGGTCATTCGCTCATAGTGAAACAATAAAAGACAAACAAGAGACATGCTGAAAGAGTTGATGTGTTTGTTTATCTGGACTGTGTACAAGATGTGTGAAACGGTTTGTTGGTTGCCTAGGTGAATACGGGATGGATGATAAAACGTGTAATTTGTGTGATATGACGTTCGAAGGCGGAGCTCAATGAATCGATAGGAGACTAAGATATGGAAACTTAGTGTTTGTAGGATTTGATGTGATAATCCATATAATTCCAATCTTCGTGAAAAATGGAATAAGATTTTCAAATTTGAGATAGAATTTGAAGTAATATTGTTTTTTAAGTTTCTCATCCATAGATCTCCGGAAGTGATATTTCAAGTGGAGGATGCCAAACTGTAACAGAATGTCTGTAGCCATTTTTGCAATTCAAGAGATGCTGATGAAAGCGCATATGATTTCCAAATGCCTAGCATCGTGTATCAAGATATCTTCCAAGTAGTCAATAGTTTTTTCAAAGAAGATATTACATAAGTGACTTTTATTTTGCTAACACAAAGACAAGTTCGTGATACACAACATGATACATCGTAGACATCTAAGTACAAGTTAAAGATTTAAATTGAAGATTAAACGAAAAAGAACTTTACTAGCTTACTATCTGTATTCAAAGAATTCACGGTTTTGACAAAAGTATTTACAGACTCTAGAATCATGAAGAACTTACTTTTATGTGATTACAACAAGTTAATCGAACATTCTTACAATTCACAAGTGTTAGATAAACTCAAGTTGAATAAGTTAATTAAAATTAATTGATTAGTCTGTTTTCCATAGTGAATTGTTGTGTAAATCAAGACTCAATTGAAATATACGTTTCTTGCTGTTATCTACAGTAAGCCTATTGAGTGTTCTTTCCGATATTTTTCAGTATAAGATAAATAAGAATAATATCCAGATTCTTAACTATCTTGACTACTGAGCAGCTGGCCATTGCTAAGGAGTTCTTATTCTTGCATTAAGATTCCTATTTAAGTAAACTGTTCAGAAAATGGCAACTGATGAAATACTTAACAAAATTACAAAGGCAAAGTTCGACTTCTACTTTACTAACAAGCCTATATAAAATTACTCATTAAAATTTGTACTACTAAGAATAAATAAAAACAAAAATACTTTTAAAATAGGACCAAGTACACAAAATGTTGTAAACAAAAATGAACAGGACCATCGCTGACATTTATCAACTTATACAGTCTGAAGAAAGGAGTATCATTAACAGTTTTTTTTTAAATTGCACAACAAATTAGCAGCTACAAACGCAGCAAGAATTTTCAACATAGCATGCCATAAAAATGGCATCTATCCGGTAAGCTGCAAGATTAAAGTTTACACCACAAACAAAAGAATTGAACGACACGTTGAGGTCATAAAAACTTTGATGATTAAAGAAAGAATCCATCAAGCAAAAAAAAAAATTAAATGGATTACTAACAAAATGAAAATTGAAGCTGAAAAGATTTACCAAAGGTTTAACAATAATGTATATACTATTGGCAAATCTTGCCTTTACTGCTTTTCATAGAATTAAACAGAAGCATTGCCTTAAACTAGCTAAGCTCAGTATCAACAAATGGTCACCTAATATTCAGCAAGATATAAATTGTAACGAAAGGTTTATAAATGACAGTTCTTACAACTTTAATACTGATCAAAAAATGCTTGATTGACTTTATTAGGTTGGTCAGAATGTAATTGGATAGAATGAGGTGATAACCTTATAATGTGCAGGTTTCAACAGTGTTAGTTTGTGCATTTTTCCAATTGTTTTGTATTGTCTTTGTTTAAATTTGAAGCTTGAGAAAGGAAGGACATACTTCTTTCCAAAAATTTGCTATATTTTAATAAATGTATTAAGCATATGGCAAGTGGATAGTGTGGTGTTATTTTAACTTATAAGGCAGGAGATGAAGAAGTAGTATGGTATTACTTGATAGCCATTATAAATGATCTGATAAATAAAATGTTTTTAAAAATCCATTTTTACACTTTTATAAAGTATAGATAGTAAAACTAACTTTTACAGCCTCGGTTAGAACAACTCTTCATTTCATGGTTCTTAATCAACTACATCGACTCTCCCACAGATAAACTATCCATAACATTAATAACACTAATAGGATGGATGTACATCCCATTCATCTCCACCTGATTATTTTCAAACGACACATTACATTGCTGCATTATTTGATAAATGATTTGCAATATCCAACATATTTCTATCGCCAATGATTCTTACCAGCATATTTTAGTTCACTTTGCTTATGGAGTTATGGTAATTAATTCTTTTTTTTCCTCTGGTTTCAGATATTTACTATTTCAATGTGAAGTACATACTTCTCTCTTAGCTTTCAGAATCCTTTCAATGACCTGTTCTTAATTCCTTTCTGAATTTTGCATATCCTACTTCCAGAGGTAATTTACTCTTACAATGTCATATTTAGGTTATGATCAAGGGATAATATTTGACTGTAAATTGTCTGCAATACCTTGTTTTTCACTGATCCAATTCATTTCATACAGAATCCTTTTGCTCTGTCGTGTAAAAGAAGATTCATTTGCTTCAATAGTGATGATATTTTTAACTGCTCCAAAGATACAACTCAATGAAGTCACACTTCGATATCTCTTATTAATCTGTTGTTTTTTTGTTAAAACTCATGTTTCCTCATCCAGCTTCTCAGCAGCAGCTTCACATGCATTTTATTGGCAGGTGTTGGTCGACTTATATCCATTCGTACTTATGACTGAGGTCCCATTATAAAAAAAGTTCAAAACTTATAAAAAGAAATAAAGTGAAGAAATACAAGGCTGCACCTGAGTAAACAAATGTTAAACTTTTAAAAAGTTATAAAAAAAAATGTTTGCAATGAATTTCAAATTAAACTAAAATTTGCATAAAATACGAAAAAATGTGTAAACACAGTAGTTAAGACAAAAAAAGTAGTTTGTGAATTTTGACTATAATGTTGATTGTCATACTGTCTTGAAAGGTACACCACAATACTGTATAGTAGCTGTGCCTACAGAATCAACACCTGCCTTCACTACTAAGGAAACTACAGCACTAGTTATGGTGTATATAATACTGTACTGTATTATATATGCTCTCTCTCTCTCTCTCTCTCTCTCTCTCTCTCTCTCTCACTGTTATTGTTACTGTATTACAGCTTTTTGAATTATTTTGCATGTTGTGTAAAAGATTTAAATTTAAATTGAGTTTATGTGCATAAAGATTTAAATTGCATATGTCTAACAGTATTGGTGCTGTATATTTGACCTCTTGTATATAATGAATGACTTATGGCCCAATTGACTTACAATTGCCTGGTCAGAATATAACCCAGTCATAAGTGAAAGCAAATCTGTATTTCAATCTTAGCATTTGAAACCTTCCACAGCATCTCTAATATGACAGTAACATTTATAACCTTTAACAGAATCTATAGTCCTCAAAATGCAAGATTAAAAGCACTTTATCCTATTATAGTTGGTAAGCCAACTTCAAGAAAACCCTCACGGCGAAATCAAAAATTATTATAAGAAATTGGTAGAATGTAGACCAAATCTACTATTAAGCCTTTAATATTTTTCTAATGAATGGATGAAGCTTTAACAGGAGTTATGCAATAATGTTTTTGGAGTCCTTGGATCCAATTAAAATTAATAGTGAACTGACACTTAATGATATCCTTCTACTAATAAAGCTTCATAAATAGTTTTTGAGTTTTTCATAGCACAGCAGTGTGACAGCAGTTTTCGAACAATTAACTCCTAGATGCAATATACATAATTACATACGGGAAGTCTTACTTTTAATAGGCTGATCCTACCATTAAATGTTTCAGCTTCCTTAGGATAAACAGTTAAAACTTTACCCTGCTCTCATTCAATTGGAATAAATATATTTCAACTTTAACTGTACATTAAAACATTTTTGTTCAAACTTCTTCTGTTTCCAAAGCATAGACCAAACCTATATTTTTAATACATTCATCACAAAAATAGGAACAACGAAAGATATTCATTAATAAAAATCATTCGTTTAGACTAAATGTACATTTTTCTTTTTAAAAGGAGAACTTACATGTCATAATTTGAGATTCTACAATACGACAATTTATTGTTCAACTTTAGGACTACAACTGCCCTGTTAGCATTGTGTAATATGAACCTCCCTTGTTAAACAATGCAGGCATTCAAGGATAATACTAGAAGCTTCTTCAATCTTTGAAGAGAAAATGGCTTTGGTTACAAAAGTTTTGACAATTATAGCAAACATCCAAGAAAGAATCTGGTACCCATTAGATATTAGCTCAGTAAATGCCTCCCACAACACAACCTCCATTGATATCCACTAAGTTTTATTCCAAGCCAATTTATGCAAACACCACAATAACATTAACTAGCTGTCTAATTTTTAACAATAATAGGGTAAACTGGGTAGTGATTGGCCATCTACCAGTGATTGGCCACAAGCAAAAAATTCTATAAAATTAAGAATCCTTTTAAAAGTCTAAAAGTTTTCTCAATAGAGGGCGTCATGTCATTGTTTAGGCTGTAGAGCAGGGTACAAATTATTCTCACCATATGTCACATTTGTCTTGCAAATGCTTTATCAGACAACATATTACATGTGCTTCAAAATCTGGTAAGTTCTAAAGTTTTTTGTTAAGAACACGATTTCAAATTAAGCTTAAAAAACATAGTTGAAGAGCCCCCCCTAAACTCTTTAGGCCTTCAGCATGATTAAACAAGTGTTTAGGTGGCCTAAAATGGCTTTTTTGACTTGGCACTTAGTTAGGTTTAAGTAACAAAGCCTGGCCAATAACTGTGCCACACAATCAGGTGTTATTACAGTGATTAGCCAGTAGTGGCCAATTACTGAATTACACTAATTTTTTTCAAAACAGCTGTTAAGTTAAAAAATTTTTTAGGGCCATCATTGGTTTGCACCTGAATTAATTTTATTAAACAAAAATTATATTTTATAGTAGATGGCCGGGGTGGCCATCTATTATAAAATATAACTATCTACTATTCACTGTATTTGAGGGTGTCTAATCACTATATTTTCTATATTCCCACCACTAAACAATTTATGCTAAAAATTTTAAATTTTGCAGATAATTCCATGAACATTTTCCAAGTGATTTTGATATCCTGAACTTCTTTAATAATGCCAAAAAGACCAAAAGCACCCTACTATGAGGCAGCAATGCAGCAAACCATTTCTGCTGCATTGTCAGAAGGAATGTCCATACGAGCAGCAGCTAGAAAGTTTGGGAGTCCCTCGAACAACTTTCAAAGTAAACATTGAAGTTTCCAAATAAGAAAAGCACGATGGGCACTGTTCCAGTTCTCACTTCAGTAGAAGAACAAAAACTTGTTAATTGGATTTGTAAATCAGCACGTAAGGGATTTCCCAGGAAAAAAACTAACTTGCAGTCAAGTGTGCAAGAATTTTTAAAACTGAACCCTCGTGAAAATCCATTCACTGATGATAGGCAGGCGATGGATGGTACAAAGCTTTCCTCAAACGCCATCCTAAGGTGACAGAGAGAACATGTGAGAAACTGCAGCAAGTGCATGTGTGTCTGAAGGTGACATTCGGAAATGGTTTACAGAAATAGCCAAGTATTTCACAGAAATTGATCAACTTGACATCCTGAAAGATCCATCTCGAATTATGAATGGAGATGAAACTAATTTTCAGTTGTGCCCAGAAACTGGACGAGTTTAAGCCCCCATAGCAGCAACACAAGGAAAGTGGTTTCCAATCCGCACATTGGAGAATTTTTAGTATGGCCTGAAACTCCCAAGAGAAAAGGGAAAAACAAGTTGAACAACTGCCGTTGGCCATAACATCAATTCGATATCGAAACATGTTAAAGGGTAAAGAAGAGGAAAAGAAGAAAAAAGCTGAAGAGGTCGCAGAAAGAAAGAGAAAAAGGGAAACGAAGAAGCTTGAGAAACAAAATCAGCAGAAAAATTCAAAGAAAAAACAGAAAGTTCGTGCCACGAAAATATTATTCAATGAAGATCTTAATAACCAGCAAGCAGGTTCATCAACTAAAACAACAGGAAGATAAAAATCTACCAAAACTGAAACAAACACTAGAACTTTACTGACAGCTGCTCACGTCAATTGTACCAAATGCCAAAATGTTGTGAAATCATATGCAAAAGTATTTTGTTCCTCTTGGAAAGAAACCTACCATGCCTGGTGCATTCCCAAGGGACACCAACAGCATATACCTAGTGATAGAGAGAATGACTTGTTTTTGTGCCATAACTGTTTCCATCTCTGACGATGATTCTGATGACGACATGCCTTCACTCACCATGACTGATAGTGATGACTAGCCTAACTAACTGCAGATATCAGTAAATTATCAGTAAAGACCTTATCAAAATAATAATCTGGCTTAATACTATGCATTTGACTTTATTTGATCATTATTCACTGATAAATTTTTTTCTTTAGAATTTTATGTTGGTTGCCAATTACTATCATTGAGTGGCCAATCACTGTATTTTTCTAGAACTTTAATTTGGTCTAATTTAAAAAATAATAAAATTTCGATCTTTAAACTTTTGTGTATATCATTTCAAAGACAATTAAGCATAGTTTACAGAAAAAAATAAAACAACCTTTAAACAGCAGTATAACCCTTTCATACAAAGTCATACTTCTTAAGTGGCTAATCACTGTCCTGTTTACCCTATTACAAAAGTGTTTAAGCCGAGTTGTATTATCTGAGGAAACAGAAACAAAAATGTAAGCATACATAAGGCCACTATATAAAAGCTCAATCCGTATCAGTTAGAGACTTCGATTTAATAATCGGAGAAATGGCACAATATTGTTTAACTTTTTGTATAAAATTGAAACAGGAAAGAAGGTATTCTCTCTCGATTCACTACAGAAGTGAAATCAACAAGGCAATTTGAGACATTATCAAACTTTTTTGGTAACACCAAGTATAAAATAAATACTTGGTTGTTACATGTAAGGGTAAGGCCCCAAACATATTTGAATCCAGTTAAAATTGTATAGACAAAAAAAGAAGAAAAATACAAAAACATTTTACCTTTCCGGCAAAGTAAAAATAATTTAAAATAAAAACGCATTTTTTTTTTTTTTTTTTTTTTTTTTTTAGGAAATTAGGAATCAACAACTTTCTAGACATTTCTTTGTTGTAAATACTGGAAAATTATTCTTGTCTTGGGCACCCTAATTGCTAGGCCTGGCTGTATTGAGACATTATCTACACCAGAGGTGCTCAACCTGCAACCCTGGTAGTGTCAAACTTAAAAAGTTAAATTTAATCCTTTACATTGCTGCCAACAGATACATTGAAAAATGTCTCAACTTGCAATAGCAACTGTCTCTGACTTTACTATTGGAATGTTGGTATGAAACACAACTAGCACATTATTTGATAAATGTAATTTACCTAAACTTCAAATATATTATTATTAATTGTTATTGTAAATTATCATTATCAAATCATTAATTAGTAAGATATAGTAAGGGTTGGGGGAGTTGGAGGATAGGACACTGCAGTCCTCCATCAGAATTTTTATAAAGATAAAGCCTTTAAAGACTTTCTAAACAGAAGGAAAAAAGGATTTCCTAAAACAGAATTTTAAATTCAATAAAGGATAAAGTTGGCCCATAACCCAGACCCTATTATTAATATAATTTATGTATATCAAGATGAATCCGAAAGATTCATTTTGGAATCTGGTTTTGTTAATTTGGCAAACTGTTTTAACAAAGTTAATTCTTTAAAAATGAATCCTATTTCATTCGGATTTTTTGAGAAAATTGTCAAAAATAATAAAGTTTCGAAACAAAAATTGAAATTGTTATAATTGAAACTAAATAAAATTGTTATATAAGTGTAAAAGTTTTTTATTGTTAAGGGAGGATTGTATGTGTTTTAACAGATTTGTTGTTCAAGAAAGATTTGTAACGATTGATTTCATGATTCTGTTTTTTTTTTTAAAGTGGAGAGGAAAATCTTAGGGTTATTTTTTTCTTTACTTTTACTGTAATTTTACTGAAGAAAACTTCCGCTCAGGAAGTTGAAATATCGATTAAAGCAGTTTGATATGAAGGAGTTATTGTGAGTTTTGTGTTATATATATTTAAGAAGATTAGTTTTTTCATAAAGGATAAATTATTTCGCTGTTAGTTTGCTTTTAGTAAAGACTTTTCGATTCTTAATATTGTAAACATACACTTGTTTGGCAAAAAAAAATCTGAACTAAAAATTACATTAGAAATCTGCTAATCTATATAAAACCAAAATGCAGTCATTTCTTTCTTCTCATTTTTTCTCTCTTTGTTTTCTATCTTGACGTAGTAAGATAAAGGTGCTACCAGTCACAGCAGACGAAGAGAGTTAAAACAAATACCGAAGTAATGTTACAGAGTCAACTGAAATTCCAATGCAAAACTAAAACATTATTTGATCGAATTGCCTACCCTTGGCTAATCTTTTTAAGTATTAATTAATAAATTACATTGCTACATTTATTAGTTCACCCATTGCAACATTTGCTCATGATACTGCAATTATGGCTACTGGTACAACAATGGAAGAGGGGACAAACTAAAAACTTGTCCAGTTGATAATGTCAATAACTGTGACAAAAAGATGGTGAATCAAATTAAATGAGATCAAATGCATGGAAATTTTACGAATAAAAACATTAAGTATCTGCCTGTGTTGATAAACCATCAAACTATCCCGTAGGCAAATAGTGCTAAGTACCTGGATATTACACTGAATACCAAGCTAAAATGGAAAAAAACATGTTAAAAACAAAAAAGAGAAGAACTAAATATCAAATTCAGAAAAATGCAGACTCCTAGGAAGAAGTTCTGAGCTCTCACTGCACAATAATCTGCTTCTTTATAAGCAAACTTGTATTAAAACCTGTATGGACTTATGTATTCAACTGTGGGGTTGTACCAAGAAAAGTAACAAGATAGTTCAAATGCTGCAGAACAAAGTTTTACGAAGTATTTTTAAGACTCCATGGTACGTGTAATGAAGACATCCACTGTAATCTAAAACACAGCAGAAAGTGAAATCCACATATTTGCCAAGAAGCAAAGAGAAAAGATTTCTTTAGTCATCAAAATATTGCGGTGATACAACAGTTAACTGGTTTGACGGCTTCACTTTTAGATCACGAGTAAAGTCAAGTAGTGTATTTAAATCAAGAGTTCAATAATGGATGATCATCCGACACAATGGTTTTACCTCAGTAGAGGAATGTAACGTGATAATATTATAACTGTTGTTATTCCTGTGGCCTTTTGGCTTATTAAAAAAAATTATAATATTAAAATACCAAAATAATAAATGTAGAATAAGTATATTTTATATCTCATGCATTTACTCATAAAAGCAAAGCTTATATCTTTCGAAAAATGTTGATATAATTAACAGAACTTCCAACTTATTACTGCTGGGCTTTCTTTTCTATGTCAGTTTGATGGTTAAGTAACTTAGTATTTTTTTTTCTTGCTTTTAAGTAGCTAGAGGACTTCTCTGGAAAAATAATTAATCATATTACTTAATTTTATAAAAGCTATATTTTCATTTTGCATCCTGCCAAAAAGCACCTGACAAGTTTCTGTGCAGGGACGCCATCTTCCGTCCATTTGTTTTCTTTTGACATTTCAGATGTTGACAACAGATGGCAGCAGCGGAAAAAGAAAATGGCAAATTTTTAAGAACGAACTGGAGCAATAACTGGAACTATGAACTCTTTATATCAATAAATTGTGATAAATAAAATGCTGAAACTGCTTTCAGTATCAATTTAAAAAAGTAAAATAATACATGCAATGTCAAATGTGTTTTGAAAAACGATATAAAAACTTTTTTAAGGGTGGGTTGTAAGTAATAAAGGAACCACAAATACACTTATTTGAACGGAACTTGGCTGATTACTCCTCAACAATCAACTTCACAGGATGAATTGGATTGATGGCAATTTAATTTCGATGAAAAGTTCAACAATATTTGCAAATCAGAAACATGTAATATTAAAGTATGTGCAATGACTATATAAATAAAATATTTAGACTGTTCTGCTTCATATTTATACTGAGAAGATTGGCATGAATATTCGATTATCTAATATTCAATGTTTTGCTTTTCTACCATGCTAAATCTTTCTTCTGTGATTAAGGACTGCAAATTTGTGTTAGAAAACTTGACTTAAACATCACACTGAGCAATTACGCGTGAAATAATCGCTCTGAAATGAAATGATAAAATTTTATCCAAAGTTCATTGTCATCCTAAAAATGGTGTTGTTATTAAAAAAAATTACACCATTAAAAAAAAAAAAATTAAAATTAAAATCCCTTCCAGGAAGTTTAGTTGCAGATTTTAAAACTAAAGCTTCAAATAAAAATGCAAGAAACGTAACTGAATTAACACTTGAATTCTTAAAAACTATCGCTGTAAACTAAATAACCAGAAATGGGTTAACTTTTTTTAAATAACTTTAAATTAGTGTTATTACTCATCAAATCACACAGTTTTCGCTGAACATATTTAAGTATTGTCCGAAGTGTCCGTAAATATCTCGCGCTGAGCAGTGAAAAACTTCTAAAGCGTTCCGCTGTAAAACTGCATGACTTATTACTCCTGGTGCTTGGGGTCTACCAGCCACGGCACGTTTAGCCTTATACTGTACGAGTTGCCATATCAACAGTAAACACAAATCCAAGAAAGACTTATTTGTTTATAATTAAAATGCATAAAAATAAAAAATCCTTAATAAAAAGTATAGAATAAAAATAAGAAATTAAATAAAAACCCTAAATATTATTCTGTTTTATATACAAAACACTGTTTTCTGTTAGATAAATGGATAAATAAGTGGAAATTTTTACCTTCTGACTTCTGGGTAAAGTTGTTCTTAGACACAAACCTTCATCCCTTGATATGGATCACTGAAGATCTTGATGCCATTGATTGAAAAATGGGAGATTTGCTGCAGGCGTCGCTCGATGTAGAAAACAATAGGCTTAGTTTTTACTGCAATGGAATCCACGTACGAAAAATAAGCCTAAAACGGTTGACTGAACATCACAGCAGATTGCTCAAACTTATTTTGAAGCTCTTGTGTTTAGGACGAGTCTCTCCGACCTGCGCAAGGATAGAACAAGTTGCTATTCCGAAGGTTCAAAGGTTTTGTCCTCTTCTTTCACGACATTTAAGTCGAACATCCATATACTCAAATAGAACAGCATTAGCAGATATCAAGCGCCGACAAACGTTGCCATCTTGCAGTCGAACATCAGACCAGTGGTTTTTATCCAAACTGTTTTCACCACTTCTTCTCTGACTGTAGGATCATAGGACTTTACTAGACGAACAGTTCAAACACGGTAATTCATCTTTTCTACGGCCATGGATGTCTCATCTTTTTTCTTCTATCTGCTCCTTCAAAAGTTCAGAGAACGAGATCGGTGACTAACACATTCTTACAGCATCTTTCCCTTTCTTTTTCTCTTCTCGAACTCGGCTTCTTTTACGAAAATATTCTTCTGTAGCCAACCCTTTTCTTCTTGGGAAGGAAAAAACGACGCAAACACTTCTTCGTTAGTCTTACGTCATCTCCTATCTTCTCGCCGATTTGATTCGCGCGCTGCTTCCACGTGATCCGTACACAACAATCAAGGAATACACGGCACGCTCTATTGTACACCAGAAGATTATTTTGCACGTTCTTTCGAATTACCAGTTAATTAATTTCACTTGACAATAATTTTTTTAATTTTTAAATATTTACGACTTTTATAAAAATATATAAATAAATATATTCTTAAGGTTTTACCAAAACTAAATTACATTAGCATTTCAATAAAAACAATATATTAGACATTTAAATTGAAAAAAAAACATACAGACAAATTACGTTAAATGAAACAAATGAACTTTTACTATTCTGGAAAGTTAAAATAAAACCGGAAAGCAACACGACGCTTCAATATCTTTTGATTAAAAGATGCAAATTATTACTCAATCTTTGTAAGGGAAGAGGAAATATTTAACAGTTCTTTTTCTAGTCACAGCACAAGTATAAATACCAGAAGGCGATCTTTTTAACGCTACACTATGCAGTAATTAGAAGTGAGTTAAAATAAAACAAGATAATTAATGCTTTTAGACGGTGTCAAAGCAAAGCGGCCCCATATGCACAATTTTATTAACACAACCTAATCGGAAGCGACCACTTTTGACCCCAAATTCCGGTCAGGGAGTGGTCCTAGAGGTCTGATTTTTTGGACGTGGTCACCTACTTTATGATGCTGAACACAATGGTGAAGGTTTCGGTTCCCTATGTTTTACAGGCAAGCTGTAACCTAGGGGTCATTAACAGTAGTTATCCGGGCGAACCAGTCGCTCAAAATCCGGCGATTGAGGTAAGGGGGAGGTGCAACGAGGGCACTTCAGATAAATAGGTCAGGTAACCTAGGGTTTTTAGGGGGGAGGTGCAACGAGGGATGCATAATTAAAAATTTTCTGCATATCTAAGTCAGGTGACTGAGGGTTTTTTTTCCGTTGCCAAAGGGTGATGGTTATTAATTAATACAATTATTAATAATTAATTTGCATATTAATCAAAGGGTTAATTTGTACCCAAAGGGTTAATAGGTCAAGTAATATATCAATCTTTGAGATTTTTTATAGAGAATTGAATGGTGACATTTTTAATTAATTAATATAATTATTAATCGTGATCAAAGGGTTATTTTGTACCCAAAGGATTAAATAAATGTGTAATATGTTAAAGTTTCAGATTTTTTGTTGAGAATTGAATGGTGTCATTTTTATTTCTTCATAAGTTTACTGTTAAGAAATAAAGGATTAATTGTCTTGACTTGTAGAATATTTTAATGTTGATATTTTTAATTCTTTCTAAGCACAGTGTTAAGAAATAAACTAATAATATATTATTTATTCTTTTTACAAGAATTATTCTATAGGAAGGGAAAAAATAATTTACTATTATTTGTTGAGGAAACTATTCAATGGTGACGTTTTGGAGTAAATATTTCATCTAGGAACTTGTTTGATGACGTTTTCCAACATGTATGAACATGATTTTTTGTAGAGAATTGAATGGTATCATTTTTATTTCTTCATAAGTTTACTGTTAAGAAATAAAGGATTAATTGTCTTTAATGTTGATATTTTTTAATTCTATAATTTACTATTAGTTGTAAATATTTCATGTAGGAAAACATTTTATGAGTGGATAGATATGTGAATCCGTCAAACAAGGGTTTATATACAAGCAAACTCACGTAAGATGATTCTTATTGGTTAAACGCGTGCGAGTTCGTTATTGGATAAAAGTCATGTGATTAATACATGCTTACTGGTTAAACTCAAGCTCTGAATCTTATTGGATAAACTAATGCTCCCTTGTGACAAGAGAGTGACGGTTGTGATTTATGGGAAGGAGTAAAAATAAGTGTTTCTGTCAAATGTTCAATAATTAAAGTGATTGATGAGAAAGAGGAATGGCAAAAATTACCTTCAAGGACCGTTAAGCAACCCATTAAAAAAGTATTTTCAGCGTTTCAATTAACAAAACCCTTGAGGCAAGAAGGCAAACAACAAAAATACCCTCCTTCTCCCATTAAGTTCTCCTCCAGGCGATGATGAATCCCCTTAGAAAGGTATTTCCGTTAACCATGCCCCAAGGCAAGAAGCGGGAAAGACAAAAGCATCCTCCTTCTTCCCTTTAACAACTCATTCGATTTCAAAGATATTTTACAGAAACGCTGTAGTTAGGTAATTTTTCTGAATATTGAAGTTACTATTGGAAATACAACAATAAATTCACTTTTCTTTAACATGTCATTTGATTTCAAAGATATTTTACAGAAAACTGTACTTAGTTAAGTCTCCTGAATACTGAAGTTACTATTGGAAATACAAGAAACTGAGGGAAAATCACTAAAATCTATTTCTTTAACAATTCATTCGTTTTCAAAGATATTATTCAGAAACCTGTACTTAATTAATTCTTCTGAATGTCGAAGTTACTATTGGAAATACAACACTGAATTCGCATTTCTTTAACAATTCATTCGTTTTCAAAGATATTCTTTCGTTTTTGTTTTTTTTTGTAACATTTGTAACTTTTTTGCAAACATTATCTGTGTTTGAGAGAAAAAAAAGTAATCTTGTCTTTCGCTTTGAGAACTTTATCTACGTTTTGGATGACAAAAAAAGTAAACTTGTCTTCCGATTTGTTAAAATTTGTAACTTACTGCAAACTTTGTAAGAGTTTGGGAGAAAAAATTTTGTAAGCTTGTCTTTCTTTTTTGATAAAAATTGTAACTTATTGTTAACTTTATTTGTATTTAGGAAAAATAAACGATTAATTTGTCTTTCGTTTTTGTAACACTATTGTAACTTAGTGCAAACTTTATAGGTGTTTGAGGAAAAAAAAAAAGTAATCTTGACTTTCGTTTTAACAAAATTTGTAACTTTGGTGAGTCTTTTATTGTATTTTGGGAAAATAATTTGTAGTTTGATACATTAACGACATACATCAAGTGTGGTTTGAACTTTGTTCAAACTGTATTTGAGGGGAAAAAAATTATTCTTATCTTACGTTTTGGTAAAACTTCTAGTATTTGGGGAAAATATTTTGTTAAATTTGGTTAGTATTTAGGTAAAATTTGTAACTTTGGAGAGTCTTTTAATGTATTTTGGGAAAATAATTTGTAGGTTGATACTTGTGTTAAAAAAAAAAAAGAAATACGAGACATTTTCTTTAACGTAAGGTGTCCTTCGACTGCAGCATTAAGTGAAGTTATCTGGGTATAGTGTCATAGAGGCCGGACTCGATACATTTCAATAATGTTTCAAGTTTATCTTAATTTACTTACTTTCATGTTTTCTTGGAAAAAATTTTTCGTTTTGGGTGACAAAAAAGTAAATTTGTCTTCTGATTTGTTAAAATTTATAACTTATTGCAAACTTTGTAAGAGTTTGGGAGAAAAAATTTTGTAAACTTGTTTTTCTTTTTGGTAAAAATTGTAACTTATTGTTAACTTTATTTGTATTTAGGAAAAATAAACGATTAATTTGGCTTTCGTTTTTGTAACAGTTGTAACTTAGTGCAAACTTTATATGTGTTTGATGGAAAAAAAAAGTAATCTTGGCTTTCGTTTTAACAAAATTTGTAACTTTGGTGAGTCTTTTATTGTATTTTGGGAAAATAATTTGTAGTTTGATACATTAACGACATACATCAAGTATGGTTCTATCACATAAGATATTTTCAACTAAACTTCGAAAGGGATAAAATTCTCATTCACATAAATGTGTATAAAGGTCAGGTGACTGATGGGATTGCAGAGCGATTCTGTCACTCATTTGCATATCATTAGCATATAACATTTGCATAATTTAAAAAATGATGCATATCTTTAGCATATCGGTCAGGTGAATGAAATGAACGTAACGTCAGGGGGTTGGTGACTGTAGGGACCGGGAACCCCACCTTCCCCCCTCCCAGCCGGCTTCTATTCCACTAGTAAAGTCCTATGATCCTACAGTCAGAAAAGAAGTGGTGAAAACTGTTTGGATAAAAACCACTGGTCTGATGTACGACTGCAAGATGGCAACGCTTGGTATCTGCTAAAACTGTTCTATTTTGAGTTCGACATAATAATGTCGTGAAAGAAGAGGAAAAAACCTTTGAACCTTCGGAATAGCTGTATCTTGTTCTATCCTTGCGCATCTTGTTCTATTCCAGGTCGGAGAGACTCGTCAACAGTATAAACACAACAACTTCGAAATAAGTTTGGACCAATCTGCTGTGATGTTCAGTCAACCGTTTTAGGCTTATTTTTCGTACGTGGATTCCATTGCAGTAAGAACTAAGCCTATTGTTTTCTACATCGAGCGACGCCTGCAGCAGAAAATCTCCCATTTTTCAATCAGTGTCTTCAAGATCTTCAGCGATCCATATTAAGGGATGAAGGTTTGTGCCAAACGGTTAGAGATATTCGAATGAAACCTTCAACATTGTGTTCAGCATCAAAAAGTACATGACCACTCCCTGCCCCCCCCCCCCAAGGCGTTGTCTTTCTTTTAAAAGACAGAAAACGCCTTGGGGAGGAGGGTTAGGAATGGTCATGGAGGTCTGATTTTTTTTACTTTCACCTACTTTTTGATGCTTAACACAATGGTGAAGGTTCATTCTAATATATCTAACCGTTTGGCCATTACAGAGTGTGACAGATTGTGACATCCAGCAGACATAAAACCAAGAGCAATCACCTATGTTTTACAGGCAAGCTGTAACATAGGGACCGCTAAAAATAACGTTTTTTTTAATTAATTAACAAATTATTTTAGCTGGATATTCTTAAATTTCAGGAAAAGTATCTAATAAATGAAATAAATATATTTTAATTCATCAGTTATTTTAATTTTAGAACTTAATGACAGCTGAGAGATATTCAATGTGATAACAACGATGACGTCACTTCAGTAGCGTACCCACGGTGTGAGCTAAGGGGGTTGAAGCACCCTCCCCCGCAAACCAAAAAATTAATAAAGAAAAAAGAAGTGAAAAAAAAATAAATAACAAGAAGAAAACCTTTATTAAAAGCACTGGCTTGTCTATATCTTTTTATTTTGGAAAGTCATCTCTGAAACAATTTCAATTGGCCTACATCTGAATGGATTTTTTTACAACATCTTGAACCCCCACAAACTTTTTAGTTTTTTAGTAATGCAGTCCGTAGACTGATTAACATTCTATAAAATTCTTGAGAATTCCAATAGAATCACCTTGGAAAGATACTGAGGTGGGTTCTCGTTGCCATCCTCAGGTAGTCATTATGGAACAGCTCCAAACAAGAGAGAAAGTGAAGAAGAGGCTGGTTCAGAGGAAAACACAGGAAAAGAAATTGAAACCACCAAACCGCGACCGAAACCAGATTCCGACGTAGCTACCTCGTGGGAGGCCGCCGCATTGCGCAACAGACCAAGCCGGAACGGCTACATAACATTACTTACTGTTTATTTCTAGAAAAATCTAGATTAATCTTAGCATTATGAAAATTAAGATTAGTTTATATTCAAGTAAAGTGGATCCCTCCCCTCTATTGACGAAGAAACCTTATTGACTATAATCAAGACTGTGAACATTTTATTCAAAGAACAATTGAAGTTTTAAGTGTTTGCTTCTGGCAGCCATAATCAAAGGCAATTCAGAGCGGTACTTGAATATTTTAGTAGTATTTCATAGTTTATATTAAAGTAGTAAAACTTTATATATTAATTACTAAATGTAAATATGAAGTTCTTGAGTATCCATTACAATTCATTATGAATTATTTTTTTTCTTACACATAATAGTGTGGAAATTGTAAATATTGCGTGATTATTTTTTTATTGGACTATATAATTTAATAATATAAAATGTATTGGACAAGAAACATGATTAATTACGAGTGTAATTGTAACATTAGAACTAACGTGGTTAATTTAATATTATTTTTTTTAGTTTGCTTTAAAAAAAGCTGTATAACATTCGAAATGTAACTATGGAATGTAGCGAAGTCTAATCCGATTACGATTGGCATTCGATAAGGGGATTAACACTTCCGAGTATATTTCCAAATTTCGACAGATGTAATGGTATTCTAATTCTGGGAAAAGAATAGACTTAATCTTTTGTTGCGTAGTGAAATTTTTGGGTTCTTTGTTAAAATTACGGGTAGAAAAACTCGGAGAAAATCAGTTTAACTCTCTCTCTAGGAAGGCATGCGGACTGGCAACGATATCTAGATATCTCTCTCTCTACATTTGAACACGCACTAAACAACGTCATTGTGAGATAGAATGCATCACAGGTAGTTTATGCTGAAGTGTACGGACTGATTGTATTTGATTCTGGTGAATTTCTTTGTTTGGCATTTCATGTCCCTATGTATGGGAGCATTGTGAATTTCATTTTGCCTTTAATTCACCGAATAGATACATATTAGTGTCGTTCATTCAGGCGGAAAGTGGAAAATACTGATAAAGCAAGTTTTGTAACTCAGGAAAAATAGGTTAGTGTGTACGGACTGATTGCATTTGATTCTGCTGAATTAATTTGTTTGGCAAATTCATGTCCCACTGAATGGGAGCATTGTGAATTCTTTTATTTCGCCTTTAATTCACTGACTAAATGCATATTAGTGTCGTTCATCTAACAGCAACAAGTTGAAAATCCTGAATATGCAGTTTTCGTAAGTAAAAAGAGTATTTGAATTGGATCTAAGTTTATGTAATTATGCTTTAGAGAGAAGAAAGAGTATTCTTACTGATTTTTTGGGGGGAAATTTAAGTAATTTGATTTTTGTTCGTAAGTTTGATAATTTATTTATTAGAATGCCATAACCCTCTTATTTTTTGACGAAAGTTTTCATTCCTCTGAAACTTGAGAATTTGTTTTTGAATTGATTGATTTATAAGCTGTAATTTTTACTACTTATTTTTAGTATTCTTCCTTTTAGGAATTTTGTAAATATTTATTTTTCTCATTTCAATTATAATAAAGTGCTTTATTTTATCCATATTGAATTTGTTCGTCTTATTTTCATACTCCAATTATTGGTCCATGAGTGTTTCTCGAGTCAAGATCTCAGTCTCCAACATTTTAAAAGAAGTTAAAAATAAAGTTAAACAAGATTAGCGACGCTAGTTGATTTTGCCTTCCATTGATTTATTAAATTTAATTTAAGTTTAGATTTAAATCGCGGTTGACGAAATTGCGGTTCACAACAGAATGAGTTGAAAATTTCATCCTTGAAAAAAGTTGTTGGTATTTAGTTGTAACCATTTTACAGCAAAACACAGATGGCCTCTTTATCATATTGTTTCTCTTTGCTTATACCCTAAATTCACTGGACTACTGAATGAGAGTTATAGGAAATTCCTTAGGGCAGGAAAGAAGAGCAAATCAAATCATTACTGATTATTAATAGAAAACATCAAATTGCGCTCAGAATTTATTAAGATCTAGTCTTACCTATTTTGAAATATAATCACTTTTTTTTTACTATCACGGAATCAGTTTTTCTGTATCACTGCAGAAAGTTATCCATCCAAAAAGAAAAGGGGCAAAAGTGGTGAAAATCTCTAAAGAAATAAAAACTTTTAAGATTTGAAATAAAGAAACTACGGGAAGCAATTTCTTGGAAGAACAAGTGGTTCGTATATGTATTGGATGCACCCTACCAAGTTTCCCAAACAGATGTATTCAAGTGATATACAGGGTTTTCCCATGGAACTTCCCGGCCACCCTGTACTGAGTTTAATTATAACCACCTGCAATAGTAACAACCAGTGATCATTAACTCTCTTGCAATCCATTTTATATTTTGTTAGTTGAAATGATCCTTCTGTCAGAAAATTGTAATTATTCTAAAATTTCTCCTCCGAAGATTGGAAGAAATCATTTTAAAATATTATAAATTGAAAGCGATATTAACAAAGGAGA
>JAFIDM010000002.1:47890938-47925238 GCA_023159025.1 Thereuonema tuberculata
AATCATTTTAAAATATTATAAATTGAAAGCGATATTAACAAAGGAGATATTTTTAACAACTGTTGACAAATGAACCATTTTTCAACAATTTCCATCCTCAGATAAACGTCACACAAAAAATCGTAGTGTATTTTAACGAGAGATTCCTGAAATATATTGAAGCATATCTTCGTATAGATATCATGAATATTTGAGAAGTTGTTCTTAATATAACTTTAAGTTATCGAAAAAAAATGTTTTGTTAGATTTGTTAATTCCAGTGAAAGCAGATAAATATTACTCTAGGTTCCACTGCATGACCCACAGTGGAACACCTTTACGTTTTTATTAACACACATACACAATCAATGTCCGCGAGATGGCGAGGATCGACTAATTCGTAGTAGCTATTCATTGTTAATTTCTTTATAAAATGTATAACGGATGTTTTCTGATTTAAATCAAGGTAAATACCTTGATAATTTAAGTTTTGCCAAAGAATTGCAGTTGCATTTCATATATGCGCAATTTTTCAAAAATTTATATTTTCAGGGAACATTAAACGTTGAATTTCGAGGAAACCTACAGTCAGTTTATACAATCACAACCACATCAATAAATTTCAAAAAAAAATTTCATAAAAAGATTTATTCCTAATCAATAAAGCTATTTGATTTGAAAAATTAAATTTCGTAAGCTAACCTTTAACCCTTGTTAGATAATTATTAATAAAAATAATTCTGATACAATTTAATCTTCTCGCTGAACCATACAGGTTTTATTAATCGGATATGTTTACTTTTAGGCTCTAATAGGATTTTTCTTTTCAGATTCTTGTTGTTGTGCCTTGTTGTGAAAAATGGAGAAATCGAAAGTAACTATTATTTGCATACATATTCATTTTCATTTTACTTATAAAAATGTAAATGTAATTAAGTAATACAGTAAAACCCCGTTATTACGCTCGTCAAGGGACCGTGACCTACAAGCGTAATAAGCGGGATAGCGCTATAAACGGGGAATGATTTATATGATGGGGAAACATTTAGACACCATTTTACAGGAAAGATACTTGATTCTGAAATAGATATAGTGCAAATGTGAGCTTATTTCCTATTAAAAAAATCTTTGATTGTGGTTTGCCGTGTGTGTATGCTACTGTTATAAATTACGACATTTTCAATGCGGTTCAAAAAACTATTAACATCAATTGATACTCCACTAGGAGCAATACAAATATATTTTCGGAGCAGTTTTAGTGCACTGCCCGCTATTTCACGCGCCTTTTCTTGAATGATTGGGTCATTTAATGGCACTGATGCATCACGGGACTGATGAATCCATACAATTAGAATTTCCTCGGCATCTTCACATTTTCCACACTACTTTTTTACGTTTGCAACCATCCTTCGCTGAATTGATAATTCCATTCTTATTTTTTATTATTGTTCTCAGACTGGATCAGGGAATTCTTAGATTCTGCGAAAACCTTCTGATTTAGTGTAGAATTCTCGTCGTACTTACGAAGAATTTGCAATTTTTCACTTATAGAAAGGGATTTCCGCTTCAAAGAGTTCGAAGATTCCCTCCTACCAGGGAAAGAAAAGAATCGTTACAGTGTTACATTTCTTTTCGATACAAAATTTCCGATATAAAAAAGCGCTACAAGCGGGATTTGAAGCGTTATAAGAGGGTAAAAGTATAGAGAGTTATATAGAAAATTCCAGGGACCGTACAAAAGGAGCGTTAAGAACGGGATAGTGCTATAAGCGGGAGCGTAATAACGGGGTTTTACTGTATTTAAATTGTAAAATTTTAATTAAGTAAAAAAAAAAAAAAAAACATTTTTTCTATTAAATAAACGATTACTTCAAATTGTAAGTTTTCTATTATTCCTAACTTCAAATATCAAAACTTTTGTAGACAAGACAAAGGCAGGTTAATATAAAATGATTAACATCTCTTTTAAGAATATTTCACTTTTATTTTTCATTTAGGCAAGTAGAGCAGTAGTGGAAGAAACATCTAATAGATCCGTGCCTATCATTTTTAAAATGTTCTTCATCATCAACACCGGTTCAGGTATATCAGAAGAAATACAATAAAGTCAAAAAACTGTAGGCAAAAATGAAATTCAGAAGAAGGTGCTGAGAAGTTCTGAAAACTTTAATTTCAGAATGTGGATGCATGCTGAAACCTTCTTCCAGAGTGTTTCCGAGTTTGCCAATTACATTAGTGTATTTTCTTTAATTTGGTTCGCAAAATTGTTTTTTTCCGTTTTTTTTTTAGTTTAGTATTCTGTTAAGAAAAAAAAAAGTTCTCTTAAAAAGAGGACACGACAGTAAGATTTTAATCTCGGAGAAACGAGAAATAGCGTCAACTCTGACGTAAAGGATGAGATGGGGGTGTGTTCAGTTCAGATATCCTCGAGGAAGGTGTGTGACAGGCAGGCGTCTAAGCAAGGGCTCTGGAGGCCTTATTAGAACCCTGACGACCTTTGGAAGTTATTCCGGTATTTTCAAGGCTACTAGAGAGTAATTATGCACTTAAGGAAAAATACCATTAAGAATCATCAATTTGTAAGTACAATTATGAATGATTATGAAGAGGAATATAGTTTTCCTATTCTCATTCGTCCGATGAAATCTTTTCGCAAAGAGAAGACGACGTATCACGATTAAATGGATGTTTTACGGAGTTTTATCAAAATGTGTCATTTATTTAATAAGAAGTTTTTAGACTTTATTTGTGAAATTATGGATGCTGACTAACACCACATGAAGCTTTCAAATTCAATGAGATGTGGCTAAAACTATATGACTATTTCCCTTCATAAAAACATCAGGATTAGGCTTTTGAATTTTCCAGGAAAAAAATCGGTTTCTAACATCTGCAAGGATTTTGTTTATTTCATCTAAAAGATCTCCCACTAAGGACCTAGAAAGACAAGCAATGAACTATATACAAGGCTTCCGAAATTCAATGAAAATGATGGAAGAATAAATAACTGAAGCAAACAAGAAGAGATTGTTGGAGGAATTACCTCTCTTGGTATTACATGGTGTAATGTATCTCAACAACGGCGAAGGTACAGATAAATCAGCAATCATGGTTTGGATAAAAACTCATAATATGCAAATGGATGACACAGAAGTCAGTACAGCTGTTACCGAAGCATTGCATGAGGGGATCGACAACCAACACCTGATGGACTTTATTATGTGTACAAAGGTTTAGGGTTACCATCATTGCCAGTTCCACTGCAAGAGACTCAGAACAAGAATCAGGACAAACGTGAGAAAAAACTGGATTCAGAGAGGAATTACAGCCAGAAGTCAGAATCAAAGTCTGGTTGCTGCTGAGATTGCAAGTGTACTTCAAAAAAGGCAGTGTCATGATGTGTCACGAGGGACAATAATATATAGTCGGTGGACCAGCGAATAGGTCGACTGTAATCAAAATAAATGCTTGTACTTATATATATGATATCCTTCCCAATATGTTAACTGGAAGGTTTTATCCAGCTGCTTGTATTCACCAGAACCACATCTTCGTTGCAGGTGGTAAGAAGAACTTCAGATCACAGGAATACTACTCTTCAGTTGAACGGTACAATTTGAATGGAGGGAGTTGGGAGGGAATCCCGCCTATGAAAAATAGACGATTTCGTGCAAAGATGGTGGGTCATGGGGAGAACCGGTGGTTTCAACTGGATGGGAACAACACACAACACTATGAAAGAACAATAGTTAAAAGGCAAGTGCACGTGTCGAATTGAGTAAAACCATAGAAAGTGTTAGTTATTGTATTAGACGATTCATAGAATGGAATGGGAAACAACTACAGGAAGAATAAAGGTAAATGAATTGCTATGAATTTATTATCTTGTAGGGGATTACAAAGGGAAATAAAATAAAATTATAGGGCACCAAAAAGAATTAAATGCTTTGAAAAACTGGTGGGTCATGGTAAGCAAAAAGAAACCGACAAAAAGACAAAGAGATGACGACGAACAGGAAGAGGAAATTAAAGAACATATATATCTGACAGCAATATGTAGATAAAGACAGTTCAGTTTGACACTTCTAAAATATCGTAAACAATGAAAACTTTTTCGACTTTATAAAGAAAATTAATGCCATGAACATCAAAAGAGAAGATTGAGATAATCCTACTAGCTTCCGCCAGCTAATACCACAGAAACTGCCAGAAACTTCAATGCAAAGCATCCTGATCGGGAACCAGTCTAAGATAGTGCTATCAGGAAATTGATCCCAAAATTTTAAGTCACAGAATCGGTTCAGGATAAGCCACGGTCCGGCAGTCCATACGCAGTACGGGGAATGTGATGACGGAATGTGATGAAAACAGTTCGTCCTTGATTAACTTACACACTAATGAACTAGTTTCCATCAAAGTTTACATATTAAAAAGAGTTTAGAATAATTGGATATATCTGATTCCAATGGTTGTAATCATCTTATAGGTCAATTATAAATTAAAAGAAAAAGTACTGCGCTCTCAAATTCAAGCAACAATGAACTAATGTTCATGAAGCTAAAAACCTTAATACATTTAACAAAGAAAATATAGCTAGGTAGCAATTGATATTAAGTAATTTGAAATTCCATTTGTGCAAATTATCAAATATCACGTTGCAAACCGATTTCTTGGTTTTGCCCGACAGACATCATTATTTTAACACCACTCCACAGTGAAAGGATGACGATATGGTGTGTGGTCTCTGGAAACTGCATCATTTGTCCATACTTCATTGAGGATGACCAACAGAATCCGGTGACTGTAAATCAGGCGCGTTATAGAGAAAAGGTAATCACGTCGTTTCTCAGGGACCTCCAACGTTTCTGCCGAGCACGACACCTACGTCTTCATTCCCGGTGGTTTCAACAGGATGGGAACACATGAAAGAACAATAGTTAAAAGGCAAGTGCACGTGTCGAATTGAGTAAAACCATAGAAAGTGTTACTTATTGTATTAGACGATTCATAGAATTGAATGGGAAACAACTACAGGAAGAATAAAGGTAAATGAATTCCTATGAATTTATTATCTTGTAGGGGATTACAAAGGGATTTCACATAAAATTATGGGCACCAAAAAGAATTAAATGCTTTGAAAAACTGTCGTTTGAGTGTATGAATTAGAATGTATCCAGATACTTTTGGCCATATAGTATATCAATAGTTAAGAAAGAGTCCAGTAAGGAGGACTTGAAACTAGTTCGGTGTTTTTAAATTGTTTTATACATTTTCGATGTGTATTTTCACTAATTTAATATATTTTCCCGAAAAACATAAAAATAGACATAGGCATTTCTGGCACTAAGCTCTTCAAATGTTGTCAGTGTAAAAACTACAGGGATGGCTATTTTAATGAAAGCACGTTCATCTCTCAGAACTTATTCCTATGCTATGCTAAACAAATAATCTTCATGCACATAAGCAATTTTGGCCCAAAAATGCGCAAGTCCTTGATACAGATTTAAGTAAGATCGTGTGTAATTAATAATAATATCATGAAATATTAGATTTAAGTCAGTTTATTAAACCAATATATGATGCTATTATTATAATGGTTATTTATATATAAAATATTTAAAAATCAATAATTTTAATTAATTAAAATTATATTAATGTTAATGGCTGTGATGTTAGCTAAAAATTGCTACAAATTTTTGGAGAGGACTCCATTATTCAAAATTAAACTCTGCATCATAGTACAAAAGAAGATTATATAATGGCAACATTTTGTTTGATGACAATATTTAAAAAAAAACACGCACTATTCTTGGGGTAGCAGCAGAACACTAATAACAGCACCCTGAGTTTGATTTCCTCAGCAAAAGAATGCAGTCTATTACCAACAGTTGTTGAACCGAATATTAACTTAAATTAAAATGAAAAAATTATATTGTAACTACATAGCTGTACATTGTACATAGATGGTTAAAAACAAAACTTTCTGAAGAATATAAGCAATAATACAAGAACAACAATATATTTTATTGTGCAAAAATTTAATATTTGAAAATGGTAGGAACCTACTTAACATTTTGTCCAGCAGTAAAAGAA
The DNA here is from genome assembly GCA_023159025.1 of Thereuonema tuberculata. Taxonomy (NCBI): domain Eukaryota; kingdom Metazoa; phylum Arthropoda; class Chilopoda; order Scutigeromorpha; family Scutigeridae; genus Thereuonema; species Thereuonema tuberculata. The sequence goes on from JAFIDM010000002.1 coordinate 47,897,011, forward strand.
TGATAAAGCAGTAAAACCAGTGACATCAAAAACAATGTACAGTACATTACTCAACACCGGAATCTGACATTTCCCCGACATCAATGATTCAAATTAAATATAACAAAATTTTTGTAAGCCAGGAATGACAGCGAAATGGAGCTACGAGTTTAAGACCAGCAGATTAGAAAAAATCAATACAGTAGGCATACTGCAATACAAAATAAGGTTAAGAATTATGGTATATTTTATCAAATAGGCTAAAAAAATATGTGTAATAATAGAACAAGGATTAGCAAAACCAATAAAAACTAATTACAGGACGGAAAATGACTAGAATTAAATTTGAGAAGTACTTCAATTTTAAGGCAAAACAACTACCCACAAATTTCCCAAAGTACACCAGATTAGAAGATGGAAGTATGTATATTTTCTTTGAATTTCAATATTTATATATTGATGTATTGAGATTTGGGTTAAGTTATCCTACATTATCAATTGAATATAGTCTTAAGATGTTATCATAGGGATTATTGAGTAGTGGAATATATATACGTATGTTAATTTCTTACAATAATAGGTTCACTTGTTTTTCCTTTCGCCAAGGGGGAGTCCGAATTAATCTACCCCTGAAGTATCCGATGCATTATTATCAATAGTTAACATTTGTAAAATCAACAGCTGGCATGATGAAAAGGAACGCTATGCAATAATTCTCTTATATCATCCAACTTTTTCTTATTAATCCTATGTTTGCCATTGATCAGATTAGAAAAGTATCTTTCCTACATGTAAGTAAATTTACAGAAGTAGATCCTGTAATATTATAAGAAAAAGTGAAATAATAAGTGATTATTAGTGTAAGTGAAGTATAAGTGTAGTGAAGTATAAAGAAACCTTATTGACTATAATCAAGACTGATCATTTTATTCAAAGAACAATTGAAGTTTTCAGTGTTTGCTTCAGTTTTCCTGGCAGCCATAATCAAAAGGCAATTCAGACCGATACTCATATATTCAAAACAATATGGGTTCCCTGAATAATGGTATATGCACCATAAACGGGAATCTCACAGGGCTTATCATTGGTAGCACAGATGGTATGGCTAACTTAAACCACAACTCGTAACAAGATGGACGACCATATCATCCAGTTGTAAAAAATGTTTTCGAACAGACGGAACAGGAGGGCAACAGATAAATGAAAGGTATGTCATGTACGCTTCCACAGAGATGATATACAGACACTTCACAGTTTTGTAGTAAACACTAAAATCAAGGAGTCACGTATATCACGTATATTTGGACCATTCGGACGGACTGAGTCAAGCCAACAACCTCCTACATATAGAGTTTATGTAAATAATGCTGGTATGGGAATAATTTATAAGACTGATTGCGTAAATTGTAAGAAGTTCTACATAGGAGAAAGTAAAAGGACCATAAGAGAAAGAGTACATGAACATGAATATAACATTAAAACGAAGTTAACAGAGTTATCAGAATTACCAGAACATTATCTCATCTTCCTTCTTCTTCTCTTCAATCTCAGCCAATTTCTTCTTCAGTCACTCTTTGGCTTTGTAGTAGGCTATAATATCCGTTAAATTAGCTTCAAATTTAGGCTCATCATTAGAAAATGACATCTTTCCTTTCAACTTTTATGGAACTCCTCTAAATCAAATATCTGTAGACCTTCTTTTAATTTCAATTCATCTTCTGTGATCTGTTTGCAGAACATTGCCATATGAAAGATCACATTGTGAATTGCTCTGTAACGGTTTTCAGAAATGAGAAAAATCTAGAACAAGAAAAATTATTGAGAGCTTATTTATTAAGAATACAAAAGAAAATAATATTAGCAGGTATGAGGGTGTAGAACTGGAAGAAAAGTTTTTTCAAATGGGCAGAGGATTTGATTACAAAGGTATAAAGTTAAACCAAACAGTAGATTTTAAAGAATTGGGTTAATAATGTAATTTATATTACTAATAATAACTGGTATATAGTGAGACAAGGATGTGGACTTTCCCCAATACTTTGAGGGACAAATAAATAAAAGGTTTTTATACTCAGGGATTTGCAGACGACATTGTGATCATTGTAAGGGGTAAATTCCCCAATGTGATTTCAGGTCTAATGCAAAATGCAGTAAGTACTGTAGAAAATTGGTGTGTTAATATTAAATTATATTAAATTAAATAAATTAAATAATCTCATACAAGTCGAAAAGGATATTTATTTCACATAAGATGAAAAAAAACCCTTTATAAAAGATTAACCTTTAGAACTATTGAACTTTAAGAGGCTTCAAGTAGAGTCAACCTGAACTTTTAATAAAGTTTAAAGATTATAATTGAAAGTATAGTAGATTACTATATTTCAGATACTATGCAAACCTGTAATAGTTAATTTATATTTTTTTATGTGATATAAACTTTTGTTGTTGAATAATTCAAGATTATTTTGTTGGGTCAAGCTGATTTAATAGAACACTACATATAGGTTTACTTTTATTCACTAGTCTATAAACTTTATCATTAAATACTTCAAACTATGCCTAAAACAATATATATACTCCTTCAAGGTCAATTTTCTGTTCCATTTCCTCAGTGTTCAAACGAACTGCCGCCATTGAGATTACAGAGCAGGGGGCTTTCTTCCCCCTTCAAATATTGGATTTAAAATTATTCGTTAGGTGGAAAATTAACTTAATCAACAATGAAATCGTAAAAGGAAGTTCCGAAGATTCTCTATACAGAATCCGTACATACAGTAAAGAAGACAAAGACCACAGAGACAAGAGGAGTTGAATCCGAAGTTGTATGCATCTCCACAATGCATTCCGAAGAGGAGCGAAGGGAATTTCGAGTGTTGCACGAAGAGGACAGCAAAAATGAAACAGATGAAAGCAAAAAATCTACCAAGAAACCCCACTCGTACCAAGGAACCAGAGGGCAAAAAAGCTCGTTTGGAGCACCAGATGCAGGTGTGATATTGTTGGCTTTGATTTATTCAGTGCTAAGTAATCAATCACTAATGTGTCTTTTTGCATTGTTAATTGTTTAGTCGATGACATCAAATCGTTTGTCGAACACTTTAGAAGTTACTGTGGGTAAACAAAGAGAAAAACACAAAAAGAAAATGAAATACTATGCATAGAAATGTTGATCCTTTTTTCTTTAAAATAGTAAGTTTATGTAACGTATAATGAGAAGAAAAAAAATGCAACCGTAAATGAGTTAAAATGGAAGACTATCATATAACGATAATAGTTGCCAAGGGATATAATGGAAGATCTTGAAGCATTTTTATGATACAAGTTTAACAACACTGCATTGTGATGATTTAATTGTGTATGTGACAAATGCCATTGGGTTGATGACACGTTCGTTTGTGGCAATAATAGCCGAAGGTCAGTAATTCAGATAAAACAGACGTGGCAATACTTTTGTTGGAAGTTTAAAACGATTCCTTTATTCTTTTTACAGCTTAGGCTTAGGACAACTTTCGTCATTTTATACAATTTATATGCAATGGAAGACACTTTTAAATTGGAATTTTACTAAATTTTCTTATTTGCGTTATGCAGATGATATACTTGTAATATGGGAGGGTACTAAAACGCAGTTTTCCCATTTCTAATGAAATGAATGTGAAGAAATCATCAGACGTTGAGGTATTCAAAAGATTGTCAATTCCTACAACTTCCTATTGGTTATTATGTAGATAGAAATGTAAAACAAGTGAGTGCTGTTGGGAGTGATTTGGAAGCCAGAAATGGCTGAACAGATTTATGTTAATGTCAAGAGTTTTTTTATAAACTCAGCCTTATTTTAGGCTAATGTTATTTGGGTAAAAAAGACACTGAAGCATACTTTCTTTTCATTACATTGCCTTAGTATTGTATTTCATACCTTTTCATTATTTTTATTATTTCATTATTACGGTGATTTAATGAAAAATGTATTCCATGTATCTTACTGTCATAAGCCCTTTAAGGATACATATAATATATAAATTCCTTTAAAATTCAGTTAGATCACAGTAATTATGATACTTGTCTTTTTGAATAGCTCTTCTACCAAAATAATTGATGCTCTGCGTTCAAATCAGAAATGGTTGCAATTACCGTTAGAAAACTGACCAAAGAAGCAATAAAAGAATTGCACACGGAAGCGGTACCTGCAAACATAAAATTTTTAAATTTATTGTAAAGGCAAAGATAACATTTTACATGAAATGGGTGTTATCTATTCTTTAGAATGTAGAGATTGTAGAAGGATTTATATAGGAAGCACTGGAAGATCATTAAAGGAAAGAGTAGACGAACATGTTAGGGTGTCTAGAAGAAGGAAAAAAGGTTTATCTGATTAGGCGGATCATTCTTTAAAATTCAATCATAATCTTGATCCAATTGTAAATGTTATTTACAAATTTAATGATGATGATGAGAGATTCTTGATTGAATCATGTTTTATCAATTGGTATTTTCATTTGGGTTATTTAAAAAAATTAGAGATTGTAACAAGATGGTAAAAGGAAAATAAGGGCTTAACGATTAACAGTTGAAGTGTCTCTCATTTTAACAGTTAAAATGTATGTAATCATATTAATAGTTAAAATATATGTTATGATATTAATAGTTGAAATGTATGTTATTGTATTATTATGTATAACATTTCTAGACTTGTAGTTTTCTCGTTATTTTATTGTTATTATATGAGAGTTTATGATTGTTTATTCAATTTTTGTTTTTGTTGTCAACGAAGGAAACATATTTTGTTTCTTCCTTTCATCAGTATTTTCCTGAAGAAAGTTCTCGATTAGAGAACAGAAATATTCAAAATATTTAAGTCTTATTAAACTTCGATTATTGTGTTCTTTATTTAATAACATCACTTGTTGGTAATTTCAAATCGTAAATCTCATTTTTAGATAATAAGAATTCAAATTTGTACATTAGAATTGAAAGTTTGTTTATTGAGCGTGCTAAATTGCAAACTAATATTAATCCATTGTTATAATTAATAATTTAAATTTTTAGAAATTGGTAATCTTCAATGTAATTATGGTTTTTAGAAGGAAAAGAGTAAAAATTCTTTCACGAAAATTTGCTGTATTAAATAAAAATAAATGCAAATCGAGAGATGAATATTATTCTTTTAACGAAATACAGTTGGTTTTGATATTTTATTGATTATAGCGCGATCCATAGTAATTACTCGTGTTAATGTATTAATTCCACGAGATCTCGATTTATAGAAGTTTTAATTATTTTTACATCAGTGGCTCCCAACTTTATTTTAGTCGCAGAATCTTTTTTATCTTGATAAATACTTTTTGAACTAATAGTTTTTTTTTTTATTATAAATAACACTAAAACAATTAGAGTGGCTCCATAGAGCAAATTGATGAGGACGATATTCACTCCTAATGAGCCATCACCTGCTAAGATTTGTTCCTCTTTAATTGGACCCAGACCACATATGTAGGCCTGGGTTCATCAAATTCGCCACTCCATCCACTGATCTCAAAGTGCCTAATCGCATTCCTCCATCTCTGAAACTGCAGGTCTATTGTGCTTGTCAGCAATTTGTAATTAATATGATAATTCTGTTTCTAATATAACTTACAGGTTATTAAACAAGTCCCAAATTAAGAGAACTTAATGAAATTAACTTTATTATTATTCAGGTAACATTTATTGTATCTTCTATTACAATTTCCATCTTTACAACTGACTGTTACACAAACCAAGTCATACTTAACTATTTGCGCTGTATCAAGTATAGTTTATTATTCGACATACAGATTCTTTCTATTTTCACTTAACTTCACTAACAAAATCAAATCATTTATTCAAAATCAAATTTCTATCAACCTTTATCTAATTTACTAAATGGAAAATTAGACTTACTGAGAAGCAACTAAGTTTTTATAAAGCAAGATTTTCCGTATTACAATTCTTCAAATCACGCATTGATTTACTGTTTTTGGGATAGTAATAATTATAAAATAATTAAATAGATTCTCTCATGCAAAATAAGAAACTGCAAGCTTTTTTAACAAAGGTTAATTTCAAATTAATTTCATATATATCCTATAGTGTCCCATCTTTTGCTGACAACTTATAAATATCTGATTGCATATAAACCTAGTACCTTCATACATATAGGACCGGTCCAAAGATAGGGGCAAATCTAGGCTGTCGCCTGGAGCCTCACTCCGGAGGACCCCAGAGCTGTTTGAGAATTTTTTTTTTCGTTTATTATTTGCTGTAATAATATCAAACATCTATCTAGCCATAAAAAGTTTAGGATTATTTTCTTTGTTTTTCAGCTCACTCAAACAAAGGCCATGACTGTAACGACCTGTAGATAATCTTGGAAGTTAATCATTTTGAGATTAGCTTTGCTGTAAATGAAATCAGAAAATTTTATAAAAATCATTCCATGTATCTCCGCAAAAATTGAAATTAACGAATAACCATTAACACAGTTTTCATATTTATGGCAAAAAATGTCGCAATGTCTTATTCTATTTCAATTATTACATCTTTAGACTACCAATATAAACGAAAATTAGTTTTCATTTGCAATTTGTCATATTAACTGACTGATCTAATTCGTAACAGTTGTCATAGTGATCATAACATTATAACTAAGTGTTGTAGTATAAGTTGTATGAATGTTCTGATTGTACCAAATATCTTCATTAAAAATAATTATAACATTATTTATCTGGCATAAGTGAATGTGGTCATTCTTTAAAAATAGATTGCTTGATGTTTAGATTCTAGCCTTCGTTACGAGACATGTGATACGTTGTTTATTAATGTAGTTAGACCTAAAAAAAATACCAGCATGCTAGGCTGAGATACAGAATATTCAGGAAGTATGCATCACGAGCCTAAAAGGCCAATAACAGAGAAAAACAAAGACTATCAAATGCCAGGCTGGATTCTTAAAAAAATTCATAGTGAAACCAAACCTAAAGAAATCCCTCTATGCCCACATAGTAAAGAGCAGATCAGGTTAAAACTGCAGTTTGTGGTACAGGGTGTTTGGGTTTCGCGTAGTGAAACATCGCTGTCGTGGAACTATTTTCCAAAACCGGAAGCGATGCAGGAGCGATGTTTTTGAAGGGGATAAATTTGTTTTCTTAAGTTAGCAACAGATACATCCTGCAGCTGACGAAGCTTCAATTAACCTAACCGAAACATAATTGCAACGGGTGAATCCTGTAATGCTGAATCCAGTGCCTGACAAATAATCCTTGCGCAGTATCGTAAACTTCCTATTGGTTTGTACCAGATTCTTCAGTCTAGCCCAGATCAGATCTTCTACCTCAAAGTGACGGTTGTCATGATTTTAATGTGAAACCCATGAAGATGAAGGGAACCAAATCATGACTGAATGTGATGCACAACGAATTGTAGGTAGGCCTACGAGTTCGAATAAAATAAAATGATGAGCCTGTCAAACTGCTGTCAAATTCCATTTCTGCTGTTGAAACTGAAATGGAACCAACAGTGAGATTTTTAATCCAGTCTGCTTTCAAAAACCATTAGATGACAATGAGATTGAGTTTGACTATGGTCCATCTTCTTCAGTTTGACATCAATAGCAAGAAACATAGTTTATTGCTTGTAAAGGGTTTCTTAAGTGTAGTGATTGATTACGAGAAGCCTTTTTCCTTCTTTACTAGAATTTCAAGTGGATGGCGTTGCTTCACAAGAAAAAGTCGATAACATCAACAGAGCTATTGAATTTGTGGATCAGCGTAACAAGCTGAAGAATGTATCTAAAGATATCTTCCAAAACATAGAAATAGTGAAATTTTTATGACTTCCTTAAAGACAGTGAAAAAATGATATTTTTGTGGTCATTTTTACTACTGTTGCCTTCCCAATGAAGAAAATCAAGAAAGAAAGTGGTTAATTTACTCTTAAGAAAGCAGACAAGGTCTACTGTTTTTGTTATAAATTGTTTGCTACTCCAGTCTCTATCAATCAATACAGAATAAGTAAATTGTGCACTACAGGTTTCAACAAGTGGAAAAACATTCATGTTTCACTGGAGTCTCACGGGTTCTCTTCAAATCATACTGCAAATATGATTAAATAGGTAGAGATTGAAGGAAGACTTACAGGATGAGTTGGAGAGGGAGAAAACCCATTGGCAACATGTTCTAGTCAGAATCATCGCAGTTATTCGGTACTTGGGTGAAAATAATTTAACTTTTCGATGTCAGAATGAGGAAGTTTTCCAGCCAGATAAAGGGAATTTTCTAGCTTTAATAGAAATGATACGTGAGTTTAATCCTACAATGAAATAGTATCTTCAAAAGATTAAAGATAATGAAACGCACCTTCATTACCTTGGCCATAAAGTACTGACTGAGTAGATTGAAAGTGAGGTTCACAAAACAACGCTCAAGAAGATTTTAGATGTGAACTACATTTTCTTCATAACAGACTGCATCTGAAGACACCAATCATCGGAATCAGAAGGAGCAAATGTCTCTGGTAATTCATTTTGTATCCACGGATCTTGAAATGCAAATAGAGGAAAGGTTTCTACAGATCATTCCAGTAATAGATTCATTGGGCCAGAAGTTTTTAATGTTCTCATATCAACTTTATTTGAATTAGGAATTCTCTCTGGAATTCAACGAATATGATAATGGAACCAATATGAAGGGGCAATAACAAGGTGTTCAAAGGTGAATACTTGACTTGAATCGACGAGCTTTTTACACTCCATATAGTTGTCACAGTCTCTCTTGTTCTTGGTAGTATGGCCAAATGCATCCGTAGAGCATAACTGTTTTTTGGAATTATTCAAAGGCTTTACACTATTTTTTACACAAAGGGATAGGCAGTTCTAAATAAATATGTCAAAGGTGGCACTTTGAAACCCCTGTCTGAAACCCATTGGGAATGCTAAGTTCAGTGTGTAAAAGTTTTGAGGTATTATATAGTCGTAAACTACTAAATGCTCTTGATGACTTCACAGAAATCATCAATGACTATCAAGAAAAGCAGAATCTCTTGCAAGTCAAATTGATGCTTTGATTTCCCAAGTTTTTACAGTTCCTTCATTTTGTAACTTCCTTTATCAGTTAAATCTATCAAAGTTGTAACTTATTAAGTTAATTCTTGTTGAGTTTTTCTATATTACGGTAGTATTGTTTGAGGTGCACCTCACCTAGCTATAGATGTAGCATTGTCAGTAGAATGAGAACTTGTTGCACGTTCCGCGTGATTTTTCTCTCGAACTGGGGTAAACATAAAAACTTGGTTAGTCTAGGAATCTGGGTCTTCTTTCTTCCCCAGCCCTAAGATTTTACCCCTTGAAGAAAAATTTTTTTCTCCAAATTACAGGACATAAAGGATGAAATATTCTTCGCATTTTTGCCTTGAGTTTTTTTTCTCCCCAAAATCCTATCCTATGGAGATATTGAAGACGAGATCTTCAATGTCTAATCACCTAAGTTTAATTATATGAAGGCTAACACAAAATCAGCAAAATGATATACTTGATATATCTGCCAAAATGTATGTTAGTTTTGGAAAATGTGTGTAAAAAGACTAAGGCTCAGAAGTTGGATTGGGGGGGGGGGGATCAGGACATTGAAAAAAGGGCCCCCCCACACTTCTAGCTAGCCTGGGTCCACTGTACCACCCTTGGGCCGGGCCTGATACATATACTATTAAGGTTGCATGCAAAGCATCTTTCATGTTTAAGTAAAATAAATTTTATAATAATTTTATAATATTTAATGTAATACACAAAGTGAAAGTTTTAGGAAAATATTTATTTGTATTCTCTTTCAGTTTTTAGATATTTTAATAAATGATTTTTTTATTTAACTTTTTTTGTCGTAATATTTCACATGCCCCGTTATACAAATTCAACAATTATTAATAAAACAGTATTATTTAATTTCAGAAGAGGTTTTGTTTTTTGTTTTTTTCAAACTGTGTTTTCTTATTCATTATTTAATTCTGAAATTAATTTTATCTTCCAAAAATTATAAAGAAAAAAAAAATCAAAATGTCATAATCAAGAAAAGAAAATGTTAGGAATAACACCAATCTAGGAATCATTTAATTTTTAGATGTAATCCAACTCCATTTTGATTATTGTAAGATACTAAGATAAATTTCCCATTTGTAAGGCTATGGCAAAAAAAAAAAAAAAATAGCAAAAAACAATTGTAGAACTATTATCTGACTGTTGACCTTGATTTCACTTAGAAATTTTTACTCTTTCTTAATAAAAAATTCACCATTTAAAAAAAAAAATTGCATTAAGATATGACAAATATAATTGTGGCTTATTAACAACCATTTAAACAGAATTCTTATCAGAATGAAATTAACTAAAAGTCGATTGGGTAAAAAAAAATTGTCATTCAGAGATGGACTTAAATAATGACAAGGGCTTAATACTGTGGAGTATAGTTTTATTTTTTATTTCTGCTATTTTGGCATTGTATGCCACCGTCGGGAGCAGATGTGGTATCCATAATCTTCACACAGTCTGGGCCTGTCATTGGTAAAAATGGTTCAGATTTTAACCTTAACTGAAGAACGAGCTAAAAAATAAAATGAAACAAAAAAAAAAGCTGCCTTAAGATTTTCTAAACAATGAATTTAGGAAATCACATAACCAGTTCCTTTTTGATCTTACAATATTTCTTTCCATACTTTATGAATGTATGATAGGCAAAGATATAATTTCTCACATAATTTCAAAGGATCAAGTGATTTACATTTAATCGAGACCAAGGACTTCTTAGTAGTTGAATATTATCCAACAGGTATCAATCTTGTAACATTGGATATTGAGACATTTATATTATATCTTTTCATTTATTTTTTTAAAAACAAAACCTTATTATTATTTTTGAATATTATTAATTCTATTAATTAATAGGAATATTATTTCTTTTCCTTTATTTTCTTTATTTTTAAACCACAGGGGATTTGTTTATGGCCTTTCTTGTTTATATACTTTCTATTTAATCATTTTCAAGTGTTTTTTACTTTTTTGGTGGCTTATTTTTTAATTTAATGACTTTTTTCTAGTTTTAAGTTTTTACTTTTGTGTAACAGGTGGCGCCACCAGCCTGTTTTTTCAATTGTGCATAACTTTTTATATATGAGGTGTTCCCGCCTGGGATTTTGCTTTTTCTTTTTATAATATTTAAGGTTTTCAATATATTATACTTGGATTTTTGTAATATGTTCATTTACTAGATTTTAAGATTCTTGTATATATTTGATTATGGCACCCAATTTGCCAATGCCTGACATTTTTATTTTAACTTTTGCGGGTAGGTGGGCTAGCAAGACAGCCTTTTAGCAGGCTAAGCCCTCCCTACCACGCTTCCAAGGGTTATTACATATTGGAGACAATGAAGCAGAAAAACATTGCTTTCCTTCGCTTCCTAAATGGTTGGAGGTTCTCCGCCAGTGGTCTTCCTCCCCGATGCCCATCATGTTAGACAATTTACAACTATTGTCATGTAACTGTGTTCCGTTCAATTCCGATCTGGCACCGGAGCAACTTCGCTTACGAAAATTCCGAGGCCGCTGCGTGGTGGAATTTCGACAGGACACTTCGCTGTCCCCACGCAGTCATGCTCTTGCAGGTTCTCCGCCATCTTCTAGTCTGACTCCTCCGAGAGTTCACCGTGCTGCTACCCAGTTATCACCACAACCTGGTCCATCTAATACCCGAAGGACAGTATCATAAACTTTTCTCATATGCTTCAAATTACTAATAATATCTAATAAAAATAATACTAATTAAAATTTGTAAGTTATTAATTTTCTTTTGTAAACCTGACCTGCCAATAAAAGTAAAAATTGCTTTTATGCCAAGTTTATTTACAAGATTCTCAAAAATCACATATACCTGGCAAATATGATTTTGATATGAATTCATTTTACATTATGACGGTTACAGTTTGTAACTAAACTTAATTTTTAAAATATCAAAAGGTTGATAATCAACATTGAATTACTTATTCAAAATACTTGATGTTCACTATATTAGAAGGTTAATTGAGAACTGAAAAATAGCTGAAAATTGCTACTGGAAAAGACAAATTATAATGAGCAGTAAGCGGAAAAGAACATTAAACCCAGGAAAATTATAGAAAGTATTTTAATAAAAAATACAAGATTAATTTAAACAAAAAAGAAGGTTTAGAAGAAAATGAAAAAATTGTAAGTTTAGCAAGGGATTTGATATCTGAGTGTATTAAGTCTAACAAAGCTGTGGAGTTTACTGTTTGGTATTATTAGGTTGGTCAGAATGTAATTGGATAGAATGAGGTGATAACATTATAATGTGCAGGTTTCAATAGTGTTAGTTTGTGCATTTTTTCATTTGTTTTATATTGTCTTTGGTATTATTTTAATGTTATTCACTTGAAAATGCAGTTTGTTACTGCGAAACATATAGCATATATTTTAAATATTTTTATCAAAACCTTTTTTCATGAAGTTATCTAACTTAATATTAATGGGTTTCTTTGTAGTATTACGTTATAAATATATCTATTTATAGAAAGGTAAGCCTTCTTTGTAAATTGAAATTAGAAATACAATGAAAAACTGTTTCAAGCCTTTTTCTCAAAAACTATCAACACAAAGTAGAACCTCGTACTCCTCAAATAAAACATTTTTATGAAAAAAAATGTAAAGAATTCTTAAGAAGACAAACATCAAGTTTTTGGATAATGTTAAGAAGAATATATATATCAAGAAATTAAGAAATTGAAATACAAAGTGGATTTCAATTGGGGTTCATTATTGAATCTCATTTCGAATGATGATTTACAATCTATTATTGCTATAACCAACAGACAGAATGAATTCTACAACAAACATTTCACTCAAAAATACAATAGAAAATTGGAGCATCTCATCGACACAAAGACTAAAACAACTATTAGAAGATTCACAAGTACCTATTCCAGTATCCCTTTCCTGAAACTCTGACCATCATTAACAATATTAAAGATTCAAAATCCAAAGGTTCAGAAAAATGGATTAAAAAATATTACTAATATTCAGTTACCTGCAGATGTCAAACAGTTATTAGAACTAGGAATACAATTTGCGATACCAAAAGTTCCAAACAATTTAACTAAAACGTGTTATTTTAATGTTATTCACTTGAAAATGCAGTTCGTTACTGTAAAAATGTAGTAGGTCGATACATAATTAAATATTTTTTTCAAACCCTTTTTCTTGAAGTTATCTATGTATTGTTGTTGTTTAAATTTGAAGCTTGATAAAGGAAGGATGTAGTTCTTTCCAAAAATTTGCTATATTTTAATAAATGCATTAAGCATATGGAAAGTGGATAACTTATGAGAAGGCAGGAGATGAAGAAGTAGTATGGTATTACTTGATAGCCATTGTAAATGATGTGGTAAGTAAAATTTTTTTTAAAAATCCATTTTTACACTTTTATAAAGTATAGATAGTAATAACTAAATTTTACAGCCTCGTTTAGAAAACAACTCTTCATTTCATGGTTCTTAATCAACTACATCTACTCTCCCACAGATAAACTATCCATAACATTAATAACACTAATAGGATGGATGTACATCCCATTCATCTCCACCTGATTATTTTCAAACGATACATTACATTGCTGCATTATTTGATAAATGATTTGCAATATCCAACATATTTCTATCGCCAATGATTCTTACCAGCATATTTTAGTTCACTTTGTTTATGAAGATATGGTAATGACTTCTTTTATTCCTCTGGTTACATATATTTACTATTTCAATGTGAAGTACTTACTTTTCTCTTAGCTTTCAGAATCCTTTCAATGACCTGTTCCTAATTCCTTTCTGAATTTTGCATATCCTACTTCCAGACGTAATTTACTCTTACAATGTCATAGTTACAATATGATCAAGGGATAACATTTGACTGTAATTGTCTGCTACGCCGCGTTTTCACTGATCCAATTCATTTCATACAGAATCCTTTTGCTCTGTCGTGTAAAAAGAAGATTCATTTGCTTCAATAGTGATGATATTTTTAACTGCTCCAAAGATACAACTCAATGAAGCCACACACTGATATCTCTTATTAATCTCAGTTGTTTTTTTTTTTGTTAAAACTCATGTTTCCTCATCCAGCTTCTCAGCAGCAGCTTTACATCCATTTTATTGGCAGGTGTTGGTCGACTTATATCCATTCGTACTTATGACTGAGGTCCCATTATAAAAAAAGTTCAAAACTTAATAAAAAGAAATAAAGTGAAGAAATACAAGGCTGCACCTGAGTAAACAAATGTTAAACTTTAAAAAGTTATAAAAAGAAATATTTGCAATGAATTTCAAATTAAACTAAAATTTGCATAAAATATGAAAAAATGTTTAAACACAGTAGTTAAGACAAAAAAAGTAGTTTGTGAATTTTGACTATAATGTTGATTGTAATACTGTCTTCAAATGTACACCACAATACTGTATAGTAGCTGTGTAGCCTACAGAATCAACAGCTGCCTTCACTACTAAGGAAACTACAGCACTAGTCATGGTGTATATAATACTGTACTGTATTATATATGCTCGCTCTCTCTCTCACTGTTATTGTTACTGTATTACAGTTTTTTGAATTATTTTGCATGTTGTGTAAAAGATTTAAATTTAAATTGCGTTTATGTGTATAAAGATTTAAATTGCATATGTCTAACAGCATTGGTGCTGTATAATTGACCTATTATATATAGTGAATGACTTATGGCCCAATTGACTTACAATTGCCTGGTCAGAATATAACCCAGTCATAACTGAAAGCAAATCTGTATTTCAATCTTAGCATTTGAAAGCTTCAGCAGCATCTCTAATATGACAGTAACATTTATAACCTTTAACAGAATCTATAGACCTCAAAATGCAAGATTAAAAGCACTTTATCCTATTATAGTTGATAAGCCAACTTCAACAAAACCCTCACGGCGAAATAAAAAATTATTATAAGAAATTGGTAGCATGTAGATCAAATCTACTATTAAGTCTTTAATATTTTTCTAATGAATGGATGAAGCTTTAACAGGAGTTATGCAATAATGTTTTTGGAGTCCTTGGATCCAATTAAAATTAATAGTGAACTGACACTTGGTAATATCCTTCTACTAATAAAGCTTCATAAATAGTTTTTGAGTTTTTCATAGCACAGCAGTGTGACAGCAGTTTTTGAACAATTAACTCCTAGATGCAATATACATAATTACATATGGGAAATCTTGCTTTTAATAGACTGATCCTAACATTAAATGTTTCAGCTTCCTTAGGAGAAACAGTTAAACTTTACCCTGCTCTCATTCAATTGGAATAAATATATTTCACCTTAACTGTACATTAAAACATTTTTTGTTCTAACTTCTTCTGTTTCCAAAGCATAGACCAAACCTATATTTTTAATACATTCATCACAAAAATAGGAACAACGAAAAATATTCATTAATAAAAATCATTCGTTTAGACTAAATGTACATTTTTCTTTTTAAAAGGAGAACTTACATGTCATAATTTGAGATTCTACAATACGACAATTTATTGTTCAACTTTAGGACTACAACTGCCCTGTTAGCATTGTGTAGTATGAACCTCCCTTGTTAAACAATGCAGGCATTCAAGGATAATACTACAAGCTTCTTCAATCTTTGAAGAGAGTTATTATTAACATAATATTACAAAAGTGTTTAAGCCGAGTTGTATTATCCGAGGAAACGTAAACAAAAATGTAAGCATGCATAAGGCCACTATATAAAAGCTCAATCCGTATCAGTTAGAGACTTCGATTTAATAATCGGAGAAATGGCACAATATTGTTTAACTTTTTGTATAAAATTGAAACAGGAAAGAAGGTATTCTCTCTCGATTCACTATAGAAGTGAAATCAACAAGGCAATTTGAGACATTATCGAACTTTTTTGGTAACACTTTTTTAAGGCCCCAAGCATATTTGAATCCAGTTAAAATTGTATAGACAAAAAAGAAGAAAAATATAAAAACATTTTACCTTTCCGGCAAAGTAAAAATAATTTAAAATAAAAGAGCAGCATTTTTTTTTTTTTTTAGGAAATTAGGAATCAATACTTTCTAGACATTTTTATTGTAAATACTGGAAAATTATTCTTGTCTGGGGCACCCTAAATGCTAGGCCTGGCTGTATTGAGACATTCATTATCTACACCAGAGGTGCTCAACCTGCGACCCCGGTAGTATCAAACTTAATAGTTAAATTTAATCGTTTACATAGTTGCTATTGCAAGTTATGACATTTTTCAATGTATCTGTTGGCAGCAGTCTCTAACTTTACTATTGGAATGTTGGTATGAAACACAACTAGCACATTATTTGATAAATGTAATTTACCTAAACTTCAAATATATTATTATTAATTGTTATTGTAAATTATCATTATCAAATCATTAATTAGTAAGATATAGTAAGGGTTGGGGGAGTTGGAGGACAGGACGCTGCAGTCCTCCATCAGAATTTTTATAAAGATAAAGATAAAGCCTTTAAAGACTTTCTAAACAGAAGGAAAAAAGGATTTCCTAAAACAGAATTTTAAATTCAATAAAGGATAAAGTTGGCCCATAACCCAGACCCTATTATTAATATAATTTATGTATATCAAGATGAATCCGAAAGATTCATTTTGGAATCTGGTTTTGTTAATTTGGCAAACTGTTTTAACAAAGTTAAATCTTTAAAAATGAATCTTATTTCATTCGGATTTGTTGAGAAAATTGTCAAAAATAATAAAGTTTTGAAACAAAAATTGAAATTGTTATAATTGAAACTAAATAAAATTGTTATAAGTGTAAAAGTTTTTTATTGTTAAGGGAGGATTGTATGTGTTTTAACAAATTTGTTGTTCAAGAAAGATTTGTAATGATTGATTTCATGATTCTGTTTTTTTTTTAAAGTGGAGAGGAAAATCTTAGGGTTATTTTTTTCTTTACTTTTACTGTAATTTTACTGAAGAAAACTTCCGCTCAGGAAGTTGAAATATCGATTAAAGCAGTTTGATATGAAGGAGTTATTGTGAGTTTTGTGTTATATATATTTAAGATTAGTTTTTTCATAAAGGATAAATTATTTCGCTGTTAGTTTGCTTTTAGTAAAGACTTTTCGTTTCTTAATATTGTAAATATACACTTGTTTAGCAAAAAAAAAAACTGAACTAAAAATTACATTAGAAATCTGCTAATCTATATAAAACCAAAATGCAGTCATTTCTTTCTTCTTATTTTTTCTCTCTTTGTTTTCTATCTTGACGTAGTAAGATAAAGGTGCTACCAGTCACAGCAGACGGAGAGAGTTAAAACAAATACCGAATTTCAGTTACAGAGTCAACTGAAATTTCAATGCAAAACTAAAACATTATTTGATCGAATTGCCTACCCTTGGCTAATCTTTTCAAGTATTAATTATTAAATTACATTGCTACATTTATTAGTTCACCCACTGCAACATTTGCTCATGATACTGCAATTATGGCTACTGGTACAACAATGGAAGAGGGGACAAACTAAAAACTTGTCCAGTTGATAATGTCAATAACTGTGACAAAAAGATGGTGAATCAAATTAAATGAGATCAAATGCATGGAAATTTTACGAATAAAAACATTAAGTATCTGCCTGTGTTGATAAACCATCAAACTATCCCGTAGGCAAATAGTGCTAAGTACCTGGATATTACACTGAATACCAAGCTAAAATGGAAAAAAACATGTTAAAAACAAAAAAGAGAAGAACTAAATATCAAATTCAGAAAAATGCAGACTCCTAGGAAGAAGTTCTGAGCTCTCACTGCACAATAATCTGCTTCTTTATAAGCAAGCAAGTATTAAAACCTGTATGGACTTATGTATTCAACTGTGGGGTTGTACCAAGAAAAGTAACAAGATAGTTCTTTTACGAAGTATTTTTAAGACTCCATGGTACGTGTAATGAAGACATCCACTGTAATCTAAAAGTGAAATCCACAGATTTGTCAAGAAGCAAAGAGAAAAGATTGCTTTAGTCATCAAAATATTGCGGTGATACAACAGTTAACTGGTTTGACGGCTCCACTTTTAGATCACGAGTAAAGTCAAGTAGTGTATTTAAATCAAGAGTTCAATAATGGATGATCATCCCACACAATGTTTTTACCTTAGTAGAGGAATATGACTTGATAATATTATAACTGTTGTTATTCCTGTGGCCTTTTGGCTTATTAAAAAATTATAATATTAAATTACCAAAATAATAAATGTAGAATAAGTATATTTTATATCTCATGCATTTACTCATAAAAGCAAAGCTTATATCTTTCGAAAAATGTTGATATAATTAACAGAACTTCCAACTTATTACTGCTGGGCTTTCTTTTCTATGTCAGTTTGATGGTTAAGTAACTTAGTATTTTCTTTTCTTGCTTTTAAGTAGCTAGAGGACTTCTCTGGAAAAATAATTAATCATATTACTTAATTTTATAAAAGCTATATTTTCATTTTGCATCCTGCCAAAAAGCACCTGACAAGTTTCTGTGCAGGGACGCCATCTTCCGTCCATTTGTTTTCTTTTGACATTTCAGATGTTGACAACAGATGGCAGCAGCGGAAAAAGAAAATGGCAAATTTTTATAACGAACTCTAGCAATAACTGAAACTATGAACTCTTATTTAGAAATTGTGATAAATAAAATGCTGAAACTGCTTTCAGTATCAATTTAAAAAAGTAAAATAATACATGCAATGTCAAATGTGTTTTGAAAAACGATATAAAAACTTTTTTAAGGGTGGGTTGTAAGTAATAAAGGAACCACAAATACACTTATTTGAACGGAACTTGGCTGATTACTCCTCAACAATCAACTTCACAGGATGAATTGGATTGATGGCAATTTAATTTCGATGAAAAGTTCAACAATATTTGCAAATCAGAAACATGTAATATTAAAGTATGTGCAATGACTATATAAATAAAATATTTAGACTGTTCTGCTTCATATTTATACTGAGAAGATTGGCATGAATATTCGATTATCTAATATTCATTGTTTTGCTTTTCTTCCATGCTAAATCTTTCTTCCGTGATTAAGGACTGCAAATTTGTGTTAGAAAACTTGACTTAAACATCACACTGAGCAATTACGCGAGAAATAATCGCTCTGAAATGAAATGATAAAATTTTATCCAAAGTTCATTGTCATCATAAAAATGGTGTAGTTACTAAAAAAAATTATACCATTAAAAATAAAAAAATAAATTTAAATTTAAAATCCCTTCCAGGAAGTCCAGTTGCAGATTTTAAAACTAAAGCTTCAAATAAAAATGCAAGAAACGTAACTGAATTAACACTTGAATTCTTAAAAACTATCGCTATAAACTAAATAACCAGAAATGGGTTAACTTTTTTTAAATAACTTTAAATTAGTGTTATTACTCATCAAATCACACAGTTTTCGCTGAACATATTTAAGTATTGTCCTTAGTGTCCGTAAATATCTCGCGCTGAGCAGTGAAAAACTTCTAAAGCGTTCCGCTGTAAAACTGCATGACTTATTACTCCTGGTGCTTGCGGTCAACCAGCCACGGCACGTTTAGCCTTATACTGTACGAGTTGCCATATCAACAGTAAACACAAATCCAAGAAAGACTTATTTGTTTATAATTAAAATGCATAAAAATAAAAAATCATTAATAAAAAGTATAGAATAAAAATAAAAAGAAATTAAATAAAAACCCTAAATATTATTCTTTTTTATATACAAGACACTGTTTTCTGTTAGATAAATGGATAAATAAATGGAAATTTTTACCTTCTGACTTCTGGGTAAAGTTGTTCTTAGACACAAACCTTCATCCCTTGATATGGATCACTGAAGATCTCGATGCCATTGATTGAAAAATGGGAGATTTGCTGCAGGCGTCGCTCGATGTAGAAAACAATAGGCTTAGTTTTGACTGCAATGGAATCCACGTACGAAAAATAAGCCTAAAACGGTTGACTGAACATCACAGCAGATTGCTCAAACTTATTTTGAAGCTCTTGTGTTTAGGACGAGTCTCTCCGACCTGCGCAAGGATAGAACAAGTTGCTATTCCGAAGGTTCAAAGGTTTTGTCCTCTTCTTTCACGACATTTAAGTCGAACATCCATATACTCAAATAGAACAGCATTAGCAGATATCAAGCGCCGACAAACGTTGCCATCTTGCAGTCGAACATCAGACCAGTGGTTTTTATCCAAACTGTTTTCACCACTTCTTCTCTGACTGTAGGATCATAGGACTTTACTAGACGAACAGTTCAAACACGGTAATTCATCTTTTCTACGGCCATGGATGTCTCATCTTTTTTCTTCTATCTGCTCCTTCAAAAGTTCAGAGAACGAGATCGGTGACTAACATATTCTTACAGCATCTTTCCCTTTCTTTTTCTCTTCTCGAACTCGGCTTCTTTTACGAAAATATTCTTCTGTAGCCAACCCTTTTCTTCTTCGGGAAGGAAAAAACGACGCAAACACTTCTTCGTTAGTCTTACGCCATCTCCTATCTTCTCGCCGATTTGATTCGCGCGCTGCTTCCACGTGATCCGTACACAACAATCAAGGAATACACGGCACGCTCTATTGTACACCAGAAGATTATTTTGCACGTTCTTTCGAATTACCAATTAATTAATTTCACTTGACAATAATTTTTTGAATTTTTAAATATTTACAACTTTTATAAAAATATATAAATAAATATATTCTTAAAGTTTTACCAAAACTAAATTACATTAGCATTTCAATAAAAGCAATACATTAGTCATTAAAATTGAAAAAAAAGCATACAGACAAATTACGTTAAATAAAACAAATGAACTTTATTATTCTGGAAAGTTAAAATAAAACTGGAAAGCAACACGACGCTTCAATATCTTTTGATTAAAAGATGCAAATTATCACTCAACTAGCAGCAAAGCCTGTCGGACGACAGGCATAAAAAATCTGAAAAATCATTTCATTATGAACTATCAACTATAAAGTAAATATGTTCTTACAACTACATTTTTTGTAAAAACAGCATCAGATCCTTCTATCAGATGTCTTTGATCTATTCGGTCAAGAATTTTGATTTTGACGTTGCAAGCACGACGTGCTCGAGAAATAGCAACATATAACTGTCCATGACTAAAAACAGGCTCTGGTAAATAAATACCAACCATATCTAAAGTTTATTGAGAACCCTTGGATCTATCTTCATAGCTTAATTATATCGAGTTACAGATAGACAAACTTAGCCAATTTATATATTATTATATAAATATATTTGATTTGATTGATGATTTGATTTGAAATAAATACCAACCATATCTAAAGTTTGTCCTTGTAAATAAATTTTTCTAAAAGTAAGAATGGAATAATTATTATTTTTGACTCATAACACCGAAAGTCATTTAAAACTCACCTTTGTAATTTAAATACTGCGCTAACTTGTCAACGAAGCTTCTACGGCAAATATGGTTTTGATTTTCAAAATCAGCGTAAAAAACTGAGTAAGTATGCCAAATTTCATTAAAATGGGTGCTGTGGTAAGAAAATTATTTGGTTTTGAACGTATGTTTTGTTAGAATTTCAGTTGTCTAGGTCAGTTCTCAAGGATAAAATTTCATGGAAACAACATGGAATGACAAAATGAACTAATATTTCATCCAATTTGAGTACCCTTCATTCAATGGTACCATTGAGAACCGTTGGATCTATCTTAATAGCTTAATTATATAGAGTTATAGACAGACAGACGAACTTAGCCAATTACAATGGAACCTCGCGATTCGTACACAATCCGTTCCAGGAGGCAGTTCGAATGGCGATTTGTACGAATGGCGAATCATTTTTTCACATAAGATATAATGTAAATTGGATTAATCCGTTTCAGACCCACAGATGATTGCTTATTTAAACCTTGCAATAATATTTTAAGCGTAAAATACATAAAAACTATGAAAACAATAAATATATAGGCCTCTCTTACAGGCCCGGATTTAAAGACCCAGGGCCCCTAGGCCCCACTTACATTGGGCCCCCCCCCCAGCCCCGTTCTGAAACACCCAGGGCCCTTACACATTTGATATTTGCCCCCCACCCACCCATCCTGAAAATCTACAACCAAAAAATAATACGGAATCTCCCTTTCAACAACCAAAAAAAAAGAAACGAAATCTCCAATTCAACAACCAAAACAAAATCTAATATGGCGGGGCCCCTCGGCTGGCTGGGCCCCTAGGCCCGGGTCTTCCAGGCCTAGGCGGAAATCCGGGCCTGCTCTCTTATTTTCTTTTTCAGTATAGACGATATGGTTGATTTCGCCATGCCATACTGAGTTGCCAGATCAGAGACACGAGTTCCACTTTCAAACTTCGCAACGAGTTCTTTTTTCAATTCAATTGTCGTTCTCACTTTCCTTTTAGGCTTGGTTGAATCAGTAATCTTTTTTAGACCCGTGGCTGCACTATTTTTAATAAAAATAACAAAAAGTAACATAAAATAGCACAAAGTTTCACGAAGCTTGCGTGGATGATGCGTAGCGTACGGAAGCTAGCACGAGACTGAACTGAAGCGACCGCGTGGCGCGGCCAGTAACAAGGTCCCGCTGTCCGAATCGCGAGCAAGCGTACGAATGGCGAGTTCAATTTTACTTGAAAAAGTTGGACGAATAGCGAGTTGTACGAGTAGCGAGGTGGACGAATGGCGGGGTTCCACTGTATATAAGTTATTAAGGGAAGAGGAAATATTTAACAGTACTTTTTCTAGTCACATCACAAGTATAAATACCAGAAGGCGATCTTTTTAACGCTACACTATGCAATAATTAGAAGTAAGTTAAAATAAAACAAGATAATTAATGCTTTTAGACAGTGTTAAAGCAAAGCGGCCCCATAATATGCACAATTTTATAAGCAAAACTTTATCGGAAGCGATCACTTTTGACCCCCAACTTCCGGTCAGGGAGTGGTCCTAGAGGTCTGATTTTTTGGACGTGGTCACCTACTTTTTGATGCTGAACACAAAATGGTGAAAGTTTCGGTTCCCTATGTTTTACAGGCAAGCTGTAACCTAGGGGCCGCTAACATTACTTTTGTATTGTCTGGATGGAACACTCAGTAGCGGCCAAACGGTTAGAGATATTCGAATGAAACCTTCAACATTGTGTTCAGCATCAAAAAGTAGGTGACCATGTGTAAAAAATCAGACGTCTACGACCACTCCCTGCCCCCTCCCCCAAGGCGTTGTCTTTCTTTTAAAAACGCCTTTAAAAGACAGAAAATGCCTTGGGGAGGGGGTCAGGGAATGGTCATAGAGGTCTGATTTTGTTGTACGTGGTCACCTACTTTTTGATGCTGAACACAATGGTGAAGGTTTCATTCTAATATCACTAAACGTTTGGCCGCTACAGAGTGTGATATCCAGACAGGATAAAAGCAAGAGTGGTTCCCTAGTGGTTTTACAGGCAAGCTGTAACCTAGGGATCGCTAACATTTCTTTTGTGCTGTCTGGATGGAACACTCTGTAGCGGCCAAACGGTTAGAGATATTCGAATGAAACCTTCAACATTGTGTTCATCATCAAAAGTAGGTGACCATGTGTAAAAAATCAGACGTCTACGACCACTCCCTGATCCCCTCCCCTCAAGGCATTGTCTTTCTTTTAAAAACGCCTTTAAAAGACAGAAAACGCCTTGCGGGGGGGGGGGGGCAGGGAATGGTCATAGAGGTCTGATGTTGTTGTACGTGGTCACCTACTTTTTGATGCTGAACACAATGGTGAAGGTTTCATTCTAATATCACTAACCGTTTGGCCGCTACAGTGTGTGACATCCAGGCAGGAAAGAAGCAAGTGAGGTCTCCTAGCGGTTTTACAGACAAGCTGTAACCTTGGGACCGCTAAAAATCGAATGCAATTTTAACTTTTAAGTCAAAATGAATGTATGTTCTGCCAGAGACCTAACTGGTCCATACATAAAATTTCTCGGCCCTTTTCATCACTGCTAAGTATAAGGAATAACTCCAGACACTAGAATACCGAGATTGATATGAAGAGGAATGTAATGAATATTATTTGGGATTCATCCAATGAAAGTAAAAAGTGTAGAAAATGCTAGAATTTTTTGTTTTGTTTATTTGTTTTTCAATTTTCGGACGCAATTGAAGTTACGACCTCATCAACACTCATCAGTAGTCTCAGACATTAGCTTTCGTAATTTTTTTTTTTTTTTTTTTTTGCCGTCTGTATACATTAAAGATACTGCTAATTTACTAAACTTATCAATTTTAGTTCCTTTATCAATTATTTCATCAGGAAATGCATCAGAACAAACGGTAGGACGATTCTACTATTTTTCATTCTCGTGTTGAACATCTATAACTATCTGCTCCTACTAATTTTCGATTCGCGCCCTTTTCAGTCGCAATTGAATCTAATGTACATTCAATTATTACACCACTCCAAGACGAAAGAACTGAAAAACTATCTATTTCAGGAAGCTCAAATTTTATTAGCATGTTTAAGTTATTAAACGAACAATTCCTAGTATGCATTTGACCTACAACTGACGAACTAACAGCTAACAATGTTCTTTACCTGCACAGAGTTATAAATACTCATTAACTAATTCAATGATACAATCGCGAATGATTTGGTATAAATTAGACCCAACCCCCATAGATCAATTAAGAGCTTTGGATCAAATTATAAGTGACTTGAGAGGCAGTTGTTAGGATAATTAATAACTGCTATACATCTGAAAAAGCTGGAAATTCAGTTGTAAGTTAGGATTGTTTGTTAAGCAGCACCATTGTTGTTAGCTATTTGTAGATTTTACTGTCTTGAAAGTTGAGGCAATAGCTGTGACATTCTTGTCAATTAGCTTTCTAAACTGTATGAAACTTCGAACACTATAAGCTACGCATTATTTTTCCAAAAATCTTTGTACTGCATAGGCGTACAAAGGAAGGGTTAAAGTTAAAAAAAGTTAAAGGATGCCACGACAGGCCTATGCAGGCCCAAGGGCTCGCGGGAGGTAAGGTCCCGGCGTTACTTGACCAACGGGACTAGGTTGAGGTCGGGAGGTCAGCCCGACGCACAAAGGAAGGGTTACTATTTCAAAATGTACAGCATAGGTTCTATTTTTTCTTTTTTTTTGGGGTGGATGTCAAGTTGAGGGGACAGTAGCCTCCCCTCTCCTCTCGTATTTTGAAGACTTTGTTTTTAAGTTACTTTTTTGTTAATTAAAAAAAAAACATAAATAAATAAAATTAAATCCTAAATACAATTGTAAGCCACAAAATATTAACAATCTAGAGAAGATGTGATAAATCAGGTGTACTGCAGACTGGAGTAACAAAGATATTTAATAGTTTTGCAAACAAATACGTGAATTTTATTATCCTTTTTTTTTAATAGAAATTTAATACTAGCTGTACCCGGCATGCGTTGCAATGCCACTCAAATAAAGAAAGGGCTCGGTGAGAAGGGGCCGTAAATGTAAGGTCCCGGTGTTGATCGGGAGTGGGACACTTAGGCCCTTGTGTCGCCATCCCCCCACCCAAGTGTGGTGTCCCTGCCCCACAGGAGAGCGAATTTTTCACTTTACACAATATTTGTGTAGTTCTCATTTTCACCACCAGGTGATATCGGGTATTTCAGGGATTTTACCCCTTTTCAACCCCTTGAGATGGGGGGGGGGGGTCCTGGTTCGAAGGTAGCCTACCTTTCCGCAGGGTCCTAAAGAGTAATTCTGCAAAGTTTGGTCGAGATAGGTCAAAGGGCCTAGGAGTGTATAAAGAACAAAGAAAGAAAGAAAGATTCATTTATATATATAGGTAGTTCTACAAGAATTGGGTAACTTGATGAAGCTTAGCCATAACTAATCTAAAAACTGACATTGTAAGTTATTCATCATTAAATTAAAAAGATAACTATCCTTTCTTTTTGATTATATAAGTTAAAAATAGTTTCTTATAAAATAATATTGTCAAAATCTCCACTTTCTACGTCAAACGTCAGTCCCCTGGCGTGAAGCCACTACAAAACTCAGGACATCGATGTTTATATTTTCGAAATTATCTAAAATAACTTACTTTATTATCTTTAAATAAGTTATAAGGTACTTTTAAAAATATTACTAAATGAAATGATTAGTAAAAATAAGTAAAAAACATTCCTAAATCTTTACTTAAACCCGCGTGCTCAGTTTCGCTCGTCAGTTCCCTGTCGTTATTGAAATTCGAAAAATCGGAGTATTTAATAGCACTTCAAAGTTGAGACCAATCTGCTTTTAAACATTACCCGTGAAATTAACTACAGCAACTGCTTGCTACAAGGTAGCCCTTTTGGAATCAGTGAGAGCGGCGTGGTTGTGGTGTGAACGCGTGTCGGAGCCAGTCAAATTGTCAGTCCACTGGCAAGTAATTTCATGGTTATTTAAAACTATTTTTTTTTAATATTTTTATGTCTAAAAGATTATCTTGAAATGTTCTAATGTGGCAAGCAATAAAGCTGATATCTGTAATCGTTTGAAAGATATATTTATTTTTCACTGAATTCGACAGTCCCCTGGCGTCAATCCCCTGCCTAGAAAGGCGACATGGAACTGACGGCTATCAAAATAATGAAAAAATAACTAGATACAATTGGTTAAAAATCTTTCAAATCATTAAATTGAATAATAATTTTGGTCTAAGATTAGAAAACTATATAAAATATAAATTATTCAGTCAAATTAATTGGGAAAAATATAATTCTGAAACACTAAAAAGTATTAAAAAGCTTAAAACTTTATTAATCGCTGACGTAATTGATGACAATGTTACTCTAAATTTTTAACTTTTAACTTTTGTTAAGTTTCTTTTGTATTAGATAATTAACAAAGTTAATTAATCTACAGTTAATAATTATAAATTAATCTATCAGCACCTCTAGTACAGGTATTCTTTATTTTTTGGTAACATAATTTCCATTATATCAAAGCTTGCAGTTGTAATTCATGCAGTTATTATCATTATTATTATAAAAGTTTCAAACCATGGGTTTCCCCAGCTAAGACAATATGGCGGGTCAAGGACCAAAGCACATATTGCCATGTGTATTAAACAAAAAAAAAAAAACAAAAAAAATTTTGGAAGAATAGTTAGGGATGGGTGCTAGTGTCCATAAATTTCCTTACTATGCGTGTTGTGTTGAGTACCACAGCCTTCTGGAGTTGTGCGTAAGTGTTTTTATGAAGTCCTAGTGTGCTGAGGCTGTGATGCAATGTGTGAGGCACCAGACCAGTAGCGGACAGGATGATGGGTACAACACGTACTCGGTCCTGCCTCCACTGCTTCTGGAGCTCGTGTGCTAGGTCTGTGTATTTACTTATCTTCTCAGCGTGAGTTTTCTGCATGTTCTTGCTGATGGGAACTGCAATATCAATGAGATAGGTCTGTTTGTTGACCTTATCAACAAGTGTAATGTCAGGTCTGTTGTGATGTATAGTTTTTATATTATTATTATTATTATTATTATTATCTCGAAAAAGTTTCAAACCATGGGTTTCCCCAGCTAAGACAATATGGCGGGTCAAGGACCAAAGCACATATTGCCATGTGTATTAAACAAAAAAAAAAAAACAAAAAAAATTTTGGAAGAATAGTTAGGGATGGGTGCTAGTGTCCATAAATTTCCTTACTATGCGTGTTGTGTTGAGTACCACAGCCTTCTGGAGTTGTGCGTAAGTGTTTTTATGAAGTCCTAGTGTGCTGAGGCTGTGGTGCAATGTGTGAGGTACCAGACCAGTGGCGGACAGGACGATGGGTACAACACGTACTCGGTCCTGCCTCCACTGCTTCTGGAGCTTGTGTGCTAGGTCTATGTATTTACTTATCTTGTCTGCGTGAGTTTTCTGCATGTTCTTGCTGATAGGCACTGCAATATCAATGAGATAGGTCTGTTTGTTGACCTTATCAACAAGTGTGATGTCAGGTCTGTTGTGATGTTTGGTTTTGTCTGTGTGAATGGGGCGGTCCCAGTACAGCTTATGTGATGTTGACTCTTTGTGGTGTGTACTTGTAGTATGGGACCGTGTTCTTAATAAGTGAGTATTTGTGTGCTAGCTGTTGATGAACGATCGACGCTACCTGATTGTGTCGGTGGAGGTAGTCTGTTT
>JAFIDM010000002.1:47925338-47936833 GCA_023159025.1 Thereuonema tuberculata
TTATATTTTTCGTGACTTTTATCTCAATATTGTTAATATTTCCTGACCTTATGCCATTTTTCATTATTTTTCCTGACAATTCCTGACTTTTCCTGCACATGGGAACCCTGTAAGAGAGTATTATTTTTATTCCCCATCTAATATCGTACTCAGATAGTTTTAACGAATAGTCTGTCATGTATGTTCTCGACTAGATAGATAAGATAGTAAATTTGATTTATAATAATGTAATAAATATTTCTTTCTTTTGCAGCAGTCATGGCATACCCGTTGTGGTTACGCTCTTCGGTGACAAAACAACATTGAAGAAGATCCTAAAAGACGTTCACATAATTTAGGACACATCAAAGACATATTTGAATAAGCTGCTGGAAGATTTAACATTCAGCGAGTGCAATTTGATAGCTTGATTAAAAACTATCCAGGATACTGCTTCTCAATGGTATGCCAACAACAAAATTTTGTTAAATTAATTCTAGTACTCAGCAACAAAAATTAAGGACCTAAAATTTACAAAAGTGTAATTATTTTGTAAATAATACCAGAAAAGTTTATTGATAAAACAATTGATAATTTTTTTTAGAATAGGAAGAGCAAAATGAATGTAAAGAAATCATCAGACGTTGAGATATTCAAAATATTGTCAATTCCTTCAACTTCCTATTGGTTATTATGAAGATAGAAATGTAAAACAAGTAAGTGCTCTTGGGACGAAGTGATTTGGAAGCCACAAATGGCTGAACAGATTTATGTTAATGTCAGAGGTTTTTTTTTTACTCAGTCTGATTGTAGGCCATTGTTATTTGGATAAAAAAGACACTGAAGCATACTTTCTTTCCATTACATTGCCGTAGTAATGTATTTCATACCTCGTTTTCATTATTACGGTGATTTAATGAAAAATGTATTCCATGTATCTTATTGTCACGTTTAAGGATACTTATAATATATAAATTCCTTTAAAATTCAGTTAGATCACAGTAATTATAATATTTGTCTTTTTGAATAGCTCTTCTACCAAAATCATTGATGCCCTGCTTTCAAATCAGAAATGGTTGCAATTACCAATATTCAAATAAAAGTTCTTAGAAAACTGACCAAAGAAGCAATAAAAGAATTGCACACGGAAACGGTACCTGCAAACATAAAATTTCGAAATTTATTGTAAAGGTAAATATAACATTTTACATGAAATGGGTGTTATCTATTCTTTAGAATGTAGAGATTGTAGAGGAATTTATATAGGAAGCACTGGAAGATCGTTAAAGGAACGAGTAGACGAACATGTTAGAGCGTTTAGAAGAAAGAATAAAGGTTTTATCTGATTGGGCTGATCATTCTGTAAAATTCAATCATAATTCTGATCCAATTTTAAATGTTATTTACAAATCTAATAATGAAGAAGAGAGATTCTTGATTGAATCATGTTTTATCAATTGGTATTACATTTGGGTTTTTTAAAAATATATGGACTGTAGGAAGATGGTAAAAGCAAAATTAGAACTTAGCAATTAACAGTTGAAGTGTTTCTCATTTTAACAGTTAAAGTGTATGTTATCGTATTAATAGTTGAACTGTATGTTATTGTATTATGTATAACATAACATGTTATTGTATTATGTATTTTTAGATTTGTAGGTTTTCTCGTTATTTTATGATTATATGCGAGTTAATGACTGTTTATTCAATTTTTGTTTTTGCTGTCAAGGAAGGACAGATTTTGTTTCTTTTTTTCATATGTATTTTCCTAAAGAAAGTTCTCGATTAGAGAACAGAAATATTCAAAATATTGAAGACTTATTCAAGCTCGATTATTGTGTTCTTTATTTAATAACATCACTTGTTTGTAATTTTAAATCGTTAACTCATTTTTAGATCGTGTTGTTAATAATAAGAATTTAAATTTTATACGTTAAAACTGAAAGTTTGTTATTTTTTGTTTTATTTTTATGAACAGTATTACGAGCAAAACAAAGTATTTACAAGTAAAAAAAT
Source organism: Thereuonema tuberculata (assembly GCA_023159025.1). NCBI lineage: Eukaryota > Metazoa > Arthropoda > Chilopoda > Scutigeromorpha > Scutigeridae > Thereuonema > Thereuonema tuberculata. The sequence goes on from JAFIDM010000002.1 coordinate 47,927,334, forward strand.
TAAGTGCGTTTTAAATATATAGATATCATAAACTTCAAAAATGTTTTCGGATACAAAGAATTGATTTATAAAGATTTTAGTATGCTGAAGTTTCTAGAGTTACTTTTTTTTTAAAAAATAAAAAAAATTAAGCAGACAGTTACTGACATATCATTAACTGGTTTATTTATGAGGACAACTATTTTCAATGTTTTTAACAACAATTCTCTTCCATGACCATGAATAACAATAAATCTTTACGCTTTTTGATGTCATGGAAATAAACCCATTTTGAGATCTTTCTTTGCGAAGAACGAAGAATAGCCGCCACAATCGCCAAGTCTTGAAAACGAAGATTCGGTTCCTCGTTCCCTGAACAACCCATTCCCAAAATTAGTGACTTGGTTAATGAAGCGATTCATTGTGTAAACAAAAGAAAGGGACCAACAGTTATGCAGATCTACGATCACATGGGTAAAAAGTTGATTTATTGTTTTTTTCCAAATTAAGCTTCAGATTAACTCGGATGAGATAATATATTACTGATAGATACTTTCGCAATACTTGTACATAGTCTACCATTGGTCCAAGCTATGGCAACAATTTAAATGTGGTTTTCAAGACCTGGGCCAAAGTTGCCCCAATTCAAGGTAACATTAGCCCAAAACTTTAAACAACGTAAAACATTGTTTAAAGTTTGTATATATACTTTAACAATGGTATACATTACAGTTAACTGTTTACAATAATAGAAACCACTTATCATATAAAGTTGTAATTAGTTTACAACTTATTATTTGCTTTTACTATAAAATAAACATGAAAATGAGACAAAGTTACACCAGTTGACAGTATTGATTTTTACATTTTTCTGACATTAAAAGAAATATTTTTCCTTTAATTGAAACAAATTGAAACAAACAAAAATAGCACCATCAGATCAATGTGTGGGATTGTCTGCAAAACATTTCTTATGGGATAATAGATAAATTTTATATGGACTCAATTATTAATTTGAATAAATATTGTTACCAGTGAATTTGGTCACCCTCCCATTGGGTGAATCGACTCGCCCAACCTGTCATCCCTGGAAGGAGTTGACCGTTCCAGGACTGAGTGCGAGGCAGCCTTTGGCTATTTATGGAGCTGCAGAGCCGTATTCAAGCAGATCGTTTGGGCGGCAGCAGCCGCAAGAGCAGGCTCTCCCTCCCCCGGAGCCGTGTTCGAGAAGTCGTTTAGGCGGCCTGGAGCCGCGAGAGTAGGGACTCCAACCGGAGCCATAGAAGCTGTTTTGGCGATAGCCAAGCCGAGAGAGAAGAAGTCTCTAACTGGAGACAGCCGAATCCGTCTTAGCGGCAAGGAGCCGCAAGAGATACTCCGAAGCCCGAAAGAAGCTGAGTCCAGTCGGCCAGAGAAGACGGCGGAGCTCAGTTTGGGACCGGAGCTGAGAGTAAGCCTAGCGAAGACAGCGAGTGGCTTACGGCGACGAAGACTACCCCAGTCCGGGAGATGTTAATTCGTCTGCTGAACGAAGTGAGGAAGCCGCAGCCGCAGCTTTAGGAAGACAACGCTGGGAGAAGAATTCCTTGGGCTGTTGAAAACGCTCCGTTTACCGAAGAGGTCAGAGGCGATTACGTTGGAAGGCACAAGGCCGGGAGAAGGCAACCGTAGGCCGTAGCAGCTAATCCAAACGCCGCAGACGACAGGGACGGTCGAAGACCAAGGGGAACGACTACGAGAGAAGCGATCTCCAGCCGTTTCCATCGCAGCAATTGCCGCCGGTTCCAAATCCCTGGGTTCTACGAGGAGCAATTACGTGTGAAGACTTGGTTGGTAGAATACAAGAGAACCAAGTGACCAAGCAGTATGAAGAAAACCAAGATTATACCAATTGAACGAGGCGAAGGGTCGACTGAGAAAGGTCCAATGGCTCCACAAAATCCAAAACCGAAAACAACATAATTCCAACAAGGCAACAATGGCTGTTATTTTGAACGTGGGCCTTTCAGAAGAAACTCTAGACGAAAAGCTTTCAAATGCTAAGAAAGCCATTGAAAATCAAGGCAAAAGATCGTCGCTAGGAAACGAGATTCTCAAGAAATGGACAGCAAATAACGAAGAAACCAAAACATTTGCAACCCATACATGGCGCGTCCCCAGGTGGCGGATGGTTGGGTAGTGTATGATGTAGGATGTAAAATTAATTAACTGCAAAAATTCAAGAACAAAAAAATAAAGAAATACAAAAAGACAAGCAACCAAATGTCCCAAGTTAAAATAAGGGAGAAGTCTTCACGCTCGGCGGCCGCTACCGAACGACAGAAGTACAAGTGTATATGGTAGCCATCCCCCCTAATAAAAACCGTGTATCTGTATCATTAAAAGAATTGAAACCAAGGCAATCAACTATAGAACTCCAAACCAAGAAAGAAACAAACAAAAAATGAAATATAAGTGGAAAATTACAAAGAAAGGGCGCCCATGCTATAGAGATAATCGAAATATTTAAAAAAATATATAAATAGTCACTATCTACGATACTTCAAGATAAAAACTCATTAATACATAAAGCATAGAAAGAAAATGACACCAGAACACTTGAGAGAGGAATGCAGCTTTTATTTCGGAACAACAGACCCAGAATCGGTACATGTTAGTATGTTGTGTGGCCGTCTCTTGCGGCGATACATGCAGATATACGGTGTGGCATTGACGCATATAAACGTCTAATTGTGTCCTGTGGAAGATTCATCAAAATGTCTTGGGAGTTTGTTTTAGTTCGCTTTCTTTGCAGGGTGACAAGAACAGTCCCAACATGTCTCAGATATGTTCTGTAGGTGATAAGTCTGGTGATCTGGCAGGCCAAGGAAGTGTCGGAACACGATGCAGACACTTTCTAGATATATTCGCCGTATGCGGTCAGGCATTTCCTGCTAAAAAACGGCTTTTGGAAGACCTCGCATTATAGATAGTGTCACGGGTTTTTTTTTTCTCTTTGTTTATTTTTAGTCTTGAACCGTGCCAGGTTTTCACTGCTTCGGGAGTTTCCCTTGCTTACGGCTAATTTTGCTCTTTACTCTTTTTGTTTTTTTTATGACAATTTTCTTTTATATCTGAAACTCTACACGATTTGAGCTCTGAGTTTCGCCATTTCGTCCTGTTCTGTTATTTATCCTAATAAAGCCGAATTTCCTATTTCCGATCTAACTGAAGTTGAGCAGTTGTGCGAGATATGATTTGTTTATCATTCTGAACTGAAGTTTCTTTTGAGTAAATGTCGGCGTAAGCACCGTTTCGTACATTTTCTTATGCATTTAAGCCTATTTTCTTTTTGTTTTCTTTCACTGCGCATCCATTGTTTAATTATATTAAGTTTGATGTTGTCTGTAATGCTATTGTAACATCAGCGAGATGACGCCTTGGCTTCGTATGCTTTCTGGCGTCGGCGTCTAATTATGACGCATACGATCCGCTAAATACCATCCGTATTATTTGAGTAAGGGAGAGTAAGCAAATGAGCTGTAGCGGGATGGTGTAAGAAAGGAAGTCTGCGTGTGTACGTGGACAAGCGGGGGTGATTGCCGTCGATAGGCGTTATGGACCCTTTGGCTGATCCTATCGTCTTCGACGAAGCTCGACGAAGCTCTGGATTTTGAAATTGGAAGTAAGAATTTTAAGAAGAGCATACGTTGCCGTGAATAACTGCTGTGGATTAACTTTATCTTAAAAGAAGAAAGGTGAAACCCGTGCCCGGACTTAGCAACGAAGGAGAATACCCGGAATGGCGATGCCGTATCGTTCCCGGACAGTTATTCATCAGTGCGTCGTATTCCGGAGAACGACTAACCCTTGGGACAAAAAAAGAAGTGTGTTAATGAAAGAACAAGATAGTTATGGATTCCAGTTTATGTTGGTGAGCAAATTTACCTAAACTAAATAGGTGAAACGTTGGAAATTCACTGTGATACATCAAAGAATATAAGCTTACATAATGTGCTGATGGGAATAAGTAATCTAAAACTAAAAATGTGGAGATTAATCGTCACGTATATCCACAAATCATGGTAGCCACATGTATTTATAGAAATTTAGAATGCTCTTTTTTAAATTTTAGTAGGCAATCATCATCTGCTACTCATCAGGTTTCAAGAAAAGTGTCGTCATATGTCAACGAAGCCATTTTGCAGCTCAACAAAAGGAATGGATCTATTGTAGATGAAATCCTTCTATATCTCTCAAGGATTTACCAGATCCACCCTAAACCTATCGCGATACTGTTAAAGATATGTAAGAAAAGGAGTAGTCTAAGGAATTCTTATAGAAAAATCACGAAACAAACTTTGAGGCCAGTACAAAAGCTAAGCTGACAGCAAGTCTTCGCGGGAAACGACTAGTCAGCTGATCAATTGCTAATAAAAACATAGTGTCTATAGAGATTGTAAAGTACATACATGTGTCGTCCTGAGTGACCTGTCAGAGATTTAAAGGGCGTACTCATGAAAGAAAAGGGTTTACATGTAATAGTGAATAAGCACAGTGCATGGCATACTGTTGCAATTGACGTAGCGGGTCATCTTCCCATAACTAAAAGAAGGAATTGTTTTCTATTAAGCATATATGATGTGTTAAGTTGGATAGAATCGTTTCCCATGAGAATGGCTAGTTCTATCAAAGCAATTGAATGTTTAAAGTCTGTCTTCTTGAGAATGGGGTTTCCAAAAGAAATAAACAGTGATAACAAAAGTAAATTTCGTTCACACATCTTTTAAAGAGTTTTGTACTAAATATAATATAAATCACGTTTTCACTAGTACATACTTTCCTCAAGCTCACTGACGGCTCGTAGGTAACATTAGTGGGGGTGCTGCTCCAGAAAAGTTTTAGCCTTTGTTTTAGAATTATATAAAAGGAAATAAACATGTATAAAAATAAGCACAACACATTCGGAGTAAAAAAAAAGCACGGTGGAAAACACAGGGTGACGCTGTGGAAAAGACAGCTTTCTAGAAGGGCAGGATTGACACTGAAAAACACAGTGTCGCCTCTCCATTGCAGCCTCGCGTGCAGCTTCCTAAGTGAACATGCGCACAACAGTCAAACGCCACTCCGCTGTAACTGCGAGGCTTTACAGTTCCATACGAAGATTTTTATATCTTCTTCATAAACTAGGGGATGGCTACTGATATTAAGCTTAAGGATTATATATTGTACAAGTAAAAAGAAAGAATTAAAGAAAAAAGGACTGATTATATTAAATGTTTTCGATAATATCAAATGGAAATGGGCCTAGGAGATGCTGCAGTACCACAGTGCCTATACACGAGCCGCCACTGCTCAAGCTAATCCATGCCAACAGGTAATCAAGAATATAAAGGGAACTTTAAAAATGTATTTGAATAAGAAACATACCGAATGGGATAATCACTAAAAAAAAAAACTGTTGTTTTGTCTAAGAGGAACACAAAGTATATCTACTGGGTTGTCGCCTTGCTTTGTGGTTCTTTTGAAGACACTTTTCCCCAGTTGACGAATCTGTTTCAAGTTCATTTTATGAGGAAGGAATCAACAAACATTTAAAAAAAAAAGAAAGCAATGGATAATAATAGAAGTTTGTCTGCAAAGACAAATAAAAGATATCATGATAAAAAATATCTAAATGGGAGATTTAGTGCAAGTCATATCCCATGCAAACAATGGGATTACCAGCCTCATATAACACGATGAAAGAACCATAGTTAAAAGGCAAGTGCACGGGTCGAATTGAGAAAAAGCATAGAAAAAAATCCTTATTGTATTAGACGATTAATAGAATTACATGGGAAACTATTATTAGAATAAAGGTAAATTGTGAAATTCTGAAGATTGTCTTTTTTCATTAATGGTTCTCAACATTAAATAAGAAATAAAATCAACGAGAAACCCCAACCAGTACTTTTGGCTGGAGCTTAGTACATAGGATTTAAGCCTATACTGACATTGTCTCCTATGTATAACCGGTGATAAGAAAATTATTTCAGAATTCAAGATCACGTGATCACAGTCGCTTGATAAGTTAAAAGTAACCTAAAAGAACTGAGGAAATAATATTTTGTTAATTTTTTTCGTTTCTCCAATTAATAATGTAATGAAAAAAATGGTTAAATCCATTTATTGTTCAGGTTGATAACAAAAATTTCCTTTAAAATTTAAATTATTACAATGTAAGTTATAGAAAAAAAAAGGAAAAAAACCTTAAAATTTATTAAATTATAGTTTTGGTCGTATGTTTTAAATTAATTAAGAATGTGTGTTTTATTGTATTAAGTTATTGTTTAAATAATTCGAAATAAAATAAAACAGAGAAAAAAGATATATGAGAACTTAATTTCGATCTCAATATTTTATATTTTACATATATATTTTTGGTAGTACATGGCAGCAGGAACATCCGCTACACAGACCATATATGCAAAGGTCCAGACAGGACCGCATGCAGGACGTGCTGAATCCTCACAGCAATGAAAATGTTATGCTAGCTGTGATCTGTATAACTATAGCGTTTTTGCTATGTTATTGCTTTCAGGCCGTTTTTTTGTAAGTAGGCTATATATAAATTATTAATTTTTTTTTTTATTATTGGGGTCCAAGGGGGAGTGATGTGACACCATTTGATGGTTAATATAACCTCTCCTCCCAAACTGTCAACTTCACCTTATTGTGGTGGACCCTGTTTTCATAAACGAGGCTCTGGCGACCGAGTATTGGCGGAATAATAATATTTCTTTAGGTGTCACAGAGGAAATGCCGAGACAACGGCGCAGACCATCGAAGTGCCCCTTCGGTGCGGGTTCCTTTACGTGGTGAGGGCCCACCCATGGAGGATTTTTACCCTCTATTGGTTTTAATCGCCCGCCTACCCAAGTTAAGGTGGGAGGAATCGTGCCGAGAACTGTGTGGTACATGGATAGTAAAAGATGTTGTGCCGTGAACGATCCCTTTGGGGGCACCGGCAACGCCCCATCGTATTTCGCCTTCCACTTGGAATAGGGAGATAACCAAGTGGTGGCCCTTATGTCCCCCGTTTCTCCTTTTTACATGGATTTTTCTTTATCTCCCACATTGGGAAGCAATTCTCACACCATTGTAGTTGACTCTCCTGTCCCTTGTCTTCCCAGTTCGATTTTTCTGATTATGCACTCGTTCAATCCCGAGACACCTTTGTCAAAACTGTCTCCTTTTCTTACCGACCGATTAACGTTCATCGTGATAATAAGGAGATACCCACTCGTACCATTATCCCGACTTTTTACTCCTCAACATTACCCACGAGTATTAAACCTGGATATTTACTTTGTCCAGTTCGAGCTTCATTCCCAACCCTTTGCGTTTTTTAAATGCCAGGATTATGGCCATGGCTCTGCTGCTTGCCGTGGCAAATCAACCATCCTGTAAGTGAGGTGAGCTTTCCCACGAGTCCGCACCGTGCACCATGCCACTTAAATGTACCAATTGTTCGGGTGACCATCCTTCCCACTCTCGATCTTGTCATCGATGGAAAGAGGAAAAGGACATCCAGACCCCCCGTAAGAAGCACTCCTTATTTCTTATCCCGAAGCCCGGAAAATGCTTCCTACTATGACAGTCCAAAAATGTACAAGATGGAACTATAAATTTTCAGCAAAAAGAAGAAATCTTGTAAAAGCTTATAAAACTCCAACTTTAGATGGGAGAATCAAAACACAAAGAAAATAACCCAGTGAGACCTATTATCAATGCATAAGGTAGTTCAGTTCAAAACCTAGCCAGATTTGTAAATAGGCTATTAAAAAGCTTTAAGCTCCCAAGACAAGAAGTTTTAATTAAGAACACTAAAGATTTGGAACAAAAATTGAAACATTTGTACTTTGAGAATAAGATGAAATTGTACATATTCCCTCTAGATATTGACAATATGTATACAAATATCCCAGATCAAGAAACACAGTTAATTATGGAAAAATTAGATTAGATTCATAACTTGTCTTACTTTCTTCAAGCGTGGGAAAGAGATTTTTCAAAAGGTAAAAGGTTTCCCGATGGGTTCCCCGTTGTCAGGGAGCCTTTGTAACATTTATATGAATTTTTATGAAGACGATTTATTAAAGAAAAACTAAATTTAATTTAAATTGATTATCATTCATCATGATGAAGTGCATCTTGTGAATATACATCTTCATTTCCAGGAGTGTAATCCATTCCCGCAATTGTGTTGGAATTGAATGGCTTCAATCAATCACATACTTGCCAATGGTTTAGGGCATTTCACTAAACTGAAAAGTCCCCAAAAAATGAAATAACTCTAAAAGCATAAATTTAATTTTGATTATTACAGGTTATAGGTATGATGACAAAAAAAATTTGGAACTATCTATAAATATCATTCCAAATTAATAATATAAGATTTATAAATGCAAAAAATTCAAACAAATTTTAAAATGGAAAAAGAGAGTAATGGCAAATTAAAATTTTTTAGATGTTTAATTAAAAATAACAATAATAATTTATTTTTAAAACATTATAAAAAGAGTCACAAAGTGACCACATGATCAACTTTAGGTCGGGTCATAGTTCACTTATAAAAACAAATATATTGTTCAAAACTTTATCTAATAGGATAGAAAGATCTACTTGAAGTAAAAGAAATGAAGGTAATTTTAAACGAAAATGATTATGATGAGTTATTCATAGATAAGACCTTAAGGGAATATGAAAAACTCAAAATTAAGGAAGTGGACTATTATAACAATGAAAGAGTAATAGAGCCATATTTAAATAAAACAAGTTGGGAATTGAAAAGAATTTGCAGAAAATATGAAATTAACTTAACCTTTCAGGACAATAATAAATTAAAAAATATTTTGTGTTATAAATTAATTAAAAATGAAAACACTTATAATATGGATTCAATTTATAAATTAGAATGTTTAAATTGTAGAACTTTCTATATTGGAGAGAGTAAAAGGAATATTAGGGAACAGGTTTTGGAGCACATTTATTGCATTAAGAATAAACAACGGAATAGATCTGATGTGGCTGAACATTGCTGCAAATTAGGGCACAACATTAGTGATGAAGTAAAATTGCTATTCACGAAAAAGATACTAAAACAAGAAAAATAATAGAAAGTATGATTATTAGAAATACTAAGAATATTAAAATTATTCATAATGACGGTTTAGAATTGAAAACGTGTTAGTAAATTTGGCTAAAGATATGGTTAATTCTTGTGCAAATAATAAAAATTAGCTAAAATGGAAGAATTTAGCCATTTATCCAAAATTTTCCAGTAGATGGGAGGGTACAATCTTCGCTTACCCTTCATATGTCTTCGACTTCAGTTCCGCGAATTCGATTTAATTACCTGTTCAAATTATTTGAGGGCTACATTTGCAGTCTTCATCGTGATAAGCGTTCAGTCTATCTCTCCCATTCAAAACAATTGAGCTTCTTTGACGCCCCAGCGACGGGTCGACCTCTTTACATTGTTCGGTTATAGGGGAAGA
>JAFIDM010000002.1:47944437-47969240 GCA_023159025.1 Thereuonema tuberculata
CAAGGGGTGACCTTATATCGAGGTCTGACTGTACCTAGAAAATCCCTTTTTTTTCTTTTTTCTCCTTTCAATTCGCATGAATATCGTTGTATTCTGCTTCAAATCAATACCATTCTAGTTCTTATTTTTAAAACTTTCCTGAAACTCTAATTTAAGTACAGGTGTGCGTTAATGTAGGACTGTCCGACCTACGAGAACCTACGACCTATGAGAATTACTTATGACGAAGATCCAGAAAAAAAAATAATGTTGTAATTAAAAACTTAAATTGACTTTTTTCATATTTTGTGCATTTTGACTGTAATGTACAACACAGTACTGTACATACACTGCTGTACCTATACGAATAAGAACTGCCTTCACACCAAGGAAACTAGAGTACCAGCTGTAAGTACAGATACTCTACTCTATTACATAAGCTCTCTCTTTTTTATTATCCTAATTCACATATGGTTCATTATTCCACAGAAGTCAACCAAATTGTAAGCACTTTTTGGGAGGATCTCTCTGACTCTCAAATTTTTTTACGTATGCTGTCTTGGGATTGAATGATAGTCTCATAATTATGGGCTTTAGTGGGTTTATTTTGTGTGTGTTTATGTTAATGAAGGTTTATATAACAACAAATTTAACATTTTATTGTGCTCGATGATTTATTTCGTTTTGTTAATGTAAGTGTAGTTTACTTAATTAAGTTTTCGCGTTAGAGCTAATTCTGCAAAATCGACTTTACTTAACATTTTCATCTTATTTGGGAAAGATTTGTTTTATTTGGAGAAAAAGATTCATTTAACATCTGGCATTTGTAGTATTAATTTTAACGTGTGTGCATTCGAAATTAATGGGATGAAATCGAGGCCACCACACTGTCAATTATAGAACAAACTTTATAAACTTAACAAAATAAACTACATTACAAGTACTTTCACAGTGGTCAAACACTGCTTCGTCAGGTGGACGGTTACAAATTTAAAAAACGAACAACATTGGAAACGCAGGAAAACAAGGTCACGTGGGTCAGGGGTCGTTCCATTTTCCATTCCGGGGGGGAAGGGGTCGCAGCGTCGTTACGTCATCGCTTCGGGCCGTTCGTGTAAGGGGCGAAAATTGTAAACTCCGAGATGAATGAAAGTTAGCATAGATTTTGTAGCATGAATGTGGGGGAGGGGGCGGAAGGTTATGCGTAAAGGTTTCAATCGAGGGAATGAAAGAGCAGAAAGAAGATTTATTAATTGAAGTGGAAGCGATTTTGCCAATGAAGAAGCCAATATTAAGAGCCAAGAGGAAAGTTTATCAAGGAAAAGGCATGAAGGGAGTGCCGAGAGAAAGGGATGGGTGAAAGTAAGGAGGGGCTGGTTGCTTAAGGAAGCCATATGGGGGGAGGTTACTGCAGACAAATAGTCATTGTGGTGATACTCCGTGTTAATCGAGGGAAAAAAAAAATATATAAAAAAAAAAAAAAAAAAAGAATAAGCAAAAAGAAGAAGGGATTGAAGTGGACGCGATGTGCCCATGAGAAAGCTTATATTAAGAGCCAAGAGGAGGGTTTATCTGCGAAAAAGCAACGGGAATGCCGAGAGGAAGGGGGGGGGTGAAAGCAAAGAGGGGCTGGTTACTTATGGAAGTCGTATTGGGGGATGGTTACTACGGACAAATTGTCATTGTAGCAATCTTTGTCCGTAAGGATATAGAAGCTTTCTTTGCATTTCCTTTTGAAGGTGTGCTTCTCATAGCAGATGATTTGGGGTTGCTCCGTGTTTATGGAATGGTTCAGAGATTTATGGTGGCCAACAGTAAGATAATTGCAGTCATTGTTTTTAATGGCATAGGAGTGTTGTCTCATGCGCGCTTTCAATTCTTGCCGTGTTTCACCAATGTATTTACAAGGGTGGCCCCTGCATTGAATTGCGTAGACCACCTCTTTGGGTACCTTCTGAAGAGAGCGTGATGATTTGTTAAGTTTATAAAGTTTGTTCTATAATTGACAGTGTGGTGGCCTCGATTTCATCCCATTAATCTGGCATTTGTTGTTTTTGTATGTGTGTGTGGTTTTTTTTTTGTTTTTTTTTAATAAATTATTTGTTATCATTTATTTAAGCCAATGTGTGGCATGAAATACTTATTTACATTTAGTCCAATGGTTAAGCTTATTTTTATGTAACCTTTTAACGTGTGCATTAATTAACTATTAACAGTTGTATTGTGGCCAACAGACTTTTACAATTAAACTACAAACTTATATGCATATTAAAAACACAAGTACTTTCAAAATTGTCTACACTTCTTTGTCAAGCGGGTGATAATGAAAGTTATCATTAAGTTAAGCTATGAATTGAGGTCTTGTAATATCTATATCTAAAACTGAGACTACTTTTTTTTATGAGAATATATTCCCAGAAAGCTTTTCAACCTATCCTTACAATAGATGAAAGTCCACTGAAATATAATGCCCACCCAAGGCTTTTAGGATTACAGTGGAACCTCGCTATTCGTACACAATCCGTTCCAGAAGGCAGTTCGAATGGAGATTTGTACGAATGGCGAATCATTTTTTCACATAATATAGAATGTAAATTGGATTAATCCGTTCCAGAACCAAAGATGATTGCTTATATAAATCTTTATAATAATATGTTAAGCGTAAAATACATAAAAACTATGAAAACAATAAATAGGCCTCAATTATTATTTCTTTCTTTTTCAGTACAGACGATATGGTTGATTTTGCCATGCCATACTGAGTTGCCAGGTCAGAGACACGAGTTTCACTTTCAAACTTCGAAAGAGTTCTTTTTTTCAATTCAATTGTCGTTCTCACTGCTTTCCTTTTAGGCTTAATTGAGTCAGTAATCTTTTTTAGACCCATGGCTGCACTATTTTTAATAAAAATAACAATAAAATATCACAAAGTTTCACGAAGCTTGCGTGGATGATGCGTAGCGTACGGAAGCTAGCACGATACTGAACTGAAGCGACCGCGTGGCGCCGCCAGTACCGAGGTCACGCTGTCCGAATCGCGAGCAAGCGTACGAATGGCGAGTTCAATTTTACTTGAAAAAGTTATACGAATAACGAGTTTTACGAATAGCGAGGCGGACGAATGGCGGGGTTCCACTGTATATTAGATTCTAAACTTTTATGGCCATGCCGGCAGGGCCGTGCGGTCTGGGCGGCGGTCTGCCGTGCGACCATGTGCCGGCATCTGGGTTCGATTCCCGGGCGAGGCCTTGGTTGTTTGAATTTCCTTTCCTGTGTTTGTCAGCCTCTTCTTCACTTTCTCTTCGGTCTAAAGTCATTGCTTAATGATTTCTTAAGGAAGGCAACGGGAAACCCCTTCAGTATCTTTCCCTAGTCCGTCTGCGGGTTCTTCTAAGAGATTGCCCTGTTGGGCGCCTAGAGTTCCGTAGATCGCGTACCTTCGGCTACCGAAAATCGCACTATGAGAGAGAGAGAGAGAGAGAGAGAGAGAGAGAGAAACTCTTACGGAAACAACATGTTAACTACATTATTAACAGAGCATGAGTAGGCTCAATGCAGTAAAGGTCGTGGCTAATAGGACATGGCATGCGGTTACCTTCACTTTAAGACAATTCTACATTGCCTTTGTGAAATCAAAAATTACTTGTTGCGAAATTTGAGGAGGAGTAGCTAACACTCATTTAAATAAGCTTCGGCTACTACTTTGAGAATACGCTTAGGTTGCCCTAGAACTACTTTTATTGATGCTATGGAAGTGGAACTGTCTGTGAAACCCTTGACCTTGTACATCAAAGGAAGAATCTGGAACAAACAATTACAGACGTTTACTTTACCACTAAATCATCCTAATCGTCAGTTGATCTCAGAAATTGTTGTTCGCCAATCATTCTACAATCCAAGAAATAAACTCTGCACGGCACTCACAATTCTCAAAAATGATCTCGCTTGTACGCGAGGAACCACCTTGGACAAGGGAATCAATTCAATTTGAATCAATTCAATTAATGCTGCCTTGGCTTTCTGCACGATTCTTTCAGCAGATAAGATTTGTATCCTTACTGACTCCAAATCTGCTCTCCAAGCCGTACGGGCCGAGCTGCCCTCTGATTACTTGTTTCGTATAGCTGAAATATGGAGCTTGTTAAGTAGTAAGATTGTTGCCTTCCAGTGGATGCCAAGCCTTTGTGGAATTGAGGACAACGAATAGGCCGACGTAATTGCTAAATTGGCTTGTGACCTTTTTCCCGCACTTCCAACACTACGCTTTCTCAGGAACTGCAAATCTATTGTTGAGAAAGAGATCCAAAATATCTGGATAGAGAGCTCGGCAAACTGCAGCATAGAACGATGTCTCTATGCGATCCAGAAAACGCCCACTGAGTCATGCTTCTACCGAAACTTGCCTCTCAACATTGTGTCTTTTGCTGTTCCTGTGAGGACTGGACACATTGTCACGGGAGCATATCTGCGCCGATTACATCTATCGGATAATTAAATAAATAATATCGAAGTTTGAAGTCATACTAGCCTAACCCCAACTTTTTCAAAATTGAATTATGTGTTGTATGTGGTCAAGAAAATGTGTCTTTCCATTATGCCATAGAAGCGTAACTCGTCAACTAATTAGAAAGCATTTTACAACGGTGGCTTTACTATGGCTTAAACCAGGGGTGCTCAGACTTGTAGTGTCTGCGATCGACCACAAAATATTTAGGCGACAAGCGATCGACGGCCAACTATTAGGACTAGGCTAAGGCATAGCTACTAAAAAAAAAACTTACATACTACAGAAAAATGCTTTTATTTCACATAGAGATATAAAATATACATAATAGGCTACGTACCTAATTACATAATTGTAACATAGCCTTGAATTGCTAATTTTGACTGTATGTTGAAGCATGACACTGCTTATCATCCACGTGCTTTTCAAAGATGGCATGTAATTACTGAGCGCCAACCGCAAGCATGATAACAGGTGTTCATCAGTAAGCAAATTGCGATATTTTGATGTAATTATTTTCATTTCTTGTGCAGATTCGCACAAGGAAGTTGATCCGAACAATCCTGTTAACTGAAGAGCTATTTGTTTGAAACATGGATATTTCTCTTCGGGTATCAAAGACCAAAATTTGGTATCTGTTGCTCTGGCTTTGAGATGTATAACTGACATTATCTGCAAGACCTATTTTGGACAGAAGACATCTCCATATGGGAAGTGTTTGATATTTCAGTAGCAGATTTTTCAACGTCTTCACAAGAAAATGAATAAGTCATGAAAGTTACAATAGACGTCAGTTATCGAAATGAGAGAAACGTCTTTCGCTCAGAATGTTTTTTTTAGCTCTGTCTTTTAATTATCGTAATTTAAGTGAGAAGTTGCTCTTGCTTCCAAAGCTGGATAATTTTGAGCTTTTTGTTCAGTTGATTAATCAATAACTTCAATTTGTTAAAAGAGTTTATTGCGCTAATCATGTCGATAACGGTTTGATTTTTACCATGTAGCTCCAAGTTAATGATATTCAAATGATTTGTCACATCTGATAAGAAAGCTAAAACAAACAGCCACTTTTCGTTTTTATGTATCTCAGTGTCGTCATTTCGTTCATCTAGAAAACAAATAATTTCAGGGTAGTAATTCCTAGAACCTTTTTATAAATTTTCCGCGGCTCATCCACCTCACGTCTGTATAAAGAAGTAAATCAGTGTGCTCAGCAGACTCGCTAGCTTCCAATTGCACTTTGAAGAGCGTCTTTCCAAGCTTCGCGCACGGATGGAATTCACGGTTTTCATGGCAGTGTCCATGGCATCTTTCATATTTAGTATTTTTGAACATACAGTAGAACCCCTCTCGTCCGCCCTCGGCTGGTCCGTCACTCCGGTTGATCCGACCGTGCTCGAGCCGGCCGAACTTGTCCCCGACTCGTCGGTGAGTCACTACCACCTCGCTTCATTGTGTTGTTTACTTGCATATACAGTGACGGTAGATGGTGAAAACGCTCTTAAGAATCGCAAAACATTGAAAAAGCCTAAAACTTGAACTGCTTGACAACACAGTAAATCCGTATTTTTCTGCATTTTCTGATAATCCGATCTTTTTTGCATTCCGACCATACCCCCAGTCCCAAAGTTGACGGATTAGAGGGGATCTACTGTAAAACTTGCTGATGAATGATGCAATAGAATGTGAAAAACAATGGGAAATCATTAGCTTGACACAATGCAAAAAACACATTTTTGTTGCCAGTCGTGGATTTGTTATAATGCATACGAGTTTGTAAAAAGTAGCACATACTTTTTTACAAAATTCAGAAAAGCGTTGTAAATATCTTCTCCGCGAGTTTTTTCTGTCGGTGGTAGCATTGTCAACAATTCTTCTTTAGCCGACATATCGGAAAATACCATTCGAATGAAACTACATAACTTGGCAGTATCAGTCATATCAGTGGACTCAGCAAAGTGCAAAGAAAAGTATGTTTATTCCATCATATCACTTTTCAGTTTGGCTCCAAACTGCTAATGATCTCTACACATCTATAATAGTTGGACGAGATTACTGGACCTCCTTGATGGCAGCTATAATCTCTGTTATATTTTTTAAGTCATTAAACAGTACATCTGCCGCTTCAATAAATGCTTCTTTCACTACCGTTCCATCTTCGAAAGGTTTCTTGTGTTTTGCTAGTATGTAGGAAATTTTAAAAGATGCAATTGTTGCAGCTGCTGATTGTTTGGCTGGTCTAGTGAACATGGATTGCTCTGCTTTCAAACTACTTTTCAAATCTTGAAGTTTTCGTCTTCTTAACTCACTCTTTTGCGGAAAATCATTTTCATAATTTTTATGCACGATTTTGTAATGCTTTTCTAAGTTCCCGCGACAATGCTCGACAAACAAAGCAAATACACGTTTGTTATGGCCAAAGATAAGTGTGTTTGGCCAAAGATAAAAGAATTCATCCTCCCAATCACTATTAAAATGGTAGGTTTTACTTTTTTTCGCCGCAATCATTTTATGTTGCAAATTCTACGTACAAGTATTCTAAAGTAACTTAATAATAATGAATGAGAAAATTTTGCGTTTGCTTTATATATGAAAAACTAATTCTAGAAAAATCTGTAAAATTTTAGCCAATCAGTGAACGTCACGCGGTTGCGATGCTTCTGGAATATTCCTACCAATCAGAGCGCAGCGAGACGGGATCGAGTGTGTCTAAGAGAACAATGCTTCCGATATAGTGTGCATGCTAATTAATGACAGGTCTCAACTTGAATTGAAACTATTATTATTAAACAATTAATCTAGTCTAGAATTTTCGGCGTCCGTAATGCGTAATTATTATTTAAAAGTGTCGCGTATGAGTGACCACTGCAGAAATGAGATTATTTTGTATTGATACCCAAAATATTTCCGCGATCGACTGTTTGGGCATCCCTGGCTTAAACTGATTCGCCAGGAGAAAACACGATCATAGTAGCCTACCCTCAACAAAGATGGTGGACGGTGAAGAAGGAGCGTTTCACAATTCAGAGTTTTTTCCTGAAATTTCCATTTCCAACTCGTCAGACAGCGACCATGATCCATGCTGTATGCCAGAAAGACCATCTGATTCTGAAGTTAAAACTCTATTAACAATACAATTAGTAAATAATGCGCAGTAGAAAACTTTTCGGACAATAGTGGTTAGGCTACTTTGGCTTATTGTATTCTACTTTGGCATAAAGTGCGTTGTTGGTAAGACTACTGTGGCGCACAATGTATGCTAAATCTGAAAAATTTGCTTTTTGAGGTTTATGGCTTAAAACCCCTCAATTCATCCTGTCCCGCTTTCATGCAAGCAGAAGAGAAACTAAAGCACATTCTATTAGAATGTCCCGTGGTATTGGAGGCAAGGGAGTCGATGAAGATCAGCCTGGGAGGTGAAGCTGATTCACATGTTATACTTAGGAACAAGACCCTGTGGACGGAGGAGATTCATCGGAGTCATCGGGGTTGATTAACTCTGGATGCTCGTATGAAGAAGTAAGAAGAAGATAATGAAAGTTACAGAACAAGATCAGTGGATAATGTGAAATGGGAGGAACCATTATTTTGGGGTAGACAGCAAGAGGCCATTGATGAGAGGAACAATTAAGGGTGAAAGTAAAACAATAAAATTTCATACATTTGAAGAAAATAAGTTTAGAAAATTGTTTTACTTTTACTCTTAATAGTGCCTCTTATCAAGGACCTCTTGCCTTATACCCCAAAATAATGATTCCTCCCATTTCATATTACCCGCTGGGTAATATGATCTTCTTTTTCTGTAGCTTTCCTTCTCACTCGCTTGACAAAGAAGTGTAGCTCATTTTGAAAGAACTTGTGTTTTTAATATGTATTTAAGTTTATAGTTTCATTGTAAAGTGTGTTGGCCACAATTCAACTGTTATTAGCTTATTTTTCTTTGCCCTACACATTTTTTAGAAATGGAAAATTAAAATGTGCTTAACAGTTTAGGCAATGGTAATAGTATTCGGTTCTATTCTCAAGAGAGTTGGGGTAAAGGGGATATTAAGTTATTTTGGGAATTGTTGCGGGTGTGAACTTCAATTGCTGTTTTATTCAATTATTGCGAACGTACGCACACACACAAGCTCTTTTTTTAATAATGTAGATTTGTTTTCAGAAGTTTTTCTGGGAGAGAAGCCTTAAAAATTTCACAAAGAAATAATCCCTAATATATTTTACAGTTTTTAACCTTAACATCGTATATCTGATTGACCTACAGTTCAATTATTATCTTTGTTCATTTCACTTCCATCTTCAAGTTAAGGTCTTGTAAGTAATCTAAGAAGATATCTCATTAGTAAGATGCTAATTATTCGATATGCATTTGATAAATATGCCATGTACAGAAACCGATATTCTTTTTTGAATTTTTAATCGAAACTACGAAACCATAAAAAGCCCATTTTCATGAGAAAAATAACCAGTGTCAATGATTCTTCATCCTATAGTGTTGCTACTGTAATAGCAAAAATTTCGTTCAACGAATAAAAGATGAAAAGACTTGTACTGATTTTCAATTATTTTTCCCTCGACGCTAAATCTTTATTGACTTCCATTTCCATCGACCTAATGTATCTGGGAATTGATCACATTTGCAACTTCAAATATCAGCATTCCAGAGAATTCCAGGCCTTCGAAGATCTCAAACCATTAATCGAGGCAGTTTTTAAAATGCATTTTTTCTCTTTCAACGGGGATATTACAGACAGGCGATTGGACTCTTCATGGGGCTTTCAGCTGCTGCAACTCTAGCGGAGAAAATAGTTAGAAAGGCAGTTACAGATAACCTCCACCAGGGATTTCAGTGTCTACCCACGCCACGTATGCTGCAAACCGTGCTACGGGATATACACACGGACTATCCACGTCATTTCGCCTTTAGACTTTGACTATAAATCAAGTGTAATTTATTATATCTGCCACTTGAAAATGTTCCGACTTACTAGAGCGAAACGAGGTCGTGATGTTAATTTAATTGTAGATAATTTTTAATTGTACAAATTTTTTTTTTAACAGTGAAGTGAATTTAATTGTAAATATTTTTTTAAATTGTACATAGTTTTTTTTAAGCATATAAACTTTATATTATTGATCAGGTCTGACGGCTTTGATTTTGAAAATTCCGAAGCATTTATTGTTTTAGTTAATAATGCATTCAAATAACTATTATTCATTATTAATATTAAATTTTTTTTTGCTCTTTAACTAATAAGAAATTACTCTATCTTTAACTATTGCTGCATAAATTCACCATGTTAAATTTGTTTAAGTAACTTCATTAATGGTAGTTCCTATTTCCCTGAAGCAGCAATCTACATTATTAAAATCTTTTATTTCTCTGTCTGTCTGTCCGGCGCAATTTCCTGTGAGGATGGAAAATGGAACTAATTTTTATTATAACGTTCGCGACGGGAATCGATCCTGCAATCTTCTGATCCGAAGTCAGATGTCTTATCCATTAGGCCATGGGGACTACAATTCAACCTTTGTTTCTTGAATCTCAAGATTGTTTATTTATTTCCGATCTGTCTGTTTATTTGTAATTCGAAAATGACAATTAGAACTATAATTGCTGAAACATTGCAATATTTTAAATATAATATTCTTACTTATCCAAATTCCATTTGATATAGAAAAACAAGCGCGTGTACCCGGAGGATGGCCTAGTCACAGCAAAAAGAAATACTACATAGTAAATATTTTTCTTTAGAAAAAGGTATCGTCTTCATACATTCATATATCTTATATTAGCGGAGTACCCGTTTCCGGTTACAAAAAAAAGTTGTTATGATGAGGATGAGGAAGAAATTGAAATTGTGAGATCACTTCGAAACTTTCCCAGTTGGTACAAAAATCACGGGATAGGTACAAAGTAATGTCATATTTGAATTTTGTAACTCGGGATCCTTCACTTCCCATTCCTTTCTCTCATTCTCCACAACCCTATCACGTCAAACCTTTCCCAGTTCGTAAAAAAACATCATGTGATCATTACCAATCAAACTCCATCGCGAAAATCTGTAGCTATCCCGAAAACTAAGTTAATTATCCCTAAACAATGTTTGCCCATCCCCACACCCATACTTCTAGTATTTGCTTCCCGGTTAATATGTGATATTATTATGCACAACAATATTTTAGTTCCAATTTTTGAACAACAATTTTTTTGTAGTTACAGTTGTCGCTTCCAGGTGCAAATGTGGCGCTTTCAAGTAAGTTCAGGGTCTCCCTACCCCCCCAAAAGTTTATTTTTATACTTTTTAGATTGTCTACAGTATGGAACCTACCATCATGCGAAATTTCAAGTCTGTAGCATGTTGGGAAGTATGCTAAACATTTCGAACAGAAAGATACACTCACACGTACATATCCACAAATTTCCCTTTTACAATACAGAGTATTTATTCCTTTGAAAATTGATAAATCTTGCCAGTCAAATTAAGGAAACCCAATAATTTAAATTTCCTTTGCTTTCTTTTCCTTTTTAAGAACCACAAGAATGAGCTGTTGTAAGGGAAGACGTTGGGGTTTGCTAAGGAGAATTGCTTGTGACAGGAATGGATGGACGCAGCTTATTAAATATTCCAAAGAAGAATTTGAACTAAGAAGAAAGAAAAAAAACAGGAAGAAGATTTCCCATGTCCTAGTGGGTGTAACGCCCTTCAAATAAGTCCGAAGTCCAGCGAATCAAACATAGTTTGATTCCTCAAGACCTAGAGGTTTGGAGGAAAATGCTGCTCAAATCCACGCCACTTTCCGTTTTTATCCTGATCATAACAGGAAAATAATGATAATTCGATAAAATTGGTGTCTATTCACACTGAATCGATTACGCTGATAAGGAATATGAGAACCTCAATCCAATGTCTACGCTGATAACTAATACGATAGCCTCGATATGATAGCCATTACAACGTGTTCAAGGCTATTTACTCACAGGAATACTGAATAAAGATGCAAATTGTATAGTGTTGATCTGTTTTGTGCTTACTATAAAACTATAAATTGACTTAAATCTATACTCGTTTAATCATGAGATACACAAATACTCCTAAAATGTCTTCTTTAGTAACAACAACGATATTTCATTTCTTTAACAGAAAACTTCTTCAAGTTGAATAACTTTGGACAAGAAATCTCTTTCTTCTTCCTGAACTGAATTCATTATGATAAAGAGGGCATTTTACGAGTATTGTGTATCTCATGATTAAACGAAGAGTATAGATTTAGGAATCAACTTATATAATTTGCTAATTTCGTCTGTCTGTCTGTAACTCGATATAATTAAGCTATTAAGATAGATCCAACGGTTCTCAATGGTACCATTGAATCAAGGGTACTCAAATTGGATGAAAATATTAGTTCATTGTGTCATTCCATGTTGTTTCCATGAAATTTTATTTTTGGGAACTGACCTCGACAACTGAAATTCTAACAAAACATACGCTCAAAACCAAATAATTTTGTTACCACTGCATCCATTTTAATTTGGAATACTTACTCAGTTGTTTACGCTGATTTCGAAACTCAAAACCATTTTTGCCGGAGAAGCTTCGTTACAAGTTAGCACAGTATTTAAATTACATTTACTTTATATTTGATAGTTGATAATAAAATGATTTTCCAGATTATTTTATGCCTGGCGTCCGATAGGCTTTGATGCTAGTTATGTATATTACATCAGAAAGTAAGTGAAAGGAGAACTAAATAGGATTCATTAAATAAATTGACTTGTTTTCCAATGTCTTCGCTCTGAAAGATTTAACCCAATTGGAAAGAATACTTTACTCTAATAAAGGCGATTCATGAACTTAAAGAATTTAACAAAGACTAAAGCTTTGAAGGCAGATTTCTCGTACAAAATGAGTTTGTGTACAAGTTAACATTTGTTATTGAGTTATATTTAATTCAGAAACGAATTACATCTAAATATTAAGATGAACCTTTATTAGTTAAAACTTTCTAATTATATACGAAATGTTGTTTAATTTCTGAAGGATTGCTGGATTCTTTTAACCACAATATTATTTTTTTTGTAATTTCTCTTTATTGATTTTTAGATTTTAATAGAATACAATTTTTCCAACTGAAACACATTTTATTTAAATTAAACTTAAATAATGTTGACAATGGCTGAAACCAAATTATTTACAAGAGACTAATGAAACATGAGAAAATTCATGTGCCAGCAGTGCGTAGGCCTCAATGAATTTTTTTAAAGCATCAAAATTCAAACTCGCATTTGAATTATTAATAATAACAATGGGTGAGACCAAAATATTTACAAGTGACATCCTGGAACAGCTGTTTCACGCTCGTTGGCGATCATCAACCAGCAGAAGTCACAGTAAAATCCAAGGTCTCCATACTGAGGCTAGTACGAACAATACATCGGAAGCGCAGTGGTGCCTCAAAGAAAAAAATACACAATGAAAAACTCACCAATGAAACATTAGTGAGAAAATTCATATGCCAGCAGTGCGCAGGCCTCAATGAATTTTTTTAAAGTATCAAAATTCAAACTATGCATTTGAATTATTAATAATAACAATGGGTGAGATCAAATTATTCACAAGTGACATCCTGGAACAGCTGTTTCACGCTCGTTGGCGATCATCAGCCAGGAGAAGTCACAGTAAACAACAAGGTCTCCGTACAGGTCCCGATGTATTGTTCATACCAGCGTCAGTACCGAGAGCTTGTTGTTCACTGTGACTTCTCCTGGCTGATGATCGCCAACGAGCGTGAAACAGCTGTTCCAGGATGTCACTTGTAAATATTTTGGTCTCACCCATTGTTATTATTAATAATTCAAATGCGTCGTTTGAATTTTGATGCTTTAAAAAAATTCATTGAGGCCTGCGCACTGCTGGCACATGAATTTTCTCACTAACGTTTCATTGGTGAGTTTTTCATTGTGTATTTTTTTCTTTGAGGCACCACTGCGCTTCCGAGGTATTAAATAATTTTAGTTACGATTATAATATTTAGACAATAGATTATAATATTGATTCTCCAGTGTTGTTCTTGGACATTCCTCAGGGGGAACACATTCTCCTTTGGAATTTCTGAATGTCCCATCATTACACAAACAAGTAGGCCCAATAATACAGTAACGTAGACAAGGTTTGTGTCTTCCACTACACGTTCTACAGTTCGAAATACAATTTGCTAATGTCTCACCAGCTGGACAAGTTACTAAATGAAAAGAAATAAAAACAACATTAAATAAAATAAAAACAACAACTTCACATTTATTTAATAGAACTTAGAAATTTAAGATCTTAAGTTCTATCACTGTGATTTCTATTAATTTTTTTTTACCGGATATTTACTCTTATGGTTAAAACAATAATAAAAAAAAATTGTTTGTTCCTTCAAAAGTAATTTCCGTAAATTTAAAATAATAAATTTCAATGTTTTCCTCAACATAAATAGATGTCACTTATAATATGTAAATTTTATTGAAATGAAGTGGGTATAAAAGTGACGCGAAATGAGCCTCGTAAACAGTATTAGCAGAGTCGTGATAAGTTCTGTTCAGTTCAGTTCTGTTCTGTTCAGTTCAGTTCAGTTCAGTTCAGTTCAGTTCAGTTCAATTCAGTTCAGTCCAGTCCAGTCCAGTCCAGTCCAGTCCAGTCCAGTCCAGACGAGAATAGAACGGAAGCAAGGAGCTTCGTGATGAGACGAGAAGCAAGGACACTCGTATCGGAAGAGAAGCAAGGACTCTTGGAAGCCATGAAGGATACATTCAAGGCGAAAACACGGAGACATCACGCTGAAGTGAGTATCACGGTGGACTATGACAAAGTTAATGCAGCTTAAACTTCCAAAGTTTAACAAAGTTAATGCAGCTGTTTTGAATGAAGGGCGTGCCGAAATTCAAAGTAAGTGATTTCAAATTCATTCAAATAAACGAACAGTAGCAAGTCTAAAACAAATTGAACTGCTTCTAACGGCAAAAGAACTAAGTGATACGGAAACTATTTTCCGATTAATTTATTTCCATAAATGGGATGGAATAGTGTTTTGTGACCAGAAATGCGTTATTAAATATTAGTGCTTCTTTGTTATTATTTGTGAATTAATATGAGTGCTTCGAAAAATATTGATACAAGTCGAATCGATATTTTCACGGAACTGGAAGTGTATGTACAAATGTTAATTTCCAGAACTTTTAAAGATGTTCATTGTAGGGAAGAACATTCTATCGAACTTAAGAACTTTCAGTGAACTTTATCAATTCTAAGAAGATTAATTAATATCTTTATTTCCAATTTATTATTTTGTGAGTTAAAGCAAATAAATATTTATTGTTATTTTACAACACTCTGCGTAGCTAAATTATTCGAAGTGAAGTCG
This sequence comes from Thereuonema tuberculata, assembly GCA_023159025.1. Classification (NCBI taxonomy): domain Eukaryota; kingdom Metazoa; phylum Arthropoda; class Chilopoda; order Scutigeromorpha; family Scutigeridae; genus Thereuonema; species Thereuonema tuberculata. The sequence goes on from JAFIDM010000002.1 coordinate 47,959,325, forward strand.
ACTACACCCCAACTTAAACAATCAATTTAATTCAATTATTTGAATTAATTCTCATTTTTGATATTGTGAGTTACAAAGGAATTAATGACAGAGAAAACAGCAAAATATCTTATTTTTTCCAATTTACTTTCAGTTACATCCAAACATTATTTTCCATAAAAATCTATGTTTAAAAAAATATGGTTATTGAAAAGATATTTCTTTAAATCATTTAGAATAGAAAGTTAAAACTAGGTTTCATTATCTTTGAAATTCCTTAAATCTTCCATTCTTTACATGACATCACTTTGACCTTTTCGGTTTAAGAAGAAAGAAAATATCTAATTTGCCCAATTCTTCAAAGGAAGTGACGAAAGAGTTAATATTCCACACAGTTTAAGATTAATTTAAATTTTAGATGAATGAATAAGAGTTTTGAGGTGATTACCTTCTATGTATATAAAGTGCTTTAATTTAACACTAGTTTGTTTGATAAGTGAAATAAAATGAGTTACTTGTTTCGGATTTGGAAGGTGGCTGAACATCAGGGGACGTCTCTGGTGAAGGTAAACAACTGATTGATTTCAAAGCTATAAAAGGTTAAAAAAAGAAAATTTCAGTGAAAATTTGAATTTAAATTGTAGTAATGATTTTAATTTACATATTTCTTCATAATAGATAAATTGTTCATTTCAAGTAGTCCGAATAGTTCATTTTAGTCACCAGGTGGCAAAGGCCGTCTTTCATCTCGATTAACGGATGAGAGGAGAGGTCTAGACTGTTATTTTGGATGCTAAGCCTGAATATTGATTCGAATCCAACGGTAGGCATGGATATTTCATTCTTTGAGTGAAAACTTACGTTTTCTTTGTTCTCCTTCCGGCTAGCTAAGAGCATTTATGTATTCTTGATTCTGTAAAATAGGTCTAAAAGACCGCAGTATTAGTGTGGTTTATCTGTAGTTCATCAAGTGCCTTCCCTATATCCATTCCTATCTGTCCCAATGTCCTTGAAACCCATTCCTGTTTCATATTTTCTCTAATTCTTGGTGCCATTTAACAAACCACTTTTCTTTGTCGTTAAAATCGTAAACTGCAAAAACATTGTAACAATTCGGTAACTTACAAATGTTCCATGTAATTTCGACTTAATTATAAAAGTCTTCAGTTAGAAATAAGAAAAACAATTCTAAGACAATATATCTCAAAATTCTGAAAATCCATGCTCAAATATTCTTTTAATTATCCTTTAATCTCCTCTCATTCAATGAGACAAAATCTATTATTACTAATAATTATTTAGTTAAAGATCACTTGTTTCGTTACAATTGAAGTATTTACCTAATGTAATTAATATCAAAAATATTTCGATCTTCATTTTTTCTGTGATATTTTTTTCTTTTTTTACGGTCCAAAGAAGTCTCATCATATGAAATCACTAATAAAATTACTTATAAACGAGAAAGTTGAACTTTGAAATTGAACTGTTTGGAAAGAATTCTAGGATATAGAAGTCATAAAATACACGGATCTACGGATCAAACGTAACAGATTAAAAGTAATTGATACACGAAGTTATTTGGAATAAAAACTATGGAATAATACAGAAATTCTTGTACGGGATTTTTTTTTTTTTTTTTTTGAGATCACTCAATCTGTATGTTTTTATAATCCTGTGTTTCTCCAGCCCTAACAACTTTGATTTACTGAATGAATCTCCTTTCAACTGATTACGCAAATGTAAGAATCCCTCTAACAACACGATCTAAATTTAATATTCGAAATCTTTCCAAGGAGGTCCTTGTCCAGAAAGTAGCTCGAGACGGCGACAAAAGTTGAAATCTTAAAAATGCATGTTTTTCTCCAATATCTATTAATTCTTCATTGTTTTTTTAATCTCATTTAGATAATCGATTAATTTGCGCACCGAGATATCATGAAAGTTACAGTCCAGTTCACGAAAGAAAAGATTTCTATGACGTAATATGCTTATAGATTGATGTTTCCCAGACGTAACAATGACATCTATTGCTCAAATTATAACTGAATCTTACAAAGGTAACGAAAGTATTCTGGTTTTTGTATTTTCTATAGTTACGAATATATTTTTATATTATTGTTGTTATTTAAATACTTCTACAATTTTTTAATAACTTGGATTGGCTATGTAATGTCGATGTAGAATTTCTTCATATAATTCTTCCATATTTAATTCCCAGCTCCATTGAAAAATTCGTTGAAAAGATATTGCTTCCGTTTTAGTCTTTTTCGATGACGTTGGTTTTCTATAATATGACGTAGTGTAACTATTATTAAATGAATAAGATTTGACGTCTATCGTTCATAGTTAATAAGTCAATTTCAAAGCCCATACACCTGAATATTTTGCTAACTTATTTAATACAAAAATTATTACAGTAAAATAAACCAAAGATTTCAGGTACTTGTGGACCGTAACTATTTTCAAGTAATTAATACAAATAAAAAGTCGGTTTTTATAATGATTGTACAAAAACTATAAACCAATGAAACAGCAATGTGATCCTTGCGTCCCTGTAGCGGGTTGCTGACATCTCATTAGCATACAGTCATGGAAGCTTGGGGAACCTTGCGGAAGAAATTCGATGTAAACAGTTACACGTTGTGATCAGTGATCCTTAACATTACACCTTTCGGATCGTGGCCAGTGGAGCAGCAACGCCTTGGGGGGCCCGGGGCGGGAGTTCCATTATTAAGCAACAACCAAAAAAAAAACAAAAAAAAAAAAAAAGGAGCTAGTGGGGCCCCTAGGCTGTCTGGTAGTGTCCCTAGGCTGGCTGCAAAAAACAACCAAAAAAAAAAAAAAAGAAAATAAGCTGGCTAATGGGGCCCCCTAGGCTGGCTGGTGGGGCCCCTCCCAGGCGGGGACCCGGGGCGGACCCCCCCCCCCCTTGCTACGCCACTGGCAAGAGTATAATCTCCCATAGAACTGTGAAATTAGAACGATAAAAAATAAAGAGAATAAAATAAAAGTATGTACAATAAAAATCTTGCTAAAAATTTTTGATGTTTGCTAAACGTTTTTGAGTTTGGTTTTTTTTTTTATTTATTCTGTTGTAATTTTTTAAAACCGTAGTCAACTAGGGTCGGCACTTAAAGTTGATCATTGTATGCTTCAGTCATTATTGTAATATAGTATGATTCTATGCATTTTCTTTTGAAATGCTGCTCACGTTTTCCGAAAATGATGGGATGATCAATATCAACGTGGTGTCTGGATGCTGGTAGGTAAGGTACTCAATGTTTCTATTAGTGATTGCCCTTCGGTGCTCCGCTACCCGGTCTAGGACAGTTCTGCGGGATTCTCCTACGTAAATGCAGCTGTTATTGATGCATTGTAATCCATAAATCACTCCCTTGGTGCTTTACGTTTTTGTTGAACCATATCGCTGGGTGTTTAAAATTTGTTGAATAGTACTACGAGAAGGACTAGTAAGACGCAAACCTACTTGTTTGCATATTTTACAGTAGAAACTCGATTAACCGTCATCTTCGGGACCGGGACTATGACGGTTAACCGAATTGACGGATAATAGAAATTTCGCAAATAACATGTACAGTAACGAAATTTCAATTCTGGTTTTGGACGAAAGGCAAACAATAAATTAATACAAAGAAAAATCTATCGGTAACAAATAGATATCGTCAAACACCAAACAAGTAATAATAATAATAATAATAGAAACATAAAACAGTAGGCCTACTAGATAATAAGGTTTATATGTTGAAGCTGTAATCAGTCATCTTCTTCTGTTTCTTCGAGGCTCGATCTTTTTTTCGCGGCAGTGTCCCGTATTTTACGGAGAAGTAGGTTTTGCGATCGATGACGGATAACAAAGAGTGACGGTTAATCGAGTGACGGTAATCGAGTTTCCAGTGTATTCAATTTTGGGAATAAAGTAGCGAGGAAATCAACAGAAACAAAATTCTTGTCATTTTTAAGGGAAACATTAATGTCATTGTGATAATGCTTTTTGATCGATCCTTTGAAGTGCCTATCTATAAACCAGGTAGGATATAATCGTTGGGGTTGAGTAAAAGTCTTATTTTATTCAAATCATTTTAAGTTAGCAAAATATTCAGGTGTACGGGCTTTGAAAATGACATATTAACTATGAACAGTACAAGTAAAATCTTATTCATTTAATAATAGATACACTACGTCATGTTACAGAAAACCAACGTCATCGAAAAAGACTATACATTTTAGCTCGATTACCCCAACACACCAAAAGAAAAATTTAATAGCTATGAAAGTAAATAATGCATTTCTTATAACTTCAGATAATAACAATGGGTGAGACTAAGTTGTATACAAAATGACATCCTGGTACAGCCGTTTCACTATAATATGGCGATCATCAGCCAGGAGCAGTCATCAGTACACAACCAGGTCTCGATACACGGGCCTATACGATAAAACGTCGGAACAAATGTGGAACCCGCAAAAGTTAAAACAAACAATAAAAACTCGCCGAAAGGATAAATTGTGAGAAAATTCATGTTCCGCTACAACAGGATGTCATATTGTATACAACTTGGTCTCATCTATTGTTATTATTAATATTTACTGCGCTTTCTTATTTTTATGCGCTAAAAAAATTCATAGAGGCCGCGTGTAGCGGCACATGAATTTTCTCGCCATTTGTCCTTTCGGCGAGTTTTTGGTGATAAAGATAGTTTTGTGTTTATATTTATAGAAGATGTGAATTGATCATTAGAAAGTTATAAGAAGATTTTGTATATGGTCAGTTATGATGAACACATCATCGAGACACATCGTTTATAAAGAAATACTCTTCCATCATTTAATTTGTTGAAAGCCAAGTGTCCTATATATTGGAGAACTATGTGTGCTAGGGCACCTGATGCTGCTAGCCCCATGAAAATATATATATATTTGGTTTATATATTTATATATTGTTTTCAAAATAAAAATACTGATTACAAAATAAAACATCGATTAATGCTGATGTATTTGTTTGAAATTCATCATCATTAAAAATATTACCTATCACATATTACCTTTCGTCACCTCTGGTGTTTAAAGATGTATACAATTCCGTAACATCAAAGGAGACGCAAGATTTGTCTGTGTCGTAATAATTATTTTTGATTTCTTTGGCGAATTCAATTCCGGTTTTTGTATACCTGATAGCTTTTTTAGCAAACTCTTTTAACTCGTTAAATATATAATTTGATATTTCAGTTACAATTTACAATAGGTCTCATCCTAAAAAATCCATTATTTTATTTTGGTTTATGTATTTTAGGCAAGCCTTTTAAGGTAGGGAGGTATTTGTTTTCGGAGAACAACATTTTTTTCAATTCCGTATTAATCAATTTATCTTTATTTAATTTCTTATTGATTTGGCAAATTCTTTATAAATATTAGTCTCCTGTATATCAATCTTACAATATATGTCGTTATTTCGTAAGTTTGATAGAACCATATTTGTGTAATTAGTTTTATTGAATATTACAATAGAATTCTTATTTCTTTATCACTTTATCTTAATGTATTTTCCTTTTTTGTATTTTTTCTTGTGAGCAAGTAATATCGGCATAGATCGATTCTTGTCGAGGATGTTTCATCGTAGAAATTATTTTTTTTTTTAAATTGATTAATTACACGTTTAATGTCCGCGTGGGCTTATTTTTTATTAATGGGTCGCTCTTATTTTTATACTTTAGCACAAAATTTCTTTTACTTGTTTGTTCTTTTCATAATTTGCATGTTAAAAAATGTTGGATTCAGATCTACTCAAATTCCTTCTGAAGATTTCTATTCAGAAAAACTATTTTTGTAAATGGTTCTTTTTACTCTTTAATGTTGTTATATTTTACTATTCCAAATTTATAACATGTTCTATTTCCAAAATTAAAAAATTGAATTCCTTCTTTTGTTTCATGTAGCCTCTGAATTCAACTTGTTTTTATTTCTTTCACTCTTATCTTCCTGAAACATAAATTATTTACAATGAGAGCAGTTGTTTAAAATAACAGACAATTCAAAATGTTTCTGCAAATTTTCCATCTTGAGATAACACGGTCAAGAAAGTTATCATGAAGAAACAGCCTGAACCCAAAGCTATAAAATAAATAAGTACCTGTTCCACAGTCATACGATCTGTGATTTTCGTTTGTTGTTAAGATTCGTGGCCGTCCCGTGCACCCTTTACTCTGCACACTACTTGTCCGTTGGAATGTTTTACTGAAACCAATTTCCCAGTTGGTACAAAAATCACATGATAGGTACAAAGTAATGTTACATTTGAATTTTGTAACTCTATCCCTAACTTCCGTTTCCTTTTTCCCCTTCTCCATCACTTCAAGCCTTTCCAGTTCGTAAAAAAAAAAATTCATGCGATCATTACAAATCAATATCTATCGCAAAACCTATAGCTATCCGAAAACTCCATGAAGTATTCTTAAACAATGTTTGCCCATCCCCTCACCGTCTCCCGTTTAAACCCCATAGTTCTGGTATTTGCTTCCTGGTTAATATGTTAACACTACTTTAGCTCCAATTGATGAACAATAATTTTTTTGTAGTGTCAGTTGTCGCTTCCAGGTGCAAATGTGGCGCTTTCAAGAAAGTTCAGGGTCTCCCCCCCCCTCCTTCTCAAATGTTTATTTTTATACTTTTTACATTGTGTACACCATGGAACCTATCCTCATGCGAAATTTCAAGTTTGTAGCATGTTGGGAAGTATGCTAAACATTTTGAACAAAGAGATACACACACAATACATAGTCACAAATTTCCTTTTTACATTTTAGATTATTTATTGTTTTTTTTCTTTGAAAATTGATAAATCTTGTCAGTAAAATTAGGGAAACTCAAAAATTTAAATTTCTTTGCTTTCTTATCTTTTTTAAGCAGCAAAGGAAGAAGCTGTTCAAAGGGAAGACGTTGGGGTTTGCTAAGGAGAATTGCTTGTGACATGAAAGGGTGGACACAGCTTGTTAAATGTTCCGAAGAGGAATTTGGGCTAAGAAGAAAGATCAAAATAGGAAGAAGCTATTAGATTTCCCATGTCCAAGCGGATGCATACTGTGTACAGTATATGTGTAATGCCCTTCAAATACTGAAGTGCGATGTCCAGCGAATCGAACGTAGATGGATTCCGCTTGGCAAAGAAGTTTGGATAAAAATGCTGCTCGTATCCACACCACTTCCAGTTTTTTACCCTGATCATAACAGGAAAATAATGATAATTGGATAAAATTGTTGTCTATTTATACTGAATCGAGGAGCCGTAAGAAAGCATAGATTTAGGAACTATATATATTACATCAGAAAGAAAGTGAAAGGAGAAATAAGTAGGATTCGTTAAATAAATTGACTTGTTTTCTAATGTCTTCGTTCTGAAAGATTTAACCCAATTGGAAAGAATACTCAATACTGTAATAAAGGCGGTTCAAGTCCTTAAATAATTTAGCAAAGACAGAAGCTTTGAAGGCAGATTTCTCGTACAAAATGAGTTTGTTTACAAGTTTCCATTTGTTATTGAGTTATATTTAATTCAGAAATCAATTGCATCTAAATATTAAGAGAAACCTTTGTTAGTTAAAACATTAACTTATGTAAGAAATATTGTTTGTTTAATTTCTGAAGGTTGCTGGATTCTTTTAACCACAACATTAACTTTTTATAATTTCACTTTATTGACTTTTAGATTTTAATAGAATACAATTTTTCAAATGAAACAAATTTTATTTAAATTAAACTTAAGTAATGTTAGTTATGATTACAATATTTATTCTCCAGTATTGTTCATGAACATTGGTTACGGGGAACACATTCTCCTTTGGAATTTCTGTATGTCCCATCATTACATAAACAAGTAAGACTTCGACCAACAATACAGACGTTTGCACAAACTTTTCGTATTTCCCTACAGTAATTACATTATGATAATGTCTCACCAGGTGGACAAGTCACTAAAAAAAAAAAAGAAATAAAAAACATTGAGTCAAAAAAAACAAAAAAAAAACAACTTAACATTTCCTTTATGAACTTGGAAATTTTAGATCTTTAGTGCTGTCATTGTGATTTCTGTTTATATTTTTTTTTACCGGATATTTACTCTTGTGGATTCAAAATAAACAATTTGATTCTATTAATATGATGAACTTTTGTCCTGAGTTTCATTTTTGATATTGTGAGTTGTAAAGGAATGAATGGATTAGAGAAAACAGCAAAATATCTTATTTTTCCAATTTACTTTCAGTTACATCCAAACATTAATTTCCACAAAAATTTATGTTTACAGAGATATTCTTATTGAAAAGATATTTCTTTAAAATCATTTAGAATAGAAAGTTAAAACTCGCTTTTATTATCTTTGAAATAATTCTTTAAATCTTCCGCTGTTTACACGACGTCACTTTTGACCCTTCCGGTTAAAGAAGCAAGAAAATATCTAATTTGCCCAATTCTTCAAAGGAAGTGACGAAAGAGTTAATATTTCACAAACAGTTTAAGATTAATTTAAATTTTAGATGAATGAAAAAGAAGGTAATTATCTCAAAACTTCATGTACATATAAAGAGCTTTAATTTACTACTTATTTGTTTGATAAGTGAAAAAAATGAATTACTTTTTTCAGATTATGGAACATCAGGGGAAGTCTCTGGTGAAGGCAAACAGTTGATTTATTTCAAAGCTATGAAAGGTTAAAAAAAAAGAAAATTTGAGTGAAAATTTGAATGTCAATTGAAGTAATGATTTTAATTCCGAAATTTATTCATAACAACTAAGTCGTTATATTTGGCCGCCTTTCATCTCGATTAAAAGATGAGAGGAGAGGTTTAGGCTGTGATTTTGGATGCTAAGCCTGAATATGGATTCGAATCCAACGGTAATCATGGATTTTTCATTCTTTCAGTGAAAACTTACGTCTTCTTTGTCCTCCTTCCCGTTGGCTAAGACCATTTATATGTATTCTTGGGTCTGTAAAATAGGTCTGAAAGGCCGCAGTATTACTGTGATTTATCTGTAGCCCATCAAGAGCTTTCCTTATATTCATTCGACTCTGTTAAAATGTCCTTGAAACCCATTCCTGTTTCGTATTTTGTTTCTTCCTGGTTTTCTTTGTCATTAAAATCGTAAACTGCAGAAGCATTGTAACAATTCGGTATATGTTACAAAACCTTAAAATGTTCCAAGTAATTTCGACTTAATTATATAAGTTTTCAATTACAAATAAGAAAAACAATTTTAAGAATATGTATCTTAAATTTCTTAAAATCTATCCTCAAATATTCTTTTAATAAGCCTTTAATCTCCTCTCATTCAATAAGACAAAATCTATTATTACTAATAATCATTTAGTTAAAGCTCAGTGATTTCGTCGTAATTTAAGTATTTACCTAATGTAATTAAGACGAACACCAAGAAAATTTCAATCTTCATTTTTCTTGTGATATTTTCCTTCTTTACAGTTCAAGGGAGTCTCATCAAATGAAACAATTAATAAAATTACTTAGAAATGAGAAAGTTGAACTTTAAAAATTAAACTGTTTGGAAAGAATCGAATTCCGTGGAAATAAAAACTAGGATATAGAAGTCATAAAATACACGGATCTAAACATAAAATGTGTCATTAAAAGTAATTGATACACGAAGTGATTTGGAATAAAAAAACTATGTAATAATGTAGAAAAGCTTGTGAGGGATTTTTTTTTTTTTTTTTTTTGAGATCACCAGACTGTAAGTTTTTATAATCATGTGTTTCTTCAGCCCTAACAACTTAGATTTACTTGATGAATCTCCTTTCAACTAATTATGCAAATTTAAGAACCCTTTAACTACACGATCTAAGTTTAATATTCGAAATCTTCCAAGGAGGTCTTTATTCAGAAAGCAGCTCGCGATGGCGACTAAAGTAGGA
>JAFIDM010000002.1:47969340-47989314 GCA_023159025.1 Thereuonema tuberculata
CTGGTCTCCGGGTCATATGAGAAAAGCCAGTTGAAACGATAACACTTGGAGAATCATACATAAATTTCTGTAATAGAAGAAGTATTCACCAAATAATTAATTTTAGTCAGTGCGTAACTAAGCAATTAGATAAAAGTTTTATGGCCAAGTGCACCAACCTTCAATTAGCTTTGACGGCTGCATTGTGGACTTAGCTCAAATTAGTGGGGAGTGCTGCTGCAGAAAAATTTTAGCCTTTGTTTTAAAATTGTGTGAAAGGAATTGTGTGAATCAAGTTTCTGAATAAATTTTCTTTTTATACATGTTTGTTTCCTTTCACACAATTTTAAAGCAAAGGCTAAAATTTTTCTGGAGCAGCATTACCCCCCCAGTAATTTTAGCTACGTCCACAATGCAGCCGTCAAAGTTAATTGAAGTTTGGTGCACTTGGCCATTAGTTTTATCTTTTATGAAACTTTTATCAGTGCTCGCTCACTCATATGATTGATTATTATTATTGATTTTTTGATTATTGGAAAAACATTTCTAATTCCCTAATATTTTTCGCCAATTGGGCTTTGAAGTTCAAACTCTTATCTTATGAAACATGACTGAAGAAGATAACGAAGGAGATAACGAGATAAAACAAAACTGATGAATTCTCGAATTCAGAAGGAAAAGAAGAGGGGGAGAGATGTACTTTTTAAAGAGCAACCCATTTGTGAGCTGTTGTGTTAGCGATCAAAATCGGTAGCTATTGTCCTGTCCGTCCGTGTCTGTCCACTCCTAACAACTCCCGAACCGAAGGTCGGATCGACACACGGATTTCACCATCGTGTTCAGAGGCCCGGACACCGAAGGAATGAGGTATTTTCAGGAGCCAACCATTGTTTTTCAATTGTCAGCTGTAGTTTCATAGATCATGATTTTTGGTTAAACTACAAATGGGCATAACTCTTACAATGATTTTTAATACAGGTCATGAAAATCTTAATATATATCAGCATTCTTTCTTATTTATTCTTATTATAAAACTTTCTGATGATCAGCGAATTGCTTGAGAACATATTAGTTTGGAACGTATCTAAAAGCGACTTGGGTCTTGTGCTCAAATCACTTAGTAATTTGTATAAAGGACATATAGTAAAGTGGTCCATGTAATAGAAGAACAAATAGCAACACGAATCCAGATTAGGATAATTGATGATGGATTCCAAATAATAAAATCTAATCGTATTTAGATAATAAGCCTTAATTTTAAATTCTGCTGTAAAAATCCGTTAATTTTTAAGTAATTATGCCCAACATCACCAGAAAAAAAACCTAATTATTTTCTAGGGAAAACATGAATTTTTGCCAGACATTTTATGATTCTGAACACTATCTTGTACAGCACATAATAATAACTATGTTTATCCACCCATTATCGTTTAACTGCTTAATTGTCTTCGAACCCGTTACCTTTTACTCTTCTTTTCTATCCAGTCTAATTTCATTATATGGATCTTCTTTTTCAGTGGAAAGAATAAGTTTTTTGTCCTTTCTACGGCAATTATAAACTGTTAAAGGTTTCAGCTTTTCTTTTAAACTTACCATACAGTCTACTTTGCTTTTTACTAATATCTTTATGTTTACTGTGCATTTATGACTATTTAGTTTTGATCTTGCAGTTATTCAACAGGACATGCACTATGCCTTTAACAATATATGTTTTTCGGTCTAATGCTTAACTTGGCATGATTGCAGCTGTATTACAGTTTACTAAGGCAGAATGGGCAAGATTGGACAATACGCTTCGTCCCAAACTGAAGTGGACCCTCACCTTGCCCCAGGAAGCGAGGAATGATTATCTCTACGGAAGTCGTGCTGCCGGAGCTTGTCGCATTCCAAATGCTGTTGGCGGCGTCTTCAAGCTCGTCTTCGCATGATCATGCCGTTAGGGACCTTTCTCGCTCCGATATTGAGTCGACTGTGTCGGGTAGGCTTGAAAGATCTGTAGAAATCCCTGACCTGTCTATCTGTCCTGTATCGCTCGTGAGGACTTTACATTGACTACAAATGAACGCCCTCGCAAAGCTTCGGGTCGCCTACAGTGTGAGTGGCGCTTCGAAAACGGTGCCGTCCTTGTTTCCCATAAGGACACCGTTATCCGAGGAAAGTAGCGCCATGTATGTAAGGATTATTCGTGGCAACATTCACACTACCCGTAGTCAGCGGCTGTGTTCGCTTCCTAACCAAGGCAAAGTTATGGAATGTGTTGCAGTGAGCCGAGCGAGCTCTCACTTTCTTATGAGCGGTTCTTCACTAGGTTCGCCGACTGGCGATTCATACCCGCGCCCGCCTAAATTTGGTTCCCCTTAATGCCAATAGGCGGTGGAATGTCGGAGGAGTGAAGACCTGCCGTCGATGTAATTATAGGGAGGAGATTGCCACAGTCATTAACCACTGCACGTCCTATGCAGCTGCCTTTCAACGACGCCACAATGCCCTTGTGGATCGGATTCGTAAAGCATCGTCTTTGCGTTTCCGCGTCGTTGGCGACAACTAGGTTGTTGTTGAAGGTTCTTGGCTTCGCCCCGATCTTATACTAGTGCGTCAACAGTCCGCCGTGATTGTTGATGTAGCAGTTCCCTTCGATAACCGGTTGGAAGCTTTGCACAGGCCCGAGAGGCTAAGATTGCGAATTATGAGTCTATAGCGATACTGGCTCACATTATTTACATGTACTCTCTTGATCTATATATATATCATGCAAATTTCAGGTAGATCAGATACGTCTTTCAGATTTTGCACTTTTAATGACCAGCAACTTATTTATATACGGAGATTAAAAGAAAATAATCCTTTCTTCGAATATAATATATACAACACAAATATAAAGAAAAGATATATATCAATATCTTTTCAAAGAAAATTTCAGGAGCTAAAAGAAAAATATTTCCAGAAAAAAAAAATGAACTATGAGAGAACTCTTATATAAAGGAAGAAAAAATACAGCATTTTTCTGCACTTTACTCTCATATTGTTTTATTTATCTTCCTTATTCAAATCTCTGTTTTTACTTTTATAAGATCGGAAAGAAATATAAACTACATATGGCATTTTTTTTCATTATTAGGATAATATTTAGATACAAATTGATTAATTTATCAAGGCATTAACAAATAAAACTTTCTAAGTTCAGGTGCTGTTTCTCATTTTCTTTTCTTATATTCCTTAAACAAATTTCACAGCACGTTAAGTTTTTCTTTACTTTTATGAATGATTAATTGATAAAAAATGAGTTAAATTAGTATTTAATTAAGCATGTTTGGCTTCAAAACGTTTGGAAATAACTGCTGATTAATTAATAATTTTTTTTATTAAATTTTACCTTCTCATGAATACTGAGTAGTCACCAATTGATTTATTTTTAGAAAGTGCCTCCACAGACGAATTGCAAGTAGATTTAATTAGCTTTCCTTTCTCACGAATTGTTTCCAAGATGTTGGCACTCGAGTGTCTTCGGATATTCATGTTGTTTATTCCAACTATATAAGCTTCCTTTGTAATTTCGTCTTGCCCAGTGATAAAATTATTTTGTAATTAGAAATGAAAAGTTATCTAGCAGAGTAATAATAACTTTTTTTCTTAAAAAGTATTTGCACAACTGGTAAACTATTAATAAAAATATTTATCTACAGATAAATAATACTTCTTATTTTTTCACTTATTTCCTGTCGCTCCTAATGGAGCATATGGCAGCAGTGAAGACCTCCCATCTAGTTCTGTTGACAGCCAAACATTTCACTTCACTCCAGGTTTTACCAGCCTCCTCTTCCACCGTCCTTGTCCATGTTTTCCTCGGGCGACCTCGCCTCCTTGCGGATTCCAGTCCAGTGCTGTCCTTTCAACAGCTCCATATTGTTTACGTATTGTGTGGCCAATCCACCTCCACTTCCTCTCTTTAATTTGTTCTTCAATCTGTCGTTGATTTGTTGCCTCCCATAAGTCATTATTTGAGATTGTATCCGGCCACCTCACATTTAAAATTTGCAGTAGACATCTATTTATAAAAACTTGCAGCTGATTTACAATTGTTTTTGTTGTCTTCCATGTTTCACAGCTATAAAGGAGGACCGACTTCACATTGTTGTTGAATAATCGATGCTTGGTTTTCCTTGATATGTTTTTGTTTCGCCAGACAGAATATAACTGGACATAGGCTCCATTTGCCTTCCGAATCCGACTCTTAACATCTTCATCCGCTCCTCCATCTTTCCGGACTATGCTACCCAGGTACACAAAGGAATCAATTTGCTCCAACTCCTCTCCATACACTGCTAATCCCATGTCTTTATCAGATCGAATTCTCATCTCCTTAGTTTTTTGGTATTGATCTTTAGCCCTACAATCTCAGCTTCCTTTTGTAGCCTAGATAGCTTACTGTCCATATCCTGAAATCTTTGTGAGAGCAGGCATATATCATTTGCAAAATCCAGGTCTTCAAGCCTATCATTCATTCCCAACTGGATGCCTATTTTCCTGCCATCAACAACCCTCCTCATCACTGCATCCAAAACCAACAAGAACAAGGTAGGTGACAGAATATACCCCTGTCTCACTCCAGCATTCGTCTGGATAGCCTCTGAGTTTTCCATTGTGCAGCACTCTACATTCATACATCTCTCTGATAACATTAACAATCTTCGTGGGTATTCCATATTCAATAAAAGTAAGACATATTGTTTTCAGCCATTCTGCACTCTGTTCAAGTATTCCGTGTTCCTTTTTTTTTTTCTTCCACGGTGTCCTTAATTCGGTTCAGGATTATTCTCGAAAGCCCTTTGCTTGGTACATTCATGAGTGATACCACGCCAATTATTGCAGTTAGTTATATTCCCTTTCTTCGGTAACTTAACAATCAATCCCTCCTTCCAACTTTTTGGTAGTTTTTCTTCTATCCAGATCTTTTCAAACAAAGGGTATAGTATATTTACTGAGGTATCAATATCTATTTTTAGCACCTCAGGTGCAATATTATCTATACCAGAAGCTCTTCCATTATTAATCTGTTTGAGGGCTACTTTGATTTCAGCCTTAGTTGGTGTGTTTATTCTGATTCTATCATCCACATCTACATCTAAAACATTCCCATTTCTCATCTCATCAGGTTGTTCTCGATTAAGATCTCTGAGAAATGTTCCTTCCATCTCTTGAGTTGGTCTTCCTCGGACGTCAATAGCTGGACATCTTTACCCCTTAAAGGTCTTTAATATAAGGTAAATAATACTTCGGGTTTATAGTAATAAAATACGATTACAAAAAACTTATTTAGATGTTATTTTAATAATAATTTTTTCCTTCATTTTTGAATACAAAAGTTTTAAAATACTTTAACAGTTCTGCAAACACATTAATAAAAATATTGATGAGTTACAGATAAATAAGATTTCAAATTTATAACAATAAAAAAACAATTACAAATTGGTGTATATATTGTGACGGTAGGTAAGGGGGAAGAGAGGGGGGTAAATTGGTCGTTGTTATCGTTGGGCGCCAGTGCCGAAGGTTATTTGGCAAGTTCTCCCGCTTATCCCCACAGACGTCACACCCCTGGTTATCTAGCTCTAATCGATCTCATGCGTAGTAGTCCCGCCTACCAACCAACGGAATAAGAAGGCCTATACTCGTTTGATAACATTTATACAACTCCTTAACTTTATTTCCGGTAAATGAAATAACAAGAATTCCGACTTTGCGGTAAATGAAACGAATGTCAATATGCGAACTTGCAGTTTGTTAAATTACTCCGTTCTCATTATTAACTCGCAATGGAATGAAATAAAGGCGCACGTTGCACTTAGTAACTCTTTGACTTTTCACTCAATTAATCTGCTGCACTAAGACTTCACTTCGCTAACTTCACGAAACTAATAATTCACTTCACAAATTCACTGACTATTTAAAATAACAATAAATTCACATGAATTAACTCACGGTGGCACACGCGTTCCATGCGGGTGTATACGCATTATATTGACGTTTTCACAAATATTTTGGAATGGTGGCTATCCACTGGTGCCGTTCCTATTCTGAAATAAAAAAACTGAGTTTAACACTGCCTAACCCTAAGTTTCCGCGCCAAGTCAACCATTGTGACTTCTTGTGGCCGGAGGTCGGTGAAAGGTTAGACTAATGTAACCGCCGAAGTTGAGTAAGAGCTAAATGCTAGGATCCAAGATGCAAGATCGTAAGAGAGCGGGAATGTCCCTGCACTGCGATTAAAAGGCTCGAACGACGCGCCAAAGACGACGTCACAGGCTCGACTCCCAATCAAAGGACAGAATCGCAAACACTACCAAATAAGGCAGATTACATCATATGGTGAGAGGTGTCTAATTAACCAATCGTAATCACCTGATCATAACATTTCCTAATTTGGAAAATCACCTGTCATGGAATATGGAAACTTCCGAAACTACGCTAATTTAAATTCAAGAAAATTAATTCTTTTAAAACAAATTCACAATTTTCGAATAAATTCTTAAAATTCATCTAAAATAATTAAATCTCCTAGATTATTCTAAATCATCTTAAATTTATCTAAACCTAATTCTTAACATTTTTAACCTAAACATTTCCTTAATTCCTATCTTACTCTTAAAATTTCTAAACTTATCTAAATTTACTAAGGCTAAATTTTTGGACATTAACTTACATCAAACCTAACGGAGTTTTCGGTGTGACATTTATAATAACATAGAACTCTTTTCTTACTATTATTACATTTTTCTCTTGGAAACAATAACAATACAATTTTAAAATACGCTTGTTACACAAAATTGCGGATACAGGAGTGTTGTCACATCAATAAAAATATATAATGTATATATAATAATATATAACATATATATAACAAATTATAATAATATATATAACAAATTAAGCCGTGTCTTCATAGAAACGGTAATTTGAAAGTTGTATTGGCAGTTTTCAAATTTCAGATTACTGTTCGGCTTTATATTTTTAGTATATTCTATACTTTTTAGAAATTTAGAAAGTATTGATTGCAATCTTTGCATTGCAATGAAGTAGGGTATTGTTTACATCTGATCGGCATTATAAAGCAGGATCACATCTAAAATTATTTTGATAAACTATTTCTTTCCTGAAAAAGAAATAAATCGTTTAAATAGATAGCACATTTATAGAATAAAATCATATAATTTATTTATTGATGATATTTAAGAAATAAAGGTAAATTTGGACTGAAGTTTATATTTTTAATATAGGTCTCTAGGGACAAACATTACAGTTGACTCCGGAGATAGGTGGCGCCCTCTATAAAAACATTGAAAACTGCGCCAAGAGCATTCAGAATACGGTATGCAGAAAGCTTTTGTCCGTGGCACGCAGGATGAAACTTCGTAGTTGTCTGAATAACAGTCACTTATTCAGAATTAGTAAGAAGTTATGCCTTATATTTATAAATTAAACATTTTTTACGAGGAAGACAAACTATTAATCGACTTTTAAGCACGAGATAGAAAAAAATTCTCAGTCCAGCAATTTCCCAAGTTTCCGTATGTAAGATTTTGCGGTTTATGTATACAGTGATACTTGGGATCACGAACGTCTCGGTGTACGAACAAATCTGTCTACGAACACCATTTGCGAACAAATTTTGCTTCGCTTTACGAACGATGCTTCGGTTCATGAACACGCACGCACAGAATGCATGGAGCGCACGTGACTCGCGGCGCACAAAGCCCTGCGCATAGTCACGTCCCCAGCAGAGACCCAGTTCGCCCAGCTCGCGTGGGTTCAGTAGAGTTAAAACAGAATGCAGTAGTGTGTTGATATTTTAGTTTTTTCTTTATTTTATTAAATTTATCCCTTATTATGGCTCCCCAAAAAGTGTTAGTGAAGGTGGTGTTAAGAATTCTAAACGAATTACTGTTGATACAAAAAAGGAAATTATAGCTAACCATGAAAGTGGTGTTCTGTGCATTCTGTTTTAACTCTACTGAACCCACGCGAGCTGGGCGAACTGGGTCTCTGCTGGGGACGTGACTATGCGCAGGGCTTTGTGCGCCGCGAGTCACGTGCGCTCCATGCATTCTGTGCGTGCGTGTACGACATGGCGAAATCGACGGTAAATTATAAATGTACTGTAAAATTATTTTTATTTTGGCAATTAAACTGCTTTCTTCTATATTACTGTAATATTTATTTCTTTTCTGTATTATTTAACACATAAAGCCATAACATGTTAAAAAAATTTTCGAGGACAAAAAACGTATTTGGATTTAATTGCAATGGGAAAAATTGATTCGGATCACGAGCTTTTCGGTTGATGAACAGGGTCAAGGAACGGATTATGTTCGTGAACCGAGGTATCATTGTGAAATTCTGATGTTGCTTCCTCTCCTCTACCACATATGGTAGAGAGATGGTAGAAAGATCTCTCTCCAATTCTTTTCAACACTTCTTCATTCGTCACCTTGTCAACCCAGGGTATCCTAAGGAGTCTTTTATAACACCATATCTCGTATACCAAGAGTCTCTTCTTCTCCACCTCCCCAATTGTCAAATGTCTTCACTAGGCGTTTCCTAAGGTATACATCTAGACTTGGGGAGGCAAGGAGGTTCCTCTTCTTGTTTAAAGCAGCTTTTGCTTGCCCAATGCAGCTAAGAATGTCTTGCTTAGATCTTCCATCTGATGTAACTTTACTTCCAAGATAGATGAAGACCTGTTTGTCTCCAGTCGTTGAATTCCCAAGGAACACTGGATCGTCATGTCAGGTTCTTGTCTGCACGCCACAAGAATCTTAGTTTTTGCAATATTTATTTTCATATTGTATTTGGAACCAAGAGTGTCTTCCATCTGCATCAGAAGAGCTTCTAGTTCTTCCATATTATCAGCAAGCACCGCGATGTCATCAGCAAATCGCAGCATAATTATTCTTTCTCCTTGGATCACGACTCCCTCGACATCTCCTAGGTTTTCTCTAACTTCATCCAGAGGTTTTTGAATATAATCATTGAACAGGATGGGCGAGAGTGAGCAGTCTTGCCTTACCCCTTGCTTGATGTTGGCCGCTTCTTGATATTCTCCACATTTCACTACTGCAACTTCTTCTTTGTACAAATTGAACACTACTATCCTGTCTTTGTAACTGATACAGTGTTACCTCCGAATAACGGACAGTCACGGGACCGGAAGTTTCGTCCGTTATTGGAAGGTGTCCGCTATTGGGGAGGACTATCTTTTTTTCATTTTTTAGCTTATAGCATTTCATTTAATGAAAAATTACGTACAATCTTAATTAAATTTCTACAGTTACCATTGCGATATGAGAGAATATGAACATTTGCAAATTATTTACTATATTCCTTTTTAAATGATTGCTAATCCGTTTGTCTTACTTAAAATAATGACAAAATTAATTACAGTACAGTAGAGGCCCGATTATCCGCGGGATTGGGTGGCAAGGGCTTCGCGGATAACGATAACCGCGGATAACCCGAAAAAAGACTAAAAATGAGGTGTAAGCAAGAAAAAAATATTTTACCATTAAAAACTACGTTTTATTGTACAAAAAACATAATATGTAAATCTTTTAAAATATGTAACAGTAATGCAGAAACCTTTGCTCTACGTTTGCATCCATAAATTCCGAGAAATCACGATGTACAATAAACCTATCAGTAATTTTCGACCTTCGCACTGTAGGGCCTACTGTATTTTCCCCGTTATTGGCTTGGATTAAAATTGGTTTTTTTGAGATACGTAATTAAAAAAATTTTTCGCGGCACTCGCAGATAATCCGCACCGCGGATCATCCGCTCGCGGATAATCGGGGCTCTACTGTATATACAGAATTAATTTCTAGCCATCCATTTGATGCCTTAAACGTGTCCAATCCTAAAGTTTGACTGAATTCTCTTGCTTTTTCTTGAAGCAAAGCGCCGCTTATGGGAATGTTCTTTGCATGAGCAGAGCGGAACCATTTTATGACCACTTCGTCGATTTTTCTTGTTTCAGTTTTACGAAACTTCAAATTCTTCGAATTTTCGTTTGAATTCACCATCCACATTTTTCTAATCTCAACTTTGTCCTTCAAACGTTCACTTACCTGAGTTTTTCCAACATGAAAACGTTCAGCAAAACAACGCACAACTTCTTTTTCAGCAACTTCAAGAACATCAATTTTTTCTTTCAGTGCCAATTTCTTCCTTTTTGACGCCATTTTAATTCGGACTAGATTTAATCAACACGTTTATAGGATAGCTTTGTGAGGTATTGATATTTACAAAGCAACTGCAGTGAAAAAAAGGGCTTCAGATTCGTGCATTGAATCATGGGGCAGAGATACAATGTATCAATGTGTGTGTGTGGGGGGGGGGGGCACCGATACAATGTATCAATGTATGGGACACCGATGTAAATACAATCTTGATGTGTTTTTCGAAATGTTAATCGAAATTTTTTTTTTTTTTTACAGTGAAAATAACTGTCCGCTATTCAGAGTGTCCGCTATTCAGAGTGTCCGCTATTCGGAGTGGATAACATGGAATGCCCTATTGTAAGGGACTGGGACCCGCAATTATGTCCGCTAATTAGAGGTGTCCGCTATTCAGGGTGTCCATTAAAGGAGGTAACACTGTACCATTTTCTTTCATCATCTTAAAAAGCTGTCTCCAGTCTACCTTATCGAATGCCTTCTCTAGGTCGACAAAAGCAATATAAGCGTTTAGACCTTTTCGCAATCTTTTCTCAAGTATTACTTTCAATCCAAGAATTGCTTCCCGTGTACCCATTCCTCTTCTGAAGCCAAATTGATCTGCGGTGAGCATCCTATCTATCCTTCCTTCAATCCTTCTAAGCACAATTGTTGTCAGGATTTTGGAGGCGTGTGCCACCAGGCTTAGGGTCCTATGGTGTTCACACTTAATTGCAGACGCTCTCTTTGGTAGCACTACAATAACACACTTTTTAAAATCTGATGGGAATTCCCCGGTTTCATACATTTCCTCGACCAAAAGAAAAAGCTCGTCTAGTACTCGATTTCCTGCTCCTTTAATAAATTCTGCTGGCAAGTTATCAATCACCACGCAGGATGGAGTCGCCCATATCTTCCGGGCTGACATTTTCGACATATTCCAACTCCAGAAACTCAGTATCTCCACTATACAGCTGTTCCAGATACTGTTTCCATCTCTTCGCAATCTCGTTCTGTTCAAACTGTACTTTTCCACTTTCCTCAATCCCATGTGTTTTAATCCTTCGATTACCAAAGAATTGTTTAAGGGTTTTATAAGCTTGCTCCATATTTCCAGACTTGATAAGTTCTTCCACTTCCCTACATCGATCCTCCAAGTATTGTTGTTTGGCTTTTTTTAACACTCTTAATTTCATTTCTGACTAGTCGATGTAGGCTGCAGCTCTCTTCGGTGTCTTCATGTTTCAACTTACGCCTAAGTTCTATTTTATCCAAAATTCCTTCTATAATCCACTTCTTCCTAATTATTGTCTTCTGTCTTCCAATCACCGTATCTGCAGCAGTAAGTATACCCGTTTTCAGGCTTTCCCATCTTTTTCCGATGTTCTCAGTATGATCAATAATCACAATCTTATTTGATTGTTCTTTAAATGCTGATATAACCTCCTTATTTTTTAGGTTTTCTAAGTTTCATTTATGACAAGTATAAGAGATTGACAAAAAAAAAGACAAGTTCACCAATTACCATTTTATTGTCAATGTCAGGTCCTGGATAACTCCTGCAATTTTTGACCTGGTTTCGAAACCTATGTTTGACTAAAAGAAAATCAATCTGATATCGCGTCCTGTTACCCGATACCCTCCAGGTATACCTCCGATGTGCGTGATGCCGAAACCCCGTGTTTGCTATCACAAGCTGGTGACGATTACAAAATTCAACCCTTCTGTCTCCTCTCTCATTTCTTTTCCCAAGACCATATGGTCCTATTACATTACCATCCCTCCCTTCTCCAACACTCGCGTTCCAGTCCCCTATTATTATTAAGTTGTGTTCTCCCTTTACTCTACTTATAACACCATCCAATTCATCATACATCTTTTCCACTTCATCATCTTCATATGCTGATGTTGGCATGTACACCTGAACCAACACAGTCTTGTTGGGTTTAGTGTTCAGCTGAACAAGTAATGTTCTACCACTAACCTGTATGTACCCATCTACTCTGTATCGAAGGTCCTTATTTAGCACCACTCCCACTCCTCCTTCTCCAGGTCTTCCTTCTATACTTCCTGTGTGTATTACTCTGTATTCATCGCTCCAGAAATCGGGGGGTTGCCGACCGCTGTTCTAGATCATCAGATATGATACAAAAACTTTTTGATTGCAACTGTTGATCTTTTTTGTAATATATAACAGTGTGAAGAGTGCAGCTACCATTGTTCCAATGGTAACCTTGTACTTCATCTTGAACAACAAAATTGAGATTTTCACTGAAATCCATTAAAATTAACACTGATCCTTCATCAAGTGTCTTCGTTTTCAGATAATCAGACTGTGATTGAACAATAAACTAGTGTGGAGTAAGTTTTTCAATTTTATTAATTAGTGAGTCGCAGAATACAGGGTAGTCCCGAAATGGTCGGCCAAACTTGAAGGCCGATGCAACATGGCAAAATAACGAAAAAAAACCCATAGGAATGCGGAAATGCTTTATTCAGATGTTACAGAATGATTAACATGTACATAGGCAATGGCGTAGTCACTATTAGATGATGTGTTCGAAGTGGCCTCCACAGCAGCAACACTTTCCTCCACGGGCGGAACCAGGATTTTTCAAAGGGGGGGGGGGGGGGAGAACTAATTTTTCTGATGGGCTGACTATACCTGTGAGTCTGAAAAGCACGCTATTCGCCAGCTTTTTATTAGCAATTGAAATCGTCATCATGAAAATATTAATGTCTATCAGCCTTTGAATACCCATTTTATCCAATCTATATTCACAGCTAAAAGGAGGGGCTATAGCCCCCCACTAGCCCTCCCTGGATCCGCCTATGCTTGCCTCACACAGTCACCGTGAGGATTGCATGACACACTCAAAAGATCAAGGTATGTTCGCCGCTGCTAAAATCATCTCACCTAACAATGGCTACACCAGAGCCTATGTATGTGGTAATCATTCTATAATATCTGAATAAAGCATTTACACACCCATGTTCATTTGAACGTTTTCGTTGATTTGCTTCATTGCATCTGCCTTCAAGTTCGGCCAACTAAAACTATGTACACATTAAATATATATAGTTACCACTGATACTTTGGATAAATATTTTTTTTTCTCAAAAATATAATTTATTACAAAAATATATATATTATAATTTAAACATAGTTTGAAGGATTTAACAGTTTATATCGAAATATGATAATAGCAAATGGTAACAGGACGAAAGGATATTTACAACAGATAAAGAACAAAAAGCTCACTAGTAGATGTATATAAACTAGACTTTCCATCTCACTGGGATGAAACCGAGAAGTTTTTTTCTTTCTCTTCCATTTGACATTCACTTTCCACACACCGTCCCCTTTCTTATTCACTGATGGTATTACCTCTAATAATTCAGCCAAATCTTGAAATGTGAAGAGTAATTCTCCACTGAGGTCACTCTCTGTTAAATAAACTGCCCAAAAGTTCTCACTGAGCCAAATCACCTCTAGAATACAAGCGAAGAAATCTCGTTTACGTCTGGAAATCTTATCGTGCTTCCTGAAATAAAAAAAAAAAAAAACAAAGAAAGGTTTCAATAAACTTCATTGCTACAAAAACAAATTTTTAATTAACTTTTCATCTGAAACTAGTACTGTGAATTCTGCTAATTCTTAATATCCACATTAATTCTGTTCTGACATTCAACTATTCCCCGCTGACATTGTAACACTCCCTATAACACAAGTATTGTCAACGCTTCCCTGCGCTCAGTAGGAAGGTGCTTGACTGTGCGCGCGCCGTTTCAATCTCGCACTTTTACTACGCAAGGTTCACATCTGTAGTAGTATACATTTACGCTTCTATATTTAGAACTTCTTACTGTATGGCAATTAACTTCTAATTATCGACATAAAAGTTCATCGAGGTATAACTACCGTCCTACCATGATTGAGAAATAGCATTTAAAAAATTTGACATTTTAGAATTTTTGGCCTGTAAATAAATTGAACGACTGCATCGTTACCCATTTCGATGAATCACGTAGTTGGTAGCAGCTGAAAGGGAGGAGATGACATCGCTCATAGAATGCTCTTTGGATGTCTTGTGTTGTTTCCATGGCAACAGAGAATTCAGTCCCAAGTAGCTCGCCATACCCAGAAATAGTCAGGTGTGACACTGAAAATAAAATTTTAAAAAAATGATATCCTTTTTAAAACTATTACAATTTGCGAATTTCATTCATTAACTTAAATAAATAATTAAATAAAAAAAAAAAAACTTTATGATTAAAATAAATAAAACAATTACAGTAGAACCTCGTTATAACGGACTAATAGGGGCTGAAGGTTGTCCGTTTTAATGAAAGTCCGGTTTATAATAAATAATTCTTTTATAGGTGTGTAATGCAGCAGGGTGTACATCAATGAAAGTACAATAGTTAGCTATGAAAAGTGTTTATTATATATCAAATAAAAAACAGCCTTCAACATAAAGAAAAAGATGTGTACATATACACTGCATTAATTTTTAGAACAAGAAAGTCCTGGTTCATGATGATTGCTTACATTCATTGGTTTGAAAAAATAATTTATTTTCTGCTGGGTTTGTTTGTTGCTTATTTCTTCAGTTAATAACTGACGGAAGTGCTGTAAGGTTTCATAATATGCAAACATATTTTCATTTGCCGATTGATCAACATATTGAATAACAAAATTTAAATGGTCTTTCACTTCGCTCACCTTAATTGTAGGCTGCCAATTTTTTTTAAGACTGTCCGTTATAAGCGACGTCCGTTGTAATAGGGTCCGTTATAATGAGGTTCTACTGTAAGCTATTACCTGTAAATAGGCTGTTCTTAAAGCTAAAAATAATCAGAATTTTACTTCAATTGAAAATGAATAAATATAAAAGTTTAAATTTTCGTAAGAATCACTTCGAATATAGCTAACATTATACAGGGTGATTCCAAAAGGTGTGTCAAAAATCTGGCCGCAGGTTCTACTCATTAAAACAAACAAAAAAAGTTAAAAAATAAACATGGGTCCCTAAATGAATAGTTTTCGCGAAAAACGTAGTTTTCATTATTCGTTGTATGGATATAACAATCAAAACAAATCACAAACGACTTTTTATTTTCTTGTAATAAATGTTCGAAATATTGAACGTTCATTGCCTTGCACGCATGGTTCCGCTCGCCTTCTCATTGATAAACGAATTCTTTCACAAATCCCGGAATTTTGCCTTATTTGTTCAGAAAGCAATTGGTTATTCTTCTCGCAACTCGTCCTGATGGTTGATTGGACTGCAATAAACTAATGTTTATAAATATCATCAAATAAAAACAACAAAACAAAGGATTAAGATCAGGTGAGCTTGGAGGCCATCGGTGCGTTTTATCGCATCATAATATGCTAACTAAAGTAAATAATGAATAATGAAAACTACGCTGTTCGCGAAAACTATTCATTTCCGGGTCTGTGGTTCTTTGAACTTTTTTTTGTTTGTTTTAATGAGTAGAACCTAAGACAAATTTTCGGCACATCTTTTGGAATCACACTGTACAATAAACTGCAGATTTATCAACTTTTTTTTTTTTTTTTTTTAAATTCTGATTCAAAAAAAAAAAAAAAAAATATAGAAACAATTAAATAAAATTAAAATTCTAGATTTTTTTTTTTTTTTTAAATATTTTTATTGAACGGACGAAAAATTCTAATTTTAATTTTTGGCTCCTATAACTCTTTATAGACAAATTTAAGATTGTAGTTAATTCTATTAAAGATATCGTAATACAAAATAAAACAATTGACCAGTATTGCTCGGGATTTTGATATTTATTTCATTATTTAAGATATTCTAGGGATGGCAATTAAAAATTTTGACACAAAAATTTGATGACAAAAAGTTTTCGCAATTCGTACAACCTTTAAGAAAACAATCAGAGCATATTTCCGGGAATTTATTTCCATCATTTTAAATATATCAAATTTTAATGAAGTATTATGTTTTTAAATTCGTTTTATTACAAAATGGGATTTTTTTTTTCGCCGAATTCTTCACGGTTCATCGTATTCGTAAAACATTTAAAATTGACTTAACTATGATAGCAGCGATTTTGAATAGAATACACACTTTTTAAAGCGCCATTTTCTTCATTCTCACCGGGTTCCCAAAACATTCTACGCCCACTGTTCTTTATTAATCCTTATACAGGGTGTCTACCAACCGGGAAATCCGGGATTTGCACGGGAAATTTTGGTTGACATGAAATGTACGGGAAATGTCCTTAAAAATCAGACTATGTCCTTAAATTTTCAGCATGATGTCAGGCCTCGCAACAGGTTTTTTTGTTTTTTTTGGTTAGAAAAAAATGTTCTTAAATTTTTATGAATATGTCCTTAAATGTACGGGAATTGTCCTTAAATTTTTTGTTTGAGATTCAGTAGACACCCTGTTATAGTGAAATTTGTCTATGAAGTTGAATGGGCGAGACCAAATTATTTCCCAAGTAACATCCCAAGTAAATAAAAAAAAATATAATACTCTCCTTTAAAATTTGTATTACCCACCCCCCCCCCCCCCCCCCCCCTTTTTTTTTATTATTCTTTTCAGATTCAAGCCTACAACCTTTCCATTTTTTGACGTTCATAACCGGATGTGTTCAACCGACAACCTGGAGTACAGAACAAGCGAATTCACCGCAGACGTTTCTAATCGTCTCCACTCACCATGATGACATCACGATTCACCTTCATTTTATCTATGGAACCGATTGCCGTTCTGTTTCCCTGGTCAACTATAATGATATCGGAACCTTCCCATCAGCATTTGAAGACTTCCCCAAGATGACTAGAATGCCCTACCATTGGTTAAAAATTGTTAAAATTCTATTGGTGTAAAATGAAAAAAAAAAAAAATTTTTTTAATTATTTCTGTAATCTGATCTTTGTATAAAGGCACATGGTTTGGCCTTAATCTTTAGTTGAAAACGTCGCGTCGTGTTAAATACGACGAAACCGGTACTGGAATTTTTAAATATGTTTTTAAAATATTTTTAATCATTTTTAGTTGTGTGTGTCATTATTACTTCAGTTCAACAAATTTAGTGCACAGCTTTTTAAATATTCATATAAAAATGAATGTTTCTTTGTTTGTTTGTCCCGTATGCGTTCCTATACCATTCATCATATTGCGATGAAACTTTGGTGAGTTGTTGTACACACGCCCGCGAAGGTTTCTGAATTAGTAGAACCATTTTAAAATATCTGGTGCGCGAGGCGTTTCAACAAATGAGTGTATTTCCGGTTTCAACGTTTGCAGTTTCCGGTGCGACTCGCATTTGCAATGACCATCAACAAAGCACATGGGCAATCGCTACAAGTGTGGACTAAATTTGGAAAAATCCATGCTTCACACATGGATAGCTGTAAGCGGCCTGCTCACGCGTCGGAAAAACCTTCTGATTTATTCGTGTATGCACCAGATGGAAAAACAAAAAATATTGTGTATCCAAAAGCACTTCAATAAACAGAATTAAAACACAAACACTTTCTTTCTTTGACTGGCATTGCAACGCATGCCGGGTACAGCTAGTTTTAAAGTCCCCGCGCTGAATAAAGATCCTCCCAGAATGCAACGCAGCTTATAGATTGAGCTTTCCTGCCCGACCCCTAACATTGAAAGAGAAGAGGTCGCTTCTCTTCTGTTTCAATGTTAGCGGATGCCCAGGAAAGGACAATCTATAACCTGCTTTGCATTCTGGGAGGATCTTTATTCAGCGCGGGGACTTTAAATAATTAAATTTTTAAAGGAAGATTAAACTTTTTCCTTTACGATAAACAAAAAAAAAATTTAAGGAAAACAGATTTCAAGACCTTTCCGAAGCGACTTCTTATAAAATAATTAGTTAATAAACACATTAATTTACATCGTTTAGACTCAAAAAGAAAGAGTGGGAAACAATTGAGCAGTCCGGCCTTATTGCTAAAAACAATCATTGCTTTATTTCAATCGAAGATTGAAATAAGACTATGGAAGGATTTAGCCAATCAATTTAGAGGGTGTTGACTAAATTCCGGTATTAGCTTGATACAGCCACTGAAAATTGTCACTCTTAACATCTTAAATCTGAAGTTTTTATTTTTAATAAATATCGGAAATTTATAAATGAAATTTCATAACTCCGTTACCATCACTTATGGATTTTATATTCATAATTTTTATTTATATAATGTCGGTCAATTTTATTTTATTATGTTAATAGTATTTAAACTATCTCTTTGGCAAATAGCACCAATTATATTTGTTCACACAACAAATATTTATTTAAACTGAACTATTGTGGGAAAAACCACAATTTCGATTTCGATTTGACTTTAAAAAAAAAAAAAAAAATATTTTATTTCACTGTTATCATGGGCGAATATATATCAAATATGGTCTCTCCCCATCTATTTTAAATATACAATAATCATCACCAAATTAAGGTACTAATCAGTAAATAACAGTTGTATGTTTGCTTGTTTATTTATAACAATGAAACAAATTACTTTGTACTGAAAGCGGGTTTGCTTCGATTTCGGTTTCGCTTGAAGAAGCTACGACGTTCTAGCTCCAGCACTCAACTAAATAACTTTTGAAAACTCGTTATATAAAAGTATGAGCATATCAATAGTAACTAGCACATTTAATATTAATGTGTATAAATTTATTGTTTCTTCATTTCCTAATTCATTACGATTTCCTAATTGCAAAACGAATAAGTTTGTGCTTTTCTGGAACTCAAAAACCAAATTATAAAATTCGATAAATATCACCCGTACATGGGAAGGTTAACAGACAATTAAATTTGTTATAAATGTAAAATAAATAAATAAGGCTTTTGAGAAATACGTAAATAACCACATGATGATTAAGAATTTGTTAACACCGTTGCTAGGAAAGGAACTTTGGGCGGGGAAAGCAAATAGGGAACTTTGCCAACTATTTTCTTAATTACTTAATGGCCTTCAATAATAGATAGATTGATAAATGTAAGAAACCTTGAACAGGAAATGTTTAGTTTTACTTTAAATAATATTACTAATATTTTTTTTTTTCGTGTAACAAATATTGAATTATTCTAATTAAACGGAAATAATGGATTTTAGATATTACATGCAATGAATTTTGTAAGAAAAAGTAAAAACAATGAAAATGTAAATATTTGAACTTCAGTGAACTGAAAAATAAAAACGTGATTCTGTTTAGTTACGTATAGGTTCAGTAATTCTTCGAAAGAATAAATGGGTATGTGATTAAATCAGGAAACATTCGTAAAACGATTTCCTGCTCAAGTTTCAAGGTTAAAAAAAAGGATATAAAAACCCACGGGTTCCGATAACTAAATAATATCTAATGTAAAGCAATTATTTCTACGATCTTAGAATAACGAAGTAAATTTATGAAAAAAAAAAGAGGAGAAAAACTATGAACAATTTGACGGTCGAAAAGATGATACGTCTAATTGTGTCTTTACAAATGCCTCGGGATTCTGATATCCAATTATAGAAAAGTACTTTTGCAAGACGAAAACTTAAAATTAGTTCACTGCAATGGACACTCTATAAATCTTAATGAATATTTAAATCTTGACAAATGGGTTTCAATTCGAAACAGTCAACAAGTTACTATTAAAAATGTAACTTTTCATGTTTTTAAATAAAGGACTAATGAAATAATTCTTTATCGGGAATTAAGATAAATTCTTACACTAAGAATAAGAAAAACGAAAATGACAAACTCACACTGGCTGGGAATGG
>JAFIDM010000002.1:47995224-48023241 GCA_023159025.1 Thereuonema tuberculata
AAAGAGATATCTTAGAGTCAATTATAATTTGATTACAAATATTCATCCAATCCGTTAATCCTGAACAACAGTGAAATCTTCAGCATCTCATGTGTTTTGAAATAACGATTTATAATCCCTCGGTATTGATTAGGTAGTGAATGTATTTTGAATGGAACTTTTATAATATTTTTGTTACCGAATTATAAGATAAATAAGATACTGAAACAACCACTGTTCTATTGTAGGAAACGAAATTGTAGATAGATTAGCTAAGAAGGGTTGCAAAATGGAACAGCTATCTATTGAGACGACGTCTGAGAGTGTCTGCAGAATTACTGATATTATTTTAAAAAATGCTATTGCTGATCATTAGACGATTTTGTCGGAAGGGAAAGTATTGGCATCACTCCAGAATGAGCCTATTCCTGAAGATTTTCTCATTCTATATTTATAGTCAATTTTCTGATAACATAAAATTTTCTCATAACTTCTTATAAAAGTATTTGTGCCGGTTTGATCTGGCAGGAGACAGTATTTGTGCGTTGTGACATGGATAGAGATTATCTGAAAATTTGCCCCTCGCCATAATGTTGTCATTCTAGACAAGGGATTGTACTGTTTATGAATTTTTAGAGGCGTTGAATTGAGTTGCAAGGAACATTATGCCGTGTCAGTGTTGGATTAAAAAAAAAAAAATCTCCCCGTGACCTTTTCCTAAAAACTGTCTGTTCTGCGCATCTAAATGTTAAATCCTTTGATCTCAATACTTTTCCTAAGTGTCTCTATCCATGTTTTTTCGACATGCATTACCCTGTACATACATATGTGTTTGTTGTATTAATATGGATATGGATCCGGTGGTGTCACTCTTAGCTGCGGACTGCAGAAGCCGGTTTCAATTCCCAAGCGAAGGTCTCTATGAGGCGACATGTGTTTAATTTATATATTAAAACATTAAATTCTTTTAATTTAAGTTTAAATAAAAATAAGTGAATTATTGAGTTAAAAGATTGTTATCATATTTTATTATTAATCAGACGTTTTGAAAAGTATTGTTCTACAAAATAATAATGTAAAAATTATGGTTTATTCTGATTAGGTTCTCTTAATTAATTGAGTATGTTTGATTGTTTATTTGTTCAATTTAAACAAAGTAATAAATAAACAGAGTTCGACGTAAAAGAATAGGAACAAAAAACATATTGGAGATCAAAAATATTATTTAAATTTTATTATCAAAACATCAATCAAATAATTTGAAATATATTTGAATAAAAACAGTCTTTTGTCGGGTGCATGTGAATATTCAGAGTATCTTTCCTAAGAGCACTGGTTACGTGGAACGCAGATTCCAATGGAGTTTTTATACAGTCCCTGTCTACAACTGCATCGAGCAACGCATTGCGCTGTGCAGATACGAGGTGGCTGATTAATGTTGGCACAGGTTGTTGGACAAGCAGAATCACATGTATTGTAAAATTGACCATGAGGACAACTTCCTAAACAAGAAAAATAAAAATAAATGCATTAGTATTCAAGGCTTACAATGGAACAGTATTTTTTTTTATTTTTAATCCCTTGTGATAGAACTTAATTTAATGTAATTAATAATAATAACAATAATTCCTATACTTATTAAAATTTAAATAATAATGTAATTAAAAGATAAAATTGAGCTGTTTCTGAGCTATTAGATCTTATCTCTCAATGTATAAATGCTACTTCGCTTTTTTTAAATAATAAGATACTGCTATATATAATCTCATATAAGGTTGTCGATACATTCAACAATGGTGATAAATCTGTCACATGTTATTTCTTTAATTTCAACAATGTCTGTACGTATTTTTACACTTCAATAACATATATATATATATTGGCAAAGGTAATGTATCCTTTATGGTTCCGGGTGCAAGTGATCAATACGGCCCCCAAGATGTCTTATTTTATTTTCTCAAATTAATAAAAAGGAAAGATCTTACTTTGCCGCTTTCTCCACAGTTAATGAATGAAATAATGAAAATTTTATAATAAGACAATGAAGAGATTGCGGTAATAATTGGATTTGAGATAGGTAGGCTACGTGTATTATCTATCACGTAGCCTACCTATCTCAAATCTAATTATTCTTGAACTGCAATTACTTCGAGATTGCGATAGTTGAAAGTTTCAATTGGTGAATCCATTTCTTATAAAATATATAAACGTATGCATATATATTTTATATACCTATGTATATAAAATTGTCAGACTGCTTCCTAAACGCAATAGAATTGTCTTCAAAAAACAGCTTTGAAATTCTTGTGAGGTTAATATACAAGGCTTCTGCTTGCTCGTTACCAACAGTTTTTACACCCACTAATTAGTTTAAATATTGACGTCATAAACATAACACCCACTTATATTTAAATAATACAGTTCAGTTTATCTTATAAGAACTGTAATCATTTACTTGTAAATTTCTTCAACTCTTAAATTATTCAAAAGTTAATTGACAAAAATTAATCCTAATTTGAAAGGATATAAGTTTTTTGATTACAAAACGAACTACAGTAAACTCTCGATTATCCGCAGACCTCTCCTGTTTCTATTTTTTTTACTGTACAATAAATTACGGAATTAAAAAAAGATTTTTAAATCTAGAATAAGGTAAACAATAAAAGAGGCTAACGAACTAAGTGAAGACAATTATAGACAAACAATTTAAATCTTGTGGGCGGAGCTTACGCCGTCAGGTTACACTAAATTACGGGAGAGCCTCCCCATAATAATAAAGTTTAAAAATAAATAAATAATTTAAAATAAAATAATTGTTTATAATGTATGTACTGTAACTGCATATATTGCCATTTTAATGTAAATAAAACATGTTAAATGCATTTTTGTGTTGACTTTCGTCCTATTTCGGATTATCCGCGGAATTCGCTTATCAGCGGTTGCCGCGCCGCCCAATTCCGCGGATAATCGGGAGTTTACTGTATATAGATATAGTCTAATCGAAACAAATTACCTGCTGCTTCAACATTCCAGATGACTGACATCAATACTGCAATTAAAAATATTTCAAATAATTAACATGGTACCATAAAAATTTGATGTAAAATTTTTTATATCAGTACTTCTCAAACTGTGGGCACGATCCTCAAACGTGACTCGACTCTAATTCTGAAGGAAGCGTGGAACAATTTATTCAAAGGAATTTCTCTTAATAAACGATTTTTTTTGTTATAAATTAATCATTTAAAAGTATTAAAAAATAGAATAAAAATAACAGCATTATTATCTCAATAATTTAACATTGTGGAGCTCATCTATTTTACAATGGTTGTTCTTAGTTTATGGCACTTACACAAGAATGAATTATCTTTTTTTTTTTTCCACTTTCAATTTTATTTTCACTGAGTTTCGCAAAGTGTTTCATATAATAGTTTTGTAATTCCCTGAAACTATTTCTATTAAAAAGCTTGAGAAATCACTATGATATAAACTTTAACTTCTGAAACAAAAAAGAGAAAATAATAATAAATTTAACATGCGTATTTTACAAAGGAATAAAAACGCACTACAAATAAAATCACTGAGCTACTTTTGAATCCAGCCGAAAAAAGGTAATAACCTTGAAACAGACTGTCCTGGGTTCTCGGTGTCAAATATTCCAAAAGTAGCTCAGAGATTTTCATTTGTAGTGCGTTTTTATCCCTTTGTAAAAATTTTATTTCATGGAATTTGATAAATTCCATGAAATAAATTCTTCATTCTGGATCCATCTTGGATCACTGCCCATGGAGAATTACACTCCATGTGGGGAGAAAAGCTTTTACAATTAGATAGAAATCCCGTCAGGTGACAGACAGACTTTGTCTCCTTGAAGAGACAAAGGAAACATGAAGAGGAAAGAAACATCCATGCCCCACGCTGGGATTCGAACCCAATCTTGTGGTCAGCCCCCCCCTCCCTTTGAACACATGGCTGTGCAGGAATGACAACTTGATGAATAATTGTTAGTAATAACTATTAATATTATTGAACTAATTCTTCTCATAAGTAGCATTTTCTATTTTTCAATAAAGAATAAACATGAAGAAATCTATTCTATATCTATGCTACGTTATATAGTCTATAACTATTTATTTATTTACTATATTTGGAAATAAAGCCAACACTGACATCAATCAGTAAGTGAATATATTCTTCGCTCTATATTCGTTCTCAAAGCATTGAAGGTATTTCAAAGTTTGGATAATTACATAATACTTCAATGGGTGAAATTTAAAACAACGGCAAATTCAGTTAAAAAATTATAAAATTATGAAAAATTACAATATTAAAGCTTCCAAAATTTTTGAGATAAAGCAAAACAAAATATGGAAGAAAATTTCATTATAAACAACAATGGGTGAGACCAAAATATTTACCAAGTGACATCCTGGAACAGCTATTTCACGCTTTTTTGGGGATTATTAGCCATGAGAAGTCACCAGTAAATAAGGTCTCCGTACTGAGGCTGATATGAATGATCGTCGGAAAGCATAGTGGTGCCTCAAAGGAAAAAATACACAATGAAAAACTCACTAATGAAAAATTAGTGATAAAAATTCCTGTGCCAGCAGTGCGCAGGCCTCAATGAATTTTTTTAAAGCACAGAAATTCAAATTGCGCATTTGAGTTATTAATAAACAACAATGGGTTGTTTACCTTCTTTAATCGAAACTAGACACATAAAAAAACTTAAAACATCTTGATGAAAACCTTGAAAAAGTTTCAGAAATTAAAACGAAATATTGGTATCAATGAAATCAATTGGTATCGTAATTATGGGTGTTTGTGGGCAATGTAATTAATTCTGATTTCAAAGCGTAATTGTATTCTTATATTTTGTCAAAGATAATTTTTAAATTAAGAAAAAGATTAAGAGAATTACTTACAAATAGATCCCACTAAACATAAAGTAAAAATGGACTGCATTTTTCTTCTTTCCTAATAACTAACACTATATTAGATTGGATGTTTGCAAACGTGGTTCTGCAACGGTGAAGAAAGTGCGAGCTTAAATATAAGAGATTTTTCAGACACCTTTCCTGTACGATGACACAGCCAACAATAATGGTTTCACAAAGCAAGGTAAATACAAAGAAATCTTTTTTTCCCCTCAGGACTTGATCTCTTATCTATTCTGAGAATTTGACAGACGGAAAGACCAGGATTTCGTCATTGAGGAATTTCCTGTTAATACGGATATGTTCACTTCTGAATTATATTTTTAATACATAACTGAACGCATTTTAAGTTTCAATATTTAACAGGACAGTGATAAGTTGTTTTCTACTGCCTAATTTTTGTTACAAAAAAAATTTCATTATTTATTTCTTTGTTGTTATTATTATGTAAAGGTTTCAAACCTTGGGTTTCCCCAGCAAAGACAACATGGCGGTGAAGGTCACTATACAATATGTAATTCATGTAAGATAATTCTTTCCCAAATCAAATCAAATATACGAAACTTATTTGAATAATGGATGCCATATTCTTTCCTGGTTCGATGCATTAAAAAGCCATTTTTCTAAGTGCATTGATGTCGAGGAACGAATAAAAATTCGTTTGAATTTTTACATGGTCCAGATCTACAACTACAACGAGCTTTGCACTGCGCTGGACAAATAGGTCTAGTGATGAATTGATCAATAGTAGCACAGGTTTCGGCACAAACAGAATCACATTTATTGAAGATCTGACCAAGAGGTCAACTCTCTAAACAAAACAAAAACCAAAAAAAAAAAAAAAATACATATTCAAGATTCAGAATCAAAGAATATCGGTTTTTAATTATTTTTAATTTTTTTAAATTATAATTTTCAAATTTAAATTAATCCGAGGTTTAATTTCAAGTATAAAATTATGCATAGTCTAATTGAATTTTACAACGAGTTATTAAGAAATAAAATACAGATATATTTGAGATGTTACTTAGGATTTTTTTTTTTTTGCCATCAAGACAATGTATTCACTACACTTATACGTAAATGTGAACCTCAACTATGTTGATGTGATGCTTAATTTTGTGAAAAATCTAATTCTTCATGTAATTACTTTGTTTCATTTTAACAACTTGGTTATTCCCTTGAATATACTTTATATAGGTCAATGAATATTTTTTATATTTATTTACACGATACCCAGCATCGAAATCGATAGTAAAGAAAGAAATCGGGGTTGTAAAATCTTTTTATGATCAAACAGAATTTTCTTTGGGTAATTGAAAAGACGTTTAGTTTGAAGTTTGTAACTTATACAAAACTGTACATTTCTGGCCTCATTCGTTAATTACATTCTAATCTATATTACTAAAATCTTTTATTTCTGTCTGTCCGACACAATTGTTAATTTCCTGTGAAAAATAGAAATAATTACTACAATGAAACGTTCGCCACGGGAATCGAACCTGCAACCTTTTGATCCGAAATCAGATGTCTTATCCATTAGGCCACGGGGATTATATTCAAATTATTGTTTCTTATCATTCCCTTTGTGTGTGTGGTGTATTGAGAGAAGAGCCAGAGAAAAAAGAAAATAACTCATTAATTTTAGCCTACTAGATTAAAATTTACATTTTTTATGGTGCGCGATATCAAATAATGAGTTCATTGAAAAAGGAATAAAATATCACTTTTTGCCATAACCGCTTGGAATCGATTCTTCTTGGATTATCTCATACTTACCAGTGGGAGACAGGGGAATGGCCTAGTTTCTTACAAAATAAAATCCTAAACTGAATCTTTAAGTAGAAGAATCGAGAATGACTTACAGACGGATCCAATTAAACACAATTTGAACAAAAATGCATCTTTTCTTCTTTCCCAGTCAAAAACACTGAACTGGATTTGATGTTTCAGAAACCAATTCTCCAAGTAGAGAATGAATTTATCATGAAAGAAATTGAGATGTTTTGTCAGACATCTTTCCTCTAAAATGACAACACAACAATGATGGTTTTACAAAGAAATGGAAACTAAGAAGCCTACTTGTCTTTTCTCCTTAATAACTGATCTCTATCTATACTGAGAATTCCCTTTTAAAATCGGACAGAATCCCCCAATTACTTCTAACCGTATGTTCTACTTCTGACAGTTAATTTCCACAAAATTCAACATTTTTTCACCACAATTAGGCCTACATCTCTGTCTTCTTTTTTTTTTTCCCGTTCCATTCATCTTTATTTTGCTGAAAAAGCTTCACCTCGTTATTACATAAATAGACCACTGTAATTTCCATTTACAAAAAAGAAAAAAAGTTTCATTCCTTATTATAAAAATCTGATTTATTATTTAATTTATTATTATGAATATTAAAAAAACGTTAATAAGAATTGATAGAATTTTTGCTATTAAATTTATTTATTACATCATTAACTTTAACATGCAGGCATACGATATAGTGAAGAAAGTACAAATCTGCACGTAAGTAAACAAAAGGTTCTCGCACCCAGAGCTATCATGTCGGGAAACTTGGACAGCTGTTTCAGCCTTATTAGGCTTCTTCAGTCAGTTATACCCTTGATGGTAGCTCAGAGTGCGAGACAAATATGAGACAACCATTTCAGCTACTAGAAATGGTCCTCAAGCAAAGTCAACTCAACATTGATAAATATTTCGGGGAGCTGAAAAAGAATAAATTAATTCTTTAAATTTATGTTTAATTACCATATAATTATACATTAACATAAATAATTTAGTTATGTATGTATGTGTAATAACGTACTGTAATTATGTATAAATTAAATTATATAGTAAAGTAAGTAAAATTTATTTAACTTCTTCGGGGTTATACCCTTTACAAGTTAGGATTCCAAAGCTTAAGTATATTTGATATCAAAGCCATTTAAAATATTATTAGTAAATTAATTATATTACAAGTTAGATTTAAATTAAATTTGTTTTTACATAAATCCTCCCTCTCATAATAACTAATTAAAATATAATAATAATAACAACAACAATATTAGAGAAAAAAAATACACAAAAATACAAATATATCATTCATGTATATCAAGAAACTATATATTTTTATATATAATTAAATTTTTATTGTATATAATATAATTTAATTCATAAATTTATTCATTCTTTATTAATAAAAAGCTGATATTGATGATAAAAATAACTCTAAATTTTATATATTTTTTTCCATATTTCTAAGATTTATTTCTTATTAATAAAATACATAATGATGAAAAAAAAGATTATAATTTTTTTACAAATTTTCCTTTTCTATTGAAAAAAGTCATATTTATAAAAAGTTATTAGTTACTTTTAAACTCTAATTTATTTTTTATGTTATTTTATTTTTATTTATTTTAAATTTTAATTTATTTGAATGCAATCTCTGTATTGTTAGCATTGTTCAGGTCGAACGCATTTTCCAGCGGTGTTTTCGTAAGTGCCTTTAGGACAGAAACAATCTTCATGGCATTTGAAGGTACAGAACTTTGGTGGGTTCTTAAGATTTTCACAGGTATTTTTACAGGGGGAGCCACAGAAATTGTAGATCTTTCCTGGAGGACAGGTGGGACGAGGACCTGAAAAAGAAGAAATGAAGAAAATAATCAATGAAAGCAAGACTGTGGTAATGCGAATCTCGAGTAGATGACAACGAAGTATTTAAACAATGAGGACTCCAACACAACTTAATGTAAAGTTACCTTGAAATAGATTTAATCAATTATTTTCTTACTAGTTGCGACCCGTGAAATATTCACGGAAGTAAAACAAATTCAACATTTTTGAAAAACACAAGATTGAAAAAGATGTTCTAAGCTCATTTTTTAAAAGCCATGACTTCCGCAACAGCCCACATATAATTTGAATGACTAAGCCAAATTTTGTTAAAATAAAAGAAAATAAAAAATTGATTTACCAGTTTCAACAATAACAATAACGAATGTCCAACAGCCAATACCAATAATCCTGTTTGGGCAACAATGACGGCACGCGCTTCATCATTGTCCCCTACTTCGTTGAGTATTGAGCGAGCGGCTACGCAGTCGAAATTATGTTAAAACCGAGGTTTTACAAACTCTCTGATAAGTTTTGAAGCTTGAGCTTCATGCATTTCAGTGTAAACTTCGTTTATGTGGGAAAGAAAATCTCAATAAGCTGATAATAATTGTGTAATAGCGCTCCGTCGCGGTGAAGTGAGACGAATATTAGGGACGCCATGTTTAAACATGGGCGTGACGTCATGCCTGACTTGTTCCAACGCTGTACTGTGATTGGTTATTTCTCTGCTTACAAATTTACAATATCCGTACAATTTTTGCCTAACAGGATGATTGGTATCAATGAATTTTTATTTTTCAGTTGATGGGATAAGAAGGAACACTGTAATTATTTTTTTAAAAAAAATAAGTCACTTATTTAACTGAAGTCATACTTTTCCCTTATA
Organism: Thereuonema tuberculata; assembly: GCA_023159025.1. NCBI lineage: Eukaryota > Metazoa > Arthropoda > Chilopoda > Scutigeromorpha > Scutigeridae > Thereuonema > Thereuonema tuberculata. The sequence continues at coordinate 48,004,645 of JAFIDM010000002.1, forward strand.
AAGTTTCTTCTTATCATATCATAATTAAAACAACTCCAACGCCAAATATATAAAAAACATATACAGAGGTAAAGGTGGTATTATGACACCCCATTTTGTTTTTGTATAATAAGTCTATAATAATATTCATTTACCCATTCTTTTTACGGAATAATGTAGTCTAATAAGTTACTTACTTGGTTTAATTGTATTTTGTACAGTTATATTAGGTGTTGTCCATTTAAAAATAAAACTGTAGGGCAATACACTTTTTAAAAAATTTGATGTGTGTTGCTATTATGAGCCCCATAGTAATAATATTCAAAAATACTTGTAAATAGTTGCAAACTATATTGCAAATGACAAAATAAGTTTTATTTGAATACAAAAAATTGCAAAGTTAATTTGAATTGCAGCTATTTACCAAAGTCATAGATATACTGGTCTTTTTCACATCCTGCGCACTCTTTATGGGCCCACATTTCGCAGACAAGGCATTGCATCCAAAGCTCGCTTCGTTTGTCTCAGAGAACAGCGATTCGCATAACAGGCATACAGCGTTCTCTTCTCCAGGATTTCCCACTTCCATTTTCATTACTGATTCCCCTGAATCAATAGACTTAATACCGTCTGGATCTGAGTCAGTTAGTTCCAAGTCATCTAGTTTTAAGTTTCCTTTTGCATGATCGTTTTATAGGACTATTCGATTGTTTTTTATCTATTTTCTGCTTCTTTTAATCATTTTTCTGCTTCTTTAAGTCTTCCTTTTCTTTGTTTTCATTTCTTTACGTTTTTGTTCTTCTTGTTATGAGCACACAAGGGGGCTATTATTACAACCCTCGTCATATTTGGAAACAAAACCTCAAATCATACTATTCCTTAAAATAAAATAAAACTAAAATTACGATTTTGAAATCCTTATCCTTGTAGATACACACCCGCTAATTTTAAAACAACTCTGTAAATGAGAAATCAATTAAATACGAAAGGAAATACGTACCTTACAAATTTTTCTTCACTATGAAAAACGAAACCAATCTGTTACACCCGATAGCCACATTGGAAATAGCGGCGAATCCACGAACTATGACTATAGGTTTCGGTTGCTGCCGCTTGTCTGCGGGCCGTACTTTAAATGATACGTAGGGGATTCATATTATATACAGTGCCCATATTAAATTACATCTTTCCCTCTATTTACAAACGAATTTTCGGAAAATTTTCTTCTTTTCTTTGTCAAGTATTAAAATGATATAAACAATTTACAGATGTTAAATACTATGCCATGTCACACATCATGGACATTGTTACAAAATAACCATCAAAACAATACTCCTTTCATATGCAACTAACCTAAACTTTCTAGTATAATATAAATACAACAATTTTATTCATTCTTTAAAACAAAAACCAATTATTTAAATTTTACAATTTTGTGATTCTTATTTATACTAGATAATATTATATCTCTAGCCAATTTTAGATACTATTTATTTATTTCTAAAGAGTATAGTGGGTGTAGTGCTTAAAATAGAATGTCTAAATTGTAGGGGGTTCTATATTAGAGAGAGTAAAAGAACAGTGAAAGAGAGAGTATATGAACACGCAAATTATATTAAAAAGAAGTAGAACGATAAACCGGAGTTAGCAGAACATTGCTGTAATTTAAATCATAAAAAAAAATAAGAAAATTGTTGAAAGTTTATTTATAAGAAATACAAAGAGTAAAAATATCAATAGAAATGAAGGGTTAGAAATAAATAAAGAGTCAGTTAAATTGGCTAGAGATACAATTTATCTAGTATAAATAAGAAATACAAAATTGTAAAATTTGAAGATTTAGTTTTTTAAAGAATGGATAAAATTGTTGTAATTATGTTATAATGGAAAGTTTACGTTCGTTTGAAAGGAGTATTGTTTTGATGGTTATTCTGTAATAATTTCCAGGATGTGTCATATGTATTTCACATCTGTAAATTGTTTGTGTTATTTTAAAACTTGACAAAGGAAAGAAGAAAATTTTCCGAAAATTCGTTTGTAAATATACATGTTTTTTATATATTTGGCGTTGAAGGTGTTTTGAATAGTTACTTATTCTTACAACAGTGAAAATAAATACAATGCAATGTTACAATTAAAATTTTTCACCGTTTATTGAATTAAATTCTTTTAATATGAATGCGCCCAAAATGTCTATGGATTTGGAGGTCGTAAAGAGAGTTCATTGAATAGAACACGACTGTTTTGAATTCTATATTATGATATGGAGACCTATGAGGATGCATGGGCTTAGTCTCTTTGAGTTGAAGGAACTATTCTTTTCGACGAATTAAATTCTCAGTGTTCCATGATTTGTTTTGAAATTTAGTCTTGTTTATTTGCCAAAAAATAAAAAACAAAACATTTAGTTTTTAACAGTAAAGAAAAATAAAGTAACGGAAAACTGAATTACCTGATCGTTGCTGTTGTTCACTGCAAATAACTGATGTCAGTGCTGCAAAAGAAATTATTACAAACAAAACTATATAACTAAATGAACAAAGAAATAAAATAAAGGTTATAAAACAAATTATTATTCATTAAAAGCTCATCTATTCATACAGTGAATCGGTTTTATATCATTTGATTGACCTATTTTCTTCTTCTGTAGTTAATTGCACAGTATTGTTAGCTGTATAACGTTGCAGAATTTAATAGTTTAGCCTATTGCAATTTTTTTTACCCACTTAATTATAAATTCTGTTTTAAATTAAAACAAATACAATGTCCGCGATTTTTGTTTTGCTAATGTTAATAAAAACACAAATATGCATTATGCACCTAACATTACAAATAATGAATTCCATGATTATTACAAAAGTAGTTTGTTAATGGAAGGTTTACAATGTTTATAATTATTATATACAAACAAACCATACTTCTTCCTGAAATCTTCTCTATATATATTATTAAACATCATCCACCAGAAATTGGTAAAAGATATGGAGTAAACTTAAATTTTGAATATAGAAATAAATTAAAAAATATTTTGTGTAAAAAGATAAATAGCAATGACAAGAAGTTTGAAATGGGTGTTGTTTATAAATTAGATTGCCTGAACTGCGATTCGTTCTATCTTGGGGAGACGAAAAGAACCGTTCAAGAACGCATGGGGGAACACGAATATTATATTACACAAAAATTAGTAAAGGAATCAGAAATTGCTGAACACTGTAAAAACAAGCAACATTGTATCAATTGTGAAGTAAACATTTTATATAATGAAACAAATACAAAAATTAAAGAACAATAGAAAGCCTATGTATCAGAAATTCAAAAGAAAAAAAATCTCAATAGATGTGATGGAATTAAAGTTAGTGAAAATTTGGTAAAATTGGCTAGAGAAATGATTAACAAAAAATTTGTAACCTCTAACAAAAAGGTAATAATTGAAAAATTAAAGTGTTAAATTTGTGATTATTAATAATATGTGATTATTATATTGTAGAGTATGATCTTTTATTATTATTGTATTAACGTTTTTTAATTGTTAATATCAATATTTTAAAGTCATTGTAGTAAAAGAATCTCGTCTATTTATTGTTATAATGTAAAAAGGCTTGAAGAAGGGGAGACGGTGAATTTTATCTCCTTGAAAATTCATTTTTTTCAGTTAATAAATGTAGTTTATGACATTTATTTTCTGGTGGATGATGTTTAATAATATATTTTCTGGTGGATGATGTTTAATAATAGTTTATAATTATTGTTTAATTAACATCTGGAACAGTTTTTATACTTTTTTTTAACCAAACTGTTTTTTAATTCGTTAAGAATTTTTTAAGATAAGTTAAAGTATCCTGCTATAAGCTATACAGTCCTTGGGGTCACGTCTCACAGCATTTCCTGACCAGTTGAGCTAAGTTGATGTTGGATATCCTACACCCGCCTACCTTTAACCACGAGAAAGACACCTGGTGCCCATTCTATAGAGGGTTGAATGGACCCTAGGACATTTCTGGAGGAGAATTTAACTTGAAGAAATCCCCGAACTCTGCTGGGATTTGAATCCGATTCCTCCAGTCCGCCGTCAAATGCATTACCACTTGGCTACAACTGTACAGTTATTTTTTATTTTTTTTTAGTTATACATGTATCGAATAAATGGATTTTCATGTATAAATGTCTGTACGGACAGCAAAACGTCTGCAACGTATGCGATTGTGTGTATGTATCTATTTTTTAATGTTGTATTTTTTTAGGCTTATCTCATCTATATAGTTATAAGTAGTTGATAGTTTAGTGTTTTTTGATTTACAATCATTAGTAAATTAGAATTCAAAAGCAAGTAAAATTTCATAATATCAATCAACCAAAGTTAATAGACGAAAAAGGAAAAGTCTAAAACAAAGTCAACAATTAGCAAAAATGAAATATAAAAAAATGTTTATATAAAAAAAGTATTCAATTATTATCACTGTAAATAAAACAGCACCTGTTGATAGGAACTAATGATTCCTAATAGATTCCTAATAAATAAAAAAATTAAAAAAAAAATGTTTCTTAGCAAATAAAGAAACTACCTTAGTAAAAATGATGTTTTTTCAAAGCAAAAATTACGAATATTTATTTTTCAAGTTATTTTCTTTAAAAAGTTTTTCGTTTTGGAGCTACAAAAAAAAAATAATTTCCTCATGCGTAATTTTTCAATGGACGAACAAATCCCAGACCATCCGGATATAGATTAAGATGTGTTTTAATGTGATTCCGTGAAACAGGTTAAGGCGATGCAAAAGAGTAGCTTCCATTGTGTCACGATCTCATTCGAAACATGAACTATTAAACTCAGAGGGATTCACATTGATTACAGAAAAATTGGAGCATCTCTGAATTAACATCAAAACCTCAAGTTTTTATCACTTACGGCTAGATAGCAGTGATCAAAATATCAAATAATTTAATTTGAAATTACTTCAATTATTTCAGTTTGAGCTCATCAAATTTGGGTTTAGATTTTTAGGCATCTTTTTTAGATCTAAGATTTCAGAATATAAAGATAGCAATAGAATTAGACTCTAACAGGGCCGGATTTAGGTTTGCTGGCGCCCTGGGCCATTTTGAGTAGGGTCTTTCAACAATAAAAAGATATTTAACAAAATGTTCTTCCAAAGATGGCTGAAAAAAAATTGATTCAGGTTATTTTCAGTTATAATACATAAATAAGGTTAAGTGCAAAACATTCTTTGTCTGGGTAAATAAATAAAAAAAAACTGATTTTCGTTCTAGGTAAAGGCCTATTGGTCCCTAAAAGAAATACGTGCAAAATTTCATTTCATATTTTCAAGTATGAAAATATTTACTTACTAAAAACTCCCAAGACGAAGAGTGTGAAGAATAAGTGGTCCATTCTCTTACGAAATCAATTTGAAATCTTATGGTAAGGAATTGATGCTTTTTTTTGTTTTTGTTTTTAAACTAACAAAGTTTAGATAAATGACAGGATTTTTCACGGAATAGATTTACGACCATCCACACAAGTTAAAAAGATGCTTGTGTATCCCAGAAACAGTCATGTAATCAGTTATCATTATCTACAAACAAACATGACCATTTTCATTTGTTGACAAAACTTGCAGAGGTTTCTTGGGTGAAACTTAACGCAATAGTTACGTCATTTTTATAAAAAGAAATATTTATAAATCTTCAATATAATTGTACTCTTTTAATAAAAATTCTGAATACTTCCAGAATAAGTGCAAATTAGCTAACGTCTGATGTTTATGTTCTACGTGCACTAATTCCCAGACGTAACTTGGTTATAATTATTTGTAATTTTTTTTAATATTACTGTGAAATGCAATTTTTAAAAATTCTATATAAAATTTTGTATTCAATAGAATATCATTGCAAGTCAACTCTTTGAAATCTCTTATTCAGATGTCAAAAATACCATAAATAACATTTATTTATTAATTCAATATTTCAATTTTTTTTTTAAATTTATTTAGAAGTAATAAATTAATTCCTCTCTTTTGAATACTAATCTCCTAAATTTAAAAGAATAACCTCAAAGCCAATGGATTAGTAAAAAAAAAAAAAAAACTTAAGTGCCAAAGAAACTGGCATACCTGTCGTAGGTGCTCGCGCTTGGATGATGGCGACAAGACGTGGCTTGAACTCCACGAGCCCTCTACAGTACTATAAAGACAGCGCATACCATGCATCCTGCAGAGTGTTCCACAACGTAATGTTTGCTGCTGATGGATTCCCGGTAGTGAAGGCACGTTGAAGTGCCTGCCACATGTGTTCGATAGGGGTTTAAAACCGGCGAACGCGGGGGCCAGTACTTGATGAGAAGTTGGAGAGAATTGGGTTATCTAATATTTAAAACGTTAACCTTCAGGAGTTAAAAAATAAAAATAAAACAACAATTCTGCAATGGTAGAATAAAGGAATGTTGAAGGAGAATTTTCTTGAATGATATGGGGACTTATGAGGATTCATGGGCTTAGTCCGTCGATTTTAAGTTGAAGGAAGTAATTTTTTCGATGTAGTTGAAAATGGAAGTGATGAATTAAATTCAGTTGTAACTGATGTGTGTTGGCCGTCAATTTTTTATTCATAAACTATGTGCACACGTTAAATTACTTTTAGTATAATTATAATTAAAAAAATTAAAAATCTTTTTTTTGGAAACAAAAATAAATTTTACTTTTATATCTTTTATTTTCATTTTATCTGTATCAAAAGTCGGTATTCTGTTTGTTATGAATAATCATATTTACCCTCAAAAATTATGTTTTACACCTTCCCCAAAACAATTATCCACCCTAGGGTAATTACCTACGAAATGCGAGCCTATATTTCCCTTCACATTTTTCACTCATGCAAAAAGTTAAGTCAATTCTTTGAAATAGCCCTTAATCAGATATCAATAATCATAGCATAAGAAATATTTTTATATCAATTTTTTGTATTTATTTTATTATGAAATAAATTCCTCTCTATTGAATATTAAAGTCCTAAATTTAAGAATTTCGAAAATTCCCAACCCCAAAAATATTGAATTTTTCAACAATACTGTAGGCCTACATTGTTTACAAATCTTAACACAGGATATCTAAAGCTCGTCTACAAATTTCTTTCTAAATTAAAGAAGTCTAACGTGCCGAAATAATTCAAAATAGATATCAATCCCGGGCACAAAGCTAAAGTTAGGATTCGCACGTTGAGTTGTCATCGGGAAGAGACTGGGACGGACCGTTTCGTCCTCATTAGGACTCCTCAGCCAGCCAAACTCCTCCGATGACAACTCAGAAAGTGCGCAATTTATGCCGCCGTTAAATTCCTTTTGTGCCTGCAGGAGTGCAGGACAAGGTCTCTTCCCGATGACAACTCAAGGTGCGAATCCTAACTTTAGCTTTGTGCCCGGGATTGATATCTATTTTTTTATTCTTTCTAAATTGTTTGCGTCACACATCAGTGATATTTATATGATTTCTTCTGTTAGATTATCGTAACAATGAATTTTAATTATCATTTTCATTGTTGAGATCATTATTCAATTATTAAAGAAAATAATACATTAATGACATTGATAGTCATGTATCAATAATCTATAAAAACCAGAAACGGATTCAGATAATTAAACCTATACGATTTTTTAGTCACGACTTAAAAATTTATTTTCAATTACTTTCATTTATATTAATGAAAATAAATTCAAATCAAGTGTTTCATTAATTTTAAAATTTAATACAAAAAAATTAAATTACCTTAATTTTGCCCTGTTCGTTTGTTTTTCCTAAATAATAAAAGACATTAAATAATAAATATTTTAATCTAAGAGAAAATGTTAAATATTTTCAAACGAATATTTTTAAGAAATCAACATACTCATAAGATACAAACATTTTTAAAGAATTAATGATTCTTTTTTCTAACAATATTTTTTTCGGTAAAAATTAATCAATTATAAAAGACAAAATTATTTATTTTAATTATAAAGAGAAGTCTAAGAATTTCCATTATTTAGTGCTTAATTAGCTGCCTATCAATGTTTTTAATTTTTTTTCAATCATCAAAGCTTTTTTTATTTTCATGAAAATGACTTCAGAACTTTAGAAATATAAACAAATTTCAGTTTATCTTTTTTTTTTTTTTTTTTTTTTTTTTTTTTTATGCATAATATTCACTTCTCGAATGTTCTCTGGTTAAAGCTTTACGCAGTGCACTCACAGATGGAGTTATGTGAACAGTGATATTGTTATCGATGTAATAACCAGTGTAGTACTGAATATTTCCGCCTAAATACCTTCGTAAGTCCAGATATAATTTTGCACTTCCACTATACTTAATTGTTCTTTTACAGGATTAAGCTCGAAGTTTGTACTTAAATTTCAAAGAATACTACCAGTATACTTACGAACAAAGTGCCCTTTTCATTTCACATTTATTAGCGTATTTGACACCATCAGGACCAATCACGGGGTCGTAGATTCTAGGGCAGACGAACGGACAATCAGGATCCTCTACACCATCAGCACAAAGAACTAACGCTGAAAACACAATAGCCAAAAATACTAATTTTTTCATTTGGTACATCCTTTTATTTCCTGCCTTAACAAACTACAGTTTATATGTAACCTACGCTGATGTATCCTTTTTCAAAAGTGACGACTCTTCAATAAAAACAATATTTAAATAACCACTATTTATTTTAAGATTGATGATAAGCTTTATATCTTATTATATTTTTTTAATCCAAATATCAAGGTTGCTAAGAACGCATCTAATGCTGTTTTAAATCTCAATAAAGATAAGATTTTTTACCATCTGAATTGAGACTCAAATAAAAGGTGTTTTACATTTTTTTTTTTGAAAGAAAAGAAATTATAAAAGCATTAAATGATGTATATTTATAAGTTTATGAAATATCAACTGTAAAAAGCAGACACTAATACGGAATACAGATTACAAAGTAATTAAAAGTAATATTTTTTATTTGAACTCCATGTTTTAATAAAATTTTATTTTTATTCTTGTTTGTGTTATGGGATATGAAGTGAAACTTACCAATCAGAATATTGCTTTCAGTTGTAATTTCTTCATTTCTTTGGATAAATATGACTTTGAAATCTGCGGAAGCTTTGATATCATTTAGGATGACTTAAGAAAGTTTGTAAAAGGGGCTTGGTAGTTTGGAATGGATTAATCATTGCAACTATCAGGGCGACATCTGTTGTTGAAAAATGTAATAAACAATCTGATGTCATTTATCACTGTAATTCCTTATATTATCACTATAAATTCAAATATCAAAGATTCCTTTGTTAAATATCAATTTTACATATTAACTGATTTGCTTTCTTCATGTTTTGTACAACTGCTGTCACATGACTTCTATACATGAGTAGTGTTTTCCTTATAAGGCAAACTTTCTTTCTTGGCGGCAACCATAAAAGTGCAAAGAAATTGTTAAATTTCTAATAAGATCTCAGGAAAAATAAGTTTATTTCTGTGTTACCAGTTTCAATTAAGCAAAAGCTTTCAATTTTTACAGAAATAACTCACTGGAAAGTGTTTTAAATTATACTTTTTTGTCATTTAAAAAATAAATAAATATTCGAGGACTTTCTGGGACTGCAGAAGCACGATTCAATCCCTGTGGAGGGTTGAGGATTTTTTTCTGATTACTTCTTTTCCAGATAGGTACCAAGTTTATCTACTCTCTACGAAATGGGCAATGAGTTTCCCTAGATAGGCGAGACTAGGCGAGCGTCGGAGTGATCTTCAAACCCAACTTCATTCATTCAGTTATTAGTCGCAGGAGTTAAACGTCCTGCACAAAGAGGATAAGAATGTTCTACTTCATAAATTTTGGAGAATTTTTCAATAATGTATACATTCAATGCCAAAAAAATTAGCACACTCGGAACGAATGATCCGTGAATGGCAAAACTCGGTATACGGCACCGTCACAGGTAGTTCTGCCACTGATTGCTTTTAGGCCGCGATTGCCCGCTGAGAAGTCACCAGTATCATTATTATCGCTACGGCTATGATCATTTAAGAACGCCCATTATATGACCGTTGCGTACTTTATAATCAGTGTGGTAGTGGAGTCGAGTGCTCTGAGCCCTCAGCGTGTCTCGACAACGTACTCGACGCAGTTTTGAACAACTGACAAGAGAGAGGTCAAATTGTTGGACTGCGGGAGACAGGCTGGTCATTCCGTCGAATTGGCTGCAACCTGAACCATTCAGACTGAAGGTGTTAGGAGCAGAGGAGTCTTGAAGGAACACACCCCACGTGCAGGGAAGACACTAGGAGACCTAGGCAAACTACCAGAAGAGAGGATTGTGTCATCGTACGAAAGGCGAGAACTGATCCAAGGGTATCAATGTCCACCATCCAGAGTCATACAGCGGCATTACTAGAAACCTACCCACACGAAGGTGCTATTGACTTGTAGTGTTTTGCCGAAATAAACGACCCATTTGCTCTGAGTTATTTGCATCATCAGTCTCATTGTCTATGTTAAGTGTCATCCCATTTCGACTGCTGCTTTTGGGTGCGTTAATGATAATGAGTGCATGTAAAGGATTTAACGTACCTAAAACAACATGAAAACGACAAATAAAGAAGACACAAAGGAACACTTTAAATCGTTTTAGCACATTAAATCCATTTAAGTTGAACTATTTAATTTGAATAGCTTTTTGATTGCTTTTGTTAAATTCCTATTATTCCTGGCGGTCCGCAAGTCGGGAATTTAAGCTCCTTTATTGTATATATTTTGTTGTTGTTGTTTCTTTTGGGGACCCCCACTTGCGGGAGCGTGAATGGGATCCCTAACCTTTCGCACCTTCGGAGCCTACCATCGAGGGTATTTGACTGAGAGTCCTGAAGAGGACGAAACGATCGTCCCAGATTCCCGTCGATGATGACTCGAAGTGCGAAAACTTTTTGTTCCTATTTTGTTCCTATTTGTCATTTTCATGAATATATTTCTATTATTTGATATAAACCTCAATAAAAAATAAATAAAATTTTCATCAGTGATTCTTAAACCCTGTAGATGGAAGCAAATTGATATAAAAACTAAGTTGAAATTTTCATATTCACAGATTCAAAAGTCTTTTTAATGTATATCGCTTTACAATTTCTTTCATCTTCTTCTGAAATAGTTTATGATTAAGGCATTATCACAAATAGAGCCCATTGTATTGTATTCCTAGCACTATGTAAATATTAAGCTGCAATAATTTGATCAAACATAAGTAGATGTAACCGTACGTGTATCTTTGAGATTGCATTTGTAGCAAAAAAACAGATCTGTCCCAACACTGTATACTAGCGATAAGATATATACGTAAGGAAAGATCTCCAGAAATAGAACATTTTTTATTATTACGTCTTGTCTCAATTATTAGTCCGTTCGGAGTTATATAATTCTAGATATGACTTATGTTATGTGGTGAGTGTGGGTTGCAGGGAAGCCAAGCACCGCGACCGTTGATATGACTCATCTAGTTGACATCTTAATTCCCGGATGTATTAATTAATTATCATTTAATAATTATTTTCAGCAACAGTTAATATTATTTTCATTTATTACATGTAAATAATTATTATTTACTTGAAATAAATGATAATATTAATTATTAATTACGTATAATAATTATTAAATAATTACGATGTCAACTAGATAGTCATATCTAGAATTATATAACTCCGAACGGACTAATAATTGAGACAAGTCGTAATTGTAATATATGTTATAGTTATGGAGATCTTCCTGTAGGTATATATCTTATCACTATACAGGGTGGGGTAACTTCCCATACATTTTGCCCATTGTCCTTTGTAATTAAAATTTAGAAAAGTGAAATTATCTTCATATCTAAAGGCCAATAACATAATGGCCATTTTTATTTTTTATTTTATTTTTGGTAGAGCCTAAGCATGAAGATTCTACAATGTTTTACTAGCCGAAAACTTTGGAAACCATTGATTTACGTCTTTCGTTGTAGGTATTCCAATTTTAAAAGGTCAACCTCCATTTTTTTTTTTTATTTAAAATGTAATATTGACTTATTAAATAATGTTTATTTACTGATTATAAACAGCAAGTAGCTTACATTACTTAGCATGAAACAGTCACTTATTATCAGACTTAATCAAAAAAATGCTTTATTAAATAAAATAAAAACTAAAATTGAATAACAATAAATTGAGTTCTTTCACTGCACTTTAATCTTACAAATATTTCGAATCCTATTTTTCAGTAAAAAGGAAAAGATTAACCAGTTGTAATCATTAGGCCTCCATTTTGAATCTAATTTAGAGTTCTTCTAATAAATAGATTCATTTGTTGTCGAATTGGTTGAGGTTCCATTTTGTGGTGGTGGGGGTGTTGGTGGTGAAGGAGAGGGAAGAGGCGGGAGTTTCATTTGATCACATTTGGTTCCCACGATCTTTCTCTTCTGAGTCGCCGTTAAATTAAACATCCATTGATTCTCCGACAGGCTACAGTTTATAGGATTATCTACAAATGGGAAAAGAAACGAATTCAGTCAGTGTTCTTATAAAATTATATGAGGATCTTTCTTAATTATTCCCACCATTTTAGCTACAAAGAAATGGAATCATGAAAGAAGTTTAGCTCATTACAAAACATGTTCTTTGTTATAAACAAAGAAAAGTATAACAAATATGGAATGGAACTGTACACAAACAAACAATAGGGTCCCACTCCCGGGAGCGGGAACGATCCCAACAGTGCCGTTCCGAGGACGGCTAGAGGGGCGCCAGGAAGTAGGATTTTTTAAAATTACAAAATATTTTTGTATTTATTACACAAAGAAAATAAAGAAAATATTTGCCATTTGTAACTCTTGTAAAACCAATTTACAAAAGAAGAATATTGGGATTACACACAAGTTCAACAATAATATCGATTTAACAAAGATTCAATAATAGTATTAGACATTTTTAAGATTATAAGCCATTCATTGCAGTTGCAGGTAATCTTTTGTCATTCATATTTGGCTACCGGGATGCGATCCTTTTGACCTGTCGTGCCATCTTTGTTTACTCAAATATCTCTTGTGGCAGCGCAGACGTCCCAAAAGTACGCAATAAAGTCGACCGGGGGGAGGGGGGGGCGTTATTGATGGGTTCTCGCCCCGGGCGCCTGCAGCCCCAGGAACGGCCCTGGATCCCAATAGCCATTCACGCCTTCGAATTGACCGTCAACATGGGTACATCTGAATGATGAGTCGTAATAAGACGAAACAGCTGTCCCAGATTCCCGTCGACGATAGCTCAAGGCGTGAACCAAATGTGCAATCTCTAGTTTCTTTTTTCGTATTTCAATTTCTGAATCCCTATATATTGACGATGTATTAACCTCAATTTCAGCCATTTTATCTAATGAAAATAATTACATATCTGAGCAGCAATATTTTCAGCTATATATCTAGAACTCAATTAAAAATACTAAAGACCCAAAACATTATTGTAAATGTGTATATGTATTTAATTTACACTAAATATTTTTCAATGTAAAAGCGCTTTAAAGTCTTGTAAATCTTTTATTAAGACTAAATTTTTGAATTTTATTTATTCTTTAATTGATAAGGTGGAATGAAATTAATTTCTATTTAAGACGATTGTTTAAAGAAATTTTTCACATGAATATTTATAACATAGGAATAACAACAAAGGAACGTTTACTCATTAACTCACCTTCTACTAGAACACGCACGGATCTATTGACAAGTGGATAAAATATTTCCTCTGGTAAAATTTCAAAGCTGTTATGACGAAGATCAAGCTTTGTTAGATTCAGATCATTAAAAGCATCTGCACCAATCTATAAAGAAAGAAATTCATTTAAAATTAAATCATTCTCTCCTTTATTCATACTGAGATACCAAACTCAAAACTTTGTAGGTCGAATAACTAAAGAATAATTTACTTCCTTTGCGATCCAATACTTATGTAATCGTTCCTGTTAATTAGACTTGAAAACCTTTAGGACTAATACAGTTCTACTAGTTGACCCCTGCGAATAATTCGCAACAAAAACAAACACATTTGAGAAATAATAAGCGAATCCAACAGCTGTCGTGCATGTTAGTTAGGCACATTCTCAAAAGATGGCGCCTTCTATATTTTTATAAAAAGGTTGATTCGTGCGAATAATTCGCATGATATATTGATCACTCACCGAAAAGTAATGTGGAAATAAATGAATAAAATGAAATGAATGAATAAATGAACAGATTGTCAATAGATGGCGCCTTCTATCTTTTATAAAAATATTTTTTAAATAATTTTTTTTTTAACAAAAACATTAATTTTAAACAATTTATTTATTTTTCATCATTAGCAATGAACGTAATCTTCAAAATGATAACTCAATCATTGATTTTGATGAAGTATTAAGGGAAATAAAAAAAAAAAAAAAACACCTTTGAGAAATACTGTGAGAAATAATATGAGAAGTTGACAAATTTTAAAGTTTTTTATTGTAATAAACCGTTTATTTTTATTAAAATATAAATCTTTGTTTGTTTTTTTATCTGTTCTTATTAAATAAACGATGCAATATCATTTTAAAGTGCATTTTTATTCGAAAAAGGATATATTTGAAATTTACGACGCAATAGCATTTTTTGAAATGTTATTTCGCTTTCGAAAGATAAGTCGCTACTGTTAAAGCGTGTCTACATTTTTATAAAAAGGTTTTTAAAATAAGGTTTTTTAACGAAAACATTAATTTTAAACAGTTTGTTTATTTTTCGTCATTAGCTGGGAACATAATCTTCAAAATGATGTCTCAATCATTAATTTTGATTAAGTATTAAGGGGGTTATGGCGTATCGACATTAAAACACCTTTGAGAAATAATATATAAGGATTGAGACTACTGTTAAATCTATCTATCTTACACAGTTAGTTAAGTTAGTTAATCGCCCGTAACACCCAATACTGGGTATGGACGCTCTCCTACCAGAGGAGTTTAGGCTAGATACCGCAAGGGGGCGCCAACCCCAAGGGAAGAAACGGACAACACAGAAGAAAGGAAAGTGAAACACCCATGCCACTGCCGGGATTCGAACCCAGGAACTGGCGCATTGGACGCCACGGCTGGCCGCCGCCGAGACCGCACGACCACGCCAGCACGGCATCTTACACAGTAGCTTCTCAGTGATCGACTAAGTGAATCCCCAAAAATTGTCTAATTTAAGTTGACCCAGATTGCCTATTTTCAGGATTAACCAAGCAAATTTCAGCTTTCTAGATATCTTAGTTTACGAGTTAAAACTTTATCATAAGATCATTGATTTTTATTTTTTAGATGATTTAACACTTAAGAAATAATAAATAGACGTACCTCCATGAGATTGTTGTAAGCCAAATTAATGGTGATTTTTTGTTTGGATCTAATCGAAGAGAATGTTTCATTCGGAAGAACTGATAAATTGTTATATTGTAAATTTAAATCAGACAGGTTGGGTAAATTGTCAAATATCCCCGGTTGTAAAGATGAGATAGAATTACTATTTAAATCAAGGATGCCTAATTCCTCTAGATCCCGTACGGTGGCGCTGACGTTGGTGATGCTGTTCAGTGCAATGGCGAAGAATTGAAGATAAGGAAAATCAACAAGAATATCGAAAGGAAATGACTGGAGGTTATTATTATTTAAAAATAAATATTCAAGAGTGTTCTCAGAACCTAAAAAGGAAGAAAAAAAATATTAGAATAATCAATTTAACAAATGCAAAGGAGTTGAATAAAGAATTCTATAAATTAAAACAAATAATGATAAATGATTTCCGTTTACGGATTTATTTTCATTTAGGATTTTCCCAAGTTGTTCTGAATTTTTTTTTTTCGCTTAAAGACAGTAGCAAATCCCATGCAATGAAATCTTGAATGGAAAGCAGTTATAACGAATGAATGTTGTGCAAAGCATAAATTTAAGGGCGACCCATAATAAAAAAAAAAAAATTAAAATAATAATATAAAAAGAAAGTACAATAACGTAAGGAAAAATAAAAAAAAAGTTAGGAAAAAAACTAAAAGAAAACTTAGGAAAATAAGAAAAAGAAAAAAAAAAAACCGATGCGGACTTCGAGAAAAAAAAATTAAAGAGGAAAAAAAAAAAGTATATACACGGATTTGAACTGACAACCTTCAGAATATGAGTCGCAAACCTTAACCATCAACTGAAAATGAGATGATTGCATTTCTAACTGGAATCCAATGAAAACAATCCCAAATATCTCGAACATGGGGGGGGGGGGGCAGGGCGTCAAGCCCCTGAAAATTCCCCATTCCTACAGTGTTTGGGCCTCATGGTGAAATCCGTTTGTTGATCCGACCTTCCGTTCGGGAGTTGTTAGGGGCGGACAGACTCGGAGACGGACGGATGGAGAGACAGTAAATGCAATAGCTACCGATTTTGGGCGCTATCTCAATAGCTCCCAAATGAGTCGCTAAAAATATTACTTCGTGGGCCATCCAAAAAAAAAAAAAAATACCGTACGTCTTTGAATCACTATAATCTAAATGTTTTAAAACTATGGAAATTTCTTCCCAAAACATTTCAATATATAATCTTTGCTAGTCTCTCTGCTCATATGAGGACAGTTTAGTATTTTCTTTCATTGCGTGCATTTATAAAAATTACATTGATACTTTCTTAACATTCATTTTATTTTAAAATATTGCCTTTTTTTAATTATTTTAAAATTACAATTAACTATATAATTTGTAATATCGGTGTTTTGCTAATGTTTTTTAATTATTTTTATGAACCTACTGTTACTAAATATTAGGTCTAACGACTCAAGCGTTTTGATGCACATAATCTAGAATATTCTGCTCAATCTAAAATTCCAAAAAAATTTTCCCTTTAAAAAAAATAATGCGAACGAGATGACAACCCCTACTTGGACATTTTACAGTGAATAAAATTAAGAAATTAGTTAAAATTTTTGTTTGTTATATTGATGTTCATACATTTCACAATTATCACTCTTTCCATAAAGAAAATTTAAACATTTTATGAAGTTGTAAAAGAAATACTGTAGATTTAATATATTTAGATATACATACAAATTTAATAATTTGGCGCATGCGCAAGGCAAATAATTTCAAGATCGAAATTTAGCATTGAATAAAGCAGTCGATACAATATCAGTCCAATATTTATTTTATAACTAGTATATGCGGCAGAATATATGCTATGACTGCAGAACAATGTGATGGCTTTTAGTTGAGGCAGAGTAATTGTCCGTCATTTGTAATTTCTTCAATCATGTCGAGAAATGTCTCTAACGACCTCAGTTCGTCGCTGAGGGCGAGCTTCTGCATCTAATACTCGTCTCCCCTGGGCTTGTAGTAAGCTAAAAAAATGAACATTGAAATTTAAATTTTAATCTAGTAGCTAAATAGGCTAAAATTAATGATTTGTTTTTTGTTTTGTTTTTTTCTCTGGCTCTTCTCTCATTGCGTCACACACACACAGAGGGAGTGATAAGAGATAATTAACAATACTTTGAATGTAGTCCCCGTGGTCAAATGGATAAGACATCTGACTTCAAATCAGAAGGTTGTAAGTTCGATTTCTGTCGCGGGCGCTTCATTGTTGAAATTATTTTTATTTTCAGAGGAAATTTTTCAAACAGAGAGAAATAAGTGTGTTACGGAAGTGCGTTGCGTACAAATAGTCTGGAAAACCATATAAGATCTTATAATCTTATGGAGCTCTCTTACATTTTTTTTTACAAATGTATCTAACTTTATATAGCTGAAGTATCCTTAAGTATATCTATCAAAAAATAAAAAGTCTATCGTGATCTGAATGATTTAAGTAAAATTCATTCCTGTAAATTCTAAGTCTTTATTGAACGTATTACTATTTATTTTAAGTTAAACTTTTTAATTAAGCTTATGAAATAATTATTAAAGATTGTTTTAGGTGTACCTGTAAACGCCTCTCTTTCCACCTGCTCCAGTTCACTATGCAAAATCGAAATGACCCGAAAAGAGGCGTTACCGAATGTTCGAGAAGGCAGGCGGGTGAAATTGGCTCTTTCGATAGAAATGCTCTCGAACGTGGAATTGTCGGCATTGAGGAAGGCTTCCTGAACTGTATTAATGTCAGTGAGGTTCTCACACTGAACGTGAATGGTCAAGTTGCTGCCCTGACACACACACGGATCCAGGATCCAAGGACACAGAGAACGTTGTACAGGGGAAAGAGGAAACCATCCGAGAATAGTCCCCGGTAACAACATCGTCAACAATAGTAGATTTAGAGCTAACGGAAAAAGAAAGAAAAGTTTAATTAAACCAGTAATTATGCTTGGTGAATAATTCGTCCTTATTAAAATAGAATAAAATAAAATAAAATAAAAAATGCATCAAAACAACTACATTTTCAATATAGGCCTACATTAACCCAAGAAATATATCCTTTAAAATAAATGCTATACTGTCTGGAAAGAAAATACAAATTACATTAAAATTTCAGCTTCCAAGACTTTATAATTTTATCATCATTGATTGAGACGCTGACTAAAAATATTATAAGCAATAAGATAAACAGATTTTTAT
>JAFIDM010000002.1:48023251-48057324 GCA_023159025.1 Thereuonema tuberculata
AAAATATCCAATCGCTTTCACAGATTAAATTCCTTCCAAAATGAAATGTAATAATCTACATTTCCTTATTATATGAATTCATTAAAATCCTACTTGATGAAATACAACTTACCTTTGCCAGTCATTGTCATGACAACGGTAGTTCCTTTCAAAATAACAACGAACTAAACCTACCTCAAGATTGAAAGAAAAAAAAAAAAATAAATAAGTTGACGCATGCGTAGAAGTTAAGGTCACAGATTCCTGAAAAGAAAGTTGTGTTGTTGAAGAAGAGACAAACTTACTACAACGAAAATCATTTATTCTATCATTAGAGGGTTTAAGTGGTGTGAGACATAACCAGAATTTTATTTCTAGATAAGGAAAAAGAAGTGGAATAGAAAAAAAAAAAAAGAAAAGAAAATGCTGTTACTATTTTTTTTTAATGAACCGTCTCGTTGATTAAGTAGAGGCGGGGGAGTTGTTTCAACTTAAACCTACATCTCAAGCATAAATGTTGACTAGAAAACGAAATTTAATCAATTGTTTTAGGTTAATTTATATTTTGGTTTATATTTATTAAATGTCGCCCATAAAGCTCTGTAATATATATATACATATCAAACTGAAATAAACTCATTCGCTATGTGTATTGTTTTGTTTTGTTTTTAAATGTGACCTACCTAGCTCTATGTAACATACATACACACATTTATGTATGTCTATGTGTGTTTTTGTTGGGTTATGTAAACCATATTTAAAAACGAAAATCGAATTATTTTACCATGAATATACCAGATTTTATTTAACTAATTGTAAAAATTTAAAATTGTTAAATTCAATTTACTTTTGCTTAAAATTAGTTATACAGGTACTCCTCACTTAACGACCACTCGCACTTACGACCTCCGCCCTTGAGGATACAACTTGTATTTCATCGCCATTATCTCCCTTACCTGGACCCTCTTCAGCTCCAGATAATCAAATAAACAAATGATAATATGTACTTATGCATGTCTTTTATGAATAAATTTGAAGTTTATTGCAAAATTTTTATAATTTTATAATTTTATAATTTTACAATGATCCTATATTCCCGGCACAAACTCCTCGCTTATCGACCAATTCGCTTAACGACGTAGTCGTCGGAACGTAACTCGGTCGTAAAGTGAGGAGTAGACTACCTGTATATACACAATGAAGATTGCTGAAAAAATAAAATAAGACAATTTCTTTTTTAAAAAAAAACATTAAGATTATTATTATTATTAATTATTATTATTATTAAATTAATGATAATAATACTAATGAGGCCCAGTGAAATGAGCCGTTAAAACCTCCATGATATAGGGAAAAACTGGATTTCTTTAAGTGATAATTATATCATTAAGTTTTTATTACTTTTATTACAGTGTTACCCTAATATGTCTATTATTAGTATTGTTCCGGGCATCTGTCATTGACCTGTGATCTTTGGTAACTCCCCCCGTCCCTAAACGTGAGGAGCAGGAGGGAAAGAAAATCCACCCACTCAAGGTCAACAGCCGTGTTGTGACATTGGCATCACCTCCCTATGACCACAGAATCCTTCCCTTAACAATCCCAACTTCAAAGACTGCAACAATATCACAAAGAAAATATTTCTTTTTCGTACAACATTTTTTTTCTTTCTTTTTTTTTGTTTTTCTAGTCCTGTTTTTTTTTTTTGGTTTTTCTTGCTGCATCTTCTAACGTCAAACCTTTTCATTTAAGTTGAATTGTTTATTTTCCAAAATAATAATAATAAATTAGATAAATCCAAAATTATAATTGTTTTCTTATATATTACTTTTATTAGATAAATGTTCTGTACAGTTCGTCTAACTTAGGAAGGCAATCCCCTCAGGCGTTGGGACTGAGAACTTGAAAAAATAGGGGTGAAAGGGTATCAGGGTATTGTTGTGGAATTAAAAAAAAAATCTTATGTGATCCTTTTTTTTTAGTATTTTGGAGAATTCAGCTATTCGGAAATGTATTTACTTAAAGCCGATAATAACGAGGTCAAGTTCTGCAAACACTGTTGTAATCTTTCCTCCCCACCCCCATTTACTTTATACTCTTTCACCCCTATTTTTTCAAGTTCTCAGTCCCAACGCCTGAGGGGACTGTCTTCCTAAGTTAGATGAACTGTAACTTGTGTTAGGAGACCATTTCATTCGTTTCATCATTGCTACCTAAATAGCACCAATTACTTTTAACTAAACTATATTCTAACTATTTTAATTATTAACACGAAAAAACGAAACTAAAACTAATTTCTGTACAATTGATTTTGTGTTGCATGAAAATGTTGAATATAAAGTATTCCTAATTAATGGGCCAGTGGTTTGGATTCTGGGCTGAGAATTGAAGGAGCTGGGTTCGATTCCCTGGAGAAGGTCGGGACCTTCTTTCCGAATGGCCCTAGGGTTCAACCAAATGCAATGTAAATCAAAAGTTGAAAAGCTGGGAGGCCGTTGGATTGATCAACGTTGGTTCAGGATCATTGTAAGCTTTTATCTCCAGCGCTCGGAAATGGCTATCGTGGTCTGATTAAAAAAAGAAAAAGCTTTTTTGTGGACATACAGTCGGACCCCGATTTAACGAACCCCTATTTACCGAATTTCGCGATTTAACGAATTTTTCTTTTTCCCCGATTAAAATGAAGGAAAAAACCCCTATTTAACGAATAAAAAACCCCGAATTAACGAATTATTTCAACAGCCGAAAAAAATTTTTTTTTTGTTAGTTTGGGTAAACATACCTAAACATACCTAATGCAGCAGGATGTAAATGACGCTGTATTTTCTTCTCTCCATAAAGTCGAAAAAGAACTTTTTCGAGTCAAGAATCAAGGAAATTGTCAAACATTACTCATTACATACTTTAAAATTTCAAATTAACTAGTGCGTAATTTTCGCTGTATTATTAGCTGCTGAATAAAAAATGTACAATTTCTAATTACGGATATTTTTGTATAGTTACTTATGTATAATTGCTTTTGTATAGTTGCTGTTCCATAAGGTTAAGTGCAGAAATTTTTTATTTTGGACCCCGATATTACGAATAACCCCCGATTTAACGAATAAAATTTTCGGTCCCGATGAATTCGTTAAATCGGGGTCCGACTGTATATATATATATACAGTCGGACCTCTATTTAACGAACCTCTATTTTGCGAACTTTTCTTTGGAACCAAGAACATTTTGCTAATTTCTTCGTAAAATAACCTCCAAATAGCGAAGTGCATTTTCTATTTAACGAACTTTTTCGTGGTATCTATTTTTTGTTTTTTTCTGAAATGTTTTTATTATTTATATAATAATGAAAGAAATGTGAATACAGCTGAGGGAAAAAGAAGAAATTAACGATGATGTGCTGATTGATGATTATCTTTCACTTAATTTTGAAGTTGATACCTCGGAAACACCTAAGTGAATCGGATATTTTGGACAGTGTGAAAAATAAAAACAATACAGCTATGAATTGCGATGAAGATGAAGATGATGAAAATGGAAATGATCATGATGCACAAATAAAAAAAAACCTGTCTATTATGATGAAATGCTAAAATCATTTGAAACAATCCGACGTGGATTACAATTTGAAGAAAATACTGAAGAGGTTTGTGGTGCATTGCAAAGATGCGAGACGTACTATGAGCAAAAACACTTTTTCAAAAAAAAAAAAAAATAACTCAAACAAAATTAATAGACTTTATTAGTAAAATTTAAGTACGCATGTGGTAATGTATGCTTTATGCTATTCAAATTATTATTTTTTTTAATAATATTTATTGTTTATGTATTTTAAATCTGTTTTATCTAGTTTAAAGTAATTTTAAAAGGTGAATCTCTATTTAACGAATTTTCCATATAACGAACTTTTTTTCGGGATTTAGCGACTTCGTTAAATAGAGGTCCGACTGTATATCATTTTAATTCAATATGAAATCCTAAATTTCTAGTAGAAACAAGAAGGCAATACAAAAGATAAAAAAAAGAGCTTTTTAGCCTACTTTCCGAAGGAAATGAAGGTTTATAAAATTATTATGTTTCATATTTGTGTGAATGTTCCATCTGTCTAATAACTTCTGAACCAGAGAATGTATTCTTAAAATTTGGCTTAAAGGAGAATGGGTAGATCTGCCCCACCACTTTATAGCGATAAGATATATACATACGTAAGGAAAGATCTCCATAAATAGAACATTTTTTATCAACACGACTTGTCTCAATTATTAATCCGTTCGGAGTTATATACGTCTAGATATGACGTTTGAGTAATTGATTATGGTGAATGTGGGTGGCAGGAAAGCCAACTACTTACAGGCGGGGGGGGGTACTTGACTGTAGGTAGTTGGCATCCCTGCCACCCACATTCACCATAATCAATCAATCACACTGTTAATAATTATTATACGTAATCTAATAATTAATATTATCATTTATTAATAAATATTTATTTTTAATTAATAATTAATATTTCAAGTAAATAATAATTATTGACAGATAATAAATGAAAATAATATTTACTGTTACTGAAAATAAGTATTAAATGATAATTAATTAATACATCCGGGAAGTAAAATGTCAACGAGATAAGACATATCTAGACGTATATAACTCCGAACGGACTAATAATTGCGATGAGTCGCCTACAGGTACACACACACACACCACACACACACACAGACAGATAGATAGATAGATAGATATAGATCATAGGCGATTTTAATTCACCGATTCCATTATAGTCATAGCCCGCCTCAATCAAATAAAAAACAATAATGCCCTTTTCCGAATGGGGGAGGGGGGAGAGGTTACAAACAAAACGATTAAAATTTCTGCCAAAAAAACAGATCATTCATTTTATTTTTTTTCATTTTCCGATGCAATAGAGGGTGTTAATCCCTACCAACCCCTCGTTACCCCAATATTAGATTTCATTTATTCATTAGCATTATGAAGATTTAGAACAAACAACGGAAAAAGTATTAGACATACAAAATAATCGAAAACCGAAATCCAATAAGAACTTGAAAGTGATAATATGTCAAAGTGCTCAGCTTCATTTCCGTCATCGGCTTCTGTGGTTTCTTTAAATGTAACTTGAAATGTTCACTTAGTTCTCAGTCAAGTGTTATGAGGATAGATCTATTTTAGTGTTAATACAGTGCTTCGTTTAGACAGATAATACAGCGGATTACAGGAATGTAAATGTCAGTAACAAAATCATTGTCAAAATTATACAGTGCCTCTCTCTATCAACTCTTGAATTAATCACTAACAGTATAGTGACACAAGTGAATTATAATCACAGATACATCAAGATTTATATAAGGACCCACCGGTAGACCAAAAAATAAAAGACCAAAACAAAATTCAATGTTATCATCAGAATAACATAAATAACTATAAACAATAGAAATGACAAAAAATTACGACCTATCAATTAACTATTAGTTTTAATGCGAATACATTTCAATTCTATAATTGTTATTTAAGTATTCTAAATATTAAAGAAATATTCACATTTTAACTTAAATAGCGTGGACCCGATGGCAAGTGATAATAGAAGACGAAGGCCTGCAGGAGATGGGTTCGATCCACGCCGAAATCTCCTCCAGACGACTCCTAGGGTTCATTCAGCCCCTATTAAATGGGCACCGGCCTAAAAGCGATCGGACGTCAGGCTGACCATCTGACCTCAATTTAGCCCCATTGGTCACGAAACGCCGGGAGCGTTACTTCCCTAGCCTATAGAGAGATTTAAATAGCGAGATCAGGGTATCTCAAAATTTAGATCCAAAACTTAATTAAAATTAAATTAGAAATGCTGATTAAAATTACAATTTTTAACTTTCATTAGAGTTCTCTCAATAAAAAGCCACATACTTCGTTTATCACCTCCATATGGATGGGTTGTCAATAATAAAAAATATTTATTTTTTATTTTTTCACTGATCTCATGCCTACTTAAATTATTTTTTCAATCATTTTATTAATTAATTACAATCTTGATTTATATGCAGTTGATGAAAGCCAATAAGAATCATAATTCAATGATTTTTTTTTTTATAAGAGAAAATTACAATTCATATTGAAAGTACTACTTTTATAGCATTTTCAGTAGGATTATAAACCACAACTCGTTTGCCATCTCTTTGTAATGATAATTTTTATGAAATCGCTAGAATAGAGTCTCTATCTTATCAACCACGTTAGCACCCACAGGTCAAATAAGGTCCTAACAGTGTTCCATCAGACTGAAATCTCAGGGAGTCAAATCCAAAACGCAGGTCCAATATTTCCCAACTGGAAATCTCACAGCAAAGCTTTTGGTTTGCTGGACTGTTTGTATAATAGCTGACCATCATCATGGAGAAAGATGTCAGTAACTATTATTATGATGGTTTCTCTTGATGGCTTCTCAAGCCGTGCAGAATGGCGCAATATTTCATGTTTCAGATTATTATATTATATTGTCATTATATCTAAAGAGTACCAACACTTCAGCAGCAGAGGATGTCATTTGAAGCCTCGTATTGGTGAGTATTTTCACACGACATCATTGCCATTTTGTCATTAGTAATGACTCAGTGCATAAGCTCAAACTGAACATTAGTTTGCAAACATCTTGCTGTCGAATAAAGTCTACGGGATATCCATTTTGAACCAATCTTGCTATATCATAATACAGCTACCATAAAGATATAGAACTCTACGCGAGCTTTATATCATTACGACAGTACACATCTATTATGTTGCTGACGTTCTTCAATGTTAGCATTTCTTGTAAAAAAAAAAATTGTTCGTCGTCCTTTGAATCCCAGACAGGTTAAACCATTAAGCAGCCCATTGCTCCAACAAGCTTTGGCCATGAGTTGTCAGTTAACATTGTAACAGAGCTATTGAGCATGTAATTACGAAATAAAAATAGGCCTACTAATGAAACCTTCATACATACTGCTGTAGAAAATTGATAGACAAAGGAGCATCTTCTAAATTTACTAAATTTGTCGGTTCTAGGTGGGTTTTTTCATCATTGAAATCTTCAAGACCACCCGTTTCTGGGTCGTAACAGTTGAGTTTACCTAAGTTTAAAACAACATTTCGAAATTTCAATTTCGAGTGGAAATAACTTGCTTTGACTACCCTGCAAGGTGTTATTGACCCTGTTACTACATCGAATGAATGTTCTAAATTCAAATAATTCATTGAAGTCTCTCCATAACACTTGTTACTCGGGAATTAACTATTCAAAAGAATGTTAATACGGAATATTCATTCAATCTCCATAGGTAGCATCGTCACTATAAATGAGGAAAATAATTTAAAACAGCACTGTGACACATCAGGTAAATAATCTTACTAAAACTATTGAATAATCAAAAAGAAGTAAAATAATTGGAATCAGGATAAATGGATTAAAACTTTGTTATTCTAATATCCTACTTTTATTAATTGTTTGGCAAAGTAGGATTAAGAGTCTAGATCAATGATGTTGCTAAGGCAGGATTTGCATGGATGGAAAACGGATGGTTTCCTGCAGGAATCTATATTACTAAAATCTTTTATTTCTCTGTCTGTCTGTCTGTCCGGCGCAATTTTCTGAGAGAATGGAAAATAGAAATAATTTTTACAATGAAACATCCGCGACAGGAATCGAACCTGCAACCTTCTGATCCGAAGTCAGATGCCTTATCCATTAGGCCATAGGGACTACAACCCTCTTCATATGGTTTTTTGACTTATATCTCCTTTCCTTTCCCCCATCAATAAGGAATGTATTCAATCTTTTTTTTTGAATCTCAAGATTGTTTATTTATTTCACATCAGTCAGTTTATTTGTAATTCGAAACTGACAATTAGAACGATAATTGCCGAAACGTTGCAATATTTTAAATATTCTTACTTAACCAAATCCTATGTGATATTGAAAAATATGTGGGTGTACACGCCAGATGTTGGAGTAAAGAAAACAGAGTCAAGAAAGAGAGAAGCACTCTTTTTTTGAGGTGGAATACCGAAAAAATCACTATTTGCAACTCAAAAACCATCAATAAATGTAACTCAAACGTCACTGAAAAGTGACAATTATAATTAAAATGAGAGTCAAAAAAGAATGAAGCGATACTTCTATTAGATAGAATACTGAAAAATCACTATCTGTAACTCAGAAACCATCAATATTTGGAACACAAAAGCCACTGAAAAGTGCCACTTAGAATAAAAAAAGAGACTCAAAAAAGAAAGAAGCAGTATTTCTATTAGATAGAATACTGAACACTATTGTAACTCAGAAACCACTGAAAAGTATCATTTGAAATAGAAAAAAAAAAAAAAGAGTCAAGAAATAAGAAGCAGTATTTCATTAGGTAGAATACTGAAAAATCACTATTTGTAACTCAAAAACCATCACTATTTCTAACTCGAAAACCACTGAAAAGTATCAATAGGAATAAAAAAAAAAAGATAGTCAAGAAAGAAAGATGCACTATTTCTATTAGGTAGAATACTGCTCAGAAGTTAGACGTCTTAGCCATTAGACCACTAGGCCTACATTCTAATCTCTGTAAAAAATAAAAATATATCATAGATATATGATTTACAAGGTGGTTCTAAAAGCAGTCGTAGATTGCGAGAAAATAGACATCAAAAATTAAATTAAAAAAAAAGCTTTTAAAAAATTTTAGTTTTAGTTTCCTTGATGTAATTTGTGTGTGTGTGTGTTTTTTTTTAATAAATAAAAAATTGTTTTCCGTTACATAAGGGAGGCTTCCGGAGCGAAGCGACGGGTAGCCGACTAGTTTTGATGAAAAATAACAGGGAAACTGATGAAAAGTGCGGTGGCCATCAACGTTCAGAGAATATTTTTTAAGGGCCATCAAAAATTACATGCTATTCTCGAGATCTAACATCGTTACTTGCATGATGGCCACCCTAATATCATAGTCCATCATTGCGTTTGCGCATTGAGATCGTCTATATTTTTGTTTCTATCTTTGTTAATATGGATTGTTTTACATAAATGCAATTTATTGTATATATATATCAGAATTTGTCACAGATTACTTCTGTGATTTTGAAAAAGAATCCTTAGCGGAAACTGACACGTTTCGGATTACTGGAAATGTTTCTTGAACAATTAAAAATAATTTTGGAAATATTCTCATCACTGAAAAGAGACAATAATAATTCTAGTCGAATTTTTAGCTTCTTCATGTTAGAATAATTGAATAATGGTTCTTTCTTTACCAGAAGCGAACAAGCAGTTGTGAACCGCCATGTTATTCGTTGAAGTTCGATGAATCAGTTTTCAGTCATTCTTAAATGCAAACTATAACTTCCTGAATACTTCCAAACTGGTGTAAAAACAAGCGAGAAGTTTAATTCTTCTAAACTACAGGGCACTGATTTCCATGAAGAAAAAAATATAGAGTAGGATCAAATAAATGTTGGTGTACACGAACCATCATGTAAAGCTTATGTATTAAAATCGTAATAAAAGCATGTTTTAAGTCAGTGGTTTCAAACTGTGCGCCGCGGAAGTGTTTAAATTTTTGAGAGAAACGCCTTCCAAACTGCAGAAGCTGATAACTTAGGTTCTTTGTGAACCGAGAAAGGTTGGGAACCTCTGGTTTAAGTTGTAGAAATAATGATGCCATCTATGAAGGCTTAATTTGTTTATTTTACATATGACGCCATCAACGATGGCTCAAAAGAATGCTAAAAGTTAAAGTAGTTATTATAAGCTACTTCAAAGAAACATGGAAGCGGCGCCACCTATTGACAATAAAAACAATAAAATGTAACCTGTTAAGCTACGCGAACACCATGCAACTTTTCAGCAACTTAGTCGTCCGATTTTGACGTGACGAGTTGATAAAAAATTTTGTCAAACCCCGAACACCATGCAATTCGACATGAAGTCGGCCGTGATAGAAGGAATCCCATAATGCAATGCGCTTCCCAACCCGATGTGGAAAATCCGAAAAAATCGAGGTTTTGAAACCTCTCTGATAAATTCTGCCGCATACAATTTCTGAATTTCAGTATAAACTTTATTTATGCATGAAAGAAACTCGCAATACTCTTGATATTCATTGAGTACGAGCTTGTCTTCGAATCGAATCGGCGAATATCATTTTTTTTCATGGGCGTGACGTCACGACTGACGTGTTCCAACGCTGCCCTGTGATTGGGTAATTCCCAGCGACTTCGATGCAATTTTTCGAGTTGCAGGTGTAGAAACAACTCGAGTCGGATGACAAAAGTTGCAGTCAAGTTGCATATAAACGGGCTCAAAACTGTCTTTATCAACTCGATACGTCAAAATCGGACGACTAAGTTGCTGAAAAGTTGCATGGTGTTCGCGTAGCTTTAATTTGTTTATTTAATATTCACATTCTCCTCATATGGATGCTTTTAAGAATTAGATCCTTTTCACACGACGCGATCATGGTCGCCTGACCGCGTCGTTCTATAGATTTAAAATGGAGCACGAAATGTGACTTTTGTTGCGGCCAGAAGGTCAATTCTGTTTATTTTCGTTTTGGGAAGTGTTGAAAAACATTATAAAACGAAACAACTTTATAGAGAATGGGGACTTCGACACTGAAAAAATTCATAACAGAAGTTCAGTGGATATTTATAAACAAAGAAGATGCCATGGCTGCAGAAAAAAAACGAATTTTGTAAGTTTTATGTTTGTAGGAAATTGAAATGTAACGATATTATAACTTAAATGTGTATTACCGGTATGTAGCATATGTAAAATGTATTTACATATGTCCGTCAAGAGACATAAGCTTCATCGTTTTGGCTATTTTCATAACTGAGCACAATACCAATAGCTGCTTCGTCAAAATCCATTTTGCTTAATGAGCTTCGGCTGGCGGCGTGTTTGGCAGCGCGACCATTGTCGCTTCGTGTGAAAGAGCACTTGTTTATAATTTAAAATGCTTATCTGTATCAATTTCACAATAGTTGGTATCGTGGCACCATCTATGTGGGTTCGAAAGAACTATTTACAAGTCAGAATGTCCATTTGTTAACATTTTTAAGAGCAATAGATATTATAACACCATCTCTGAACGCTCAATAGAATGAAATGAAATTTAATCTTAATAATAGATGAGACCAAATTATTTACAAGTGACATCCTGGAACAGCTGTTTCACGCTCGTTGGCGATCATCAGCCAGCAGAAGTCACAGTAAATAACAAGATCTCCGTATGAGGCTAGTATGAACAATACTAGCCTTTTCTTTGAGGCACCACTGCGCTTCCGATGTAAAATTTAATATGTTCATTTGTTTTTTAATTTCATAGTTACAGGGCCTGTCGCGCCATCTAGGGAGACTTATAAGAATTATTTACAATAAACGTTTAAGTGAAGTCGTCCCAAACTACATGATAAGATGCGGAATACACACCTGTGCTGAGAAGGTGAATATGGAAGTCAGTAAAAGAACAAATTTGTCAGTTTCGCATTATTTTTCTGAAAATAAAATAAAAACTATTGGTAATTTCCTATTTAATGTTCATAAAATCATTTTATTTCGCCTGGTATTGTCAACACAAGTGTAATTTCGTTCATGCCAGGCAGATAAACGAACAATTAACTAGTAAAATGTAGAATGCTTATTTCAAAATGGTTTTGCACGATCTTTTACTAGAAAAACTAACCTTCATCTGGCCATTTGCGATCTTGACAAAGCATGGTATCCCAATGACCGGCGGCCTGGTGACCTGTTACCTAACGATCGCAGTTAGCAGTTAAAGATCGAAATTTTACTTAAAAGTCAAAAGAACCACAGTCTATTTGTGTTTCATCTCATTTTTGAGAAATTACGGAATAAATTTGATACGAAATAAATTGATTTATGTGAGAGTCTCGTTGTTTTTTGTTGTTGTTTTTTTTGCCCAAAAAGCACTAAATTAATAACATTAAGTCGTTTTTGGAGAACAAATATGTTGTTCAATAAACATATTCCCCAACTATTATGTAAATAAATTAAATGTCAAACATTTGTTATTTAATTAAAAATGTGATACTAAAAATTATTTAATTGTCGAAATCGCAATGGCGCCCTTCTTGTTTATTAAAAATTATTTAACTCGAAATTTAACAAATGCCAAATTGAATATTTGCAATAAGTGCTTCGTAATGCTACAAACTTTAATTTAAAATACTAAGAGAAATAATAAGTAACTTGTTAACCAATTGAGAACCATATTTTAATATTATTAACAGCAACATTAAAAAAAAAAAAACTGGTTGAATTTTAGATAATACTTTTGAATGATCATAGATGGCGTCACGGTCTCTATTACTGTAAAATAGGTGAACATGTGATCATTCAAAATTCTAAGTAATTCTTATAAGACTTCATAGATGGCTCCACCTTTCCTTTCACTGTGATATACATGAACAAATGAACAATTATGAAATTTTCAATAATTTCTGTGTGCATCCATAGATGGCGCCAGAAGTCCTGTTTCTTATAAAATCACTGTATAATAATAGCGAAGAGACGCTACTATTAAAAGAAATAAGGAAACTCAAAGGATAGGTTTAACGTGTACTGTAGAGTATTGATGACATAAGTTTGATTAAATTTCTTAGTATTAGACAGGTGTCCGGCTCTATTTATGTCATCAAATAAGGAAACTGTTTAATATACATTGAAGTCCTGTTAGGATTCATCACCAATCCCATCAACAGATCCTTAATTTATTTACAAAAACAAAAAATTATCATGTCAAATTAATTTCTCATCATTTTATTCCCAATTTGAATTTAAGCAATGAAAATTTCAAACAAATAAATTAAATACGTAACCATTAAAAATTTATAAATTATTACATAATCCACTTAATGCATGAATTATCAAATTATAATCATTTTACATTTTTTATAAATATTATATGAAGAATAATTCTAAATAAGAGAAAAGAAAACCATTTTTCCTCTCTATCTTTATAATTTCTTTTTCTTCTACAGTAACTAAGTTATAAGCATTTACAAGAATTTAAAATCTCTATAAATTACAATTATAACTTAAAACACATTTTAAACCATACAACTTTTCATTCTTCTATAAAATTTTAAATTATTATATAACCAATTATTTAGAAAAATTTTTAATTGTGATATTTTTAAAAATTTATTAATATTATTTAAACCAATTTTATTTGCAATATATACGTAGAATGATTTTCACTATATTTATTCTCAATTCAAGGAAAATTTATATTAATTTTTTTGATGTTAAGTTATATATCCTATTATTTGTTTCTTCTCTTATTATATATAAATTCACCTATCATAAATTACCGGTACATGATAACATATATATGCTATTGCTTTTGATTTTTTTAGTATTCTGAGTAAAGTTCTCATTTATAGTTAAATACTAAATATTTTATATTATTAACCACAGCTATTTTATTACATTTACAACATTTATTAAAAGTACTGTGTAAGCATTTATCATTATGAAAATATGTGGTGGAATTTGTTTTTTGAGTACATTAAAAGACATGTTTTTTTTTTTATTTATAAACAACTTATTGTCATATATATTCATCTTTCAGTAATATTAAAATCTTTTTTCAAACTTTCTCTTATTTTTTTCAAGATTTTTCCCATTCTTTATTATTATAATGTCGTCTGTAATAAATATATCACATTTTTTTTATATAATCACTTACTGATTTGTGTTGATTAATTAATGTTTCAAAATCATTTCTTTAATAACAAAAACTTTCCTGAATTTAAGAAATCAGATGTGCATAATAAAATTTCCAGATAAAAAAATAAAAAAAGTTGATATTTGAAAACAAAAATCCATTGGATTATCGCTTTTTATTATTAATGAGTTTTAATTGTCATTTGGATCCACCAAAGTGCAGATCCAACTGATTATATTTTTTTCTAGGAATAGAAATTGTTATCCACGGCAGCCAGCGGGAAGTTAAAAAAAAAATGAGTACAAATTATTCTTTTTTGAACAAACGTAGCTTATAGCTGAATGTCCTCAGGCCCGCAGAATCTGCTCTTGCTTCCAAAATGCCGGTCTCCGTGGCTGTGTCCTACTTGACTACCGTCTCTGCGCGACGGAAGCATACAGTGACTTTATGTTACTGTAAAATAGGTGAACATATGAACATTCAAACTTGTAATTCTTATAAAACTTCATAGATGGCTCCACCGTCCCTTTCACTTTGAAATACATGAACAAATGAACATTTATTAAATTTTCAATAATTTTTTTGTGCATCAGTATGATGGCGCCAGATGGAGGATTCAGTTAAAGTCACTGTATGGTCAGTGACTTTATGTTACTTAGAAATAGGTAAAGATACGAACGTTTTCAATTGTGAACGATTCTTTGAGCATTCATGACGATCTTCTTCTTAGTAACAACGTAGAAAATTGAACAACACAATTCAATCTAATATTAAAAATTTACGAAATTTAGAATTTCGCTTGGTAAAATTTCTCTGTGTTCGAAGACATTTTTGTGAATCGTCACAATTTATAGGAGCAATGCCCCCATAATAAGAACATATCTAATCCACATTGCACAGATTTCGTGTAAAAAAATACTGATTTTATTCTTCGAGTCTTTGTGGATTTTGTCACTATTCCTGTTATTGTATCAGAAATTTGTTAATCAAAGTCACAATATTATTAGTATGAATTAATAATTGTTTTTAAGGGTAGATTAGGTTCAAAATTGTTTCAAGTTTACTTTTAGAGATAAGTACTGAGGGTCCGGTGATCCCACTGTTGGACTTCGTGCTGCAGAAGCCGAGTTCGGAAATTTATCCCAGATTATTTTTCCTAAAGGCTCGCCCTAGGGTTCACTCAGCCCTCTGTAAAATACAGACAGGAAATTCCTCCCCGAGGTTAAACTCCGGCTGTGCTGATCATCACTCAAATTGTCCTGAATGGAGGAGAAACATTGAGACTCGCCCCATCTTCTGAAGTCTGGATTTCAACCATTTCTATTATATTTCTCATGAAAAGATTGACGGAAGATGAGAAATTTTTTTACGTATTTGAGGAATAATCGAATCTTAAGTCCTTTGTGTAATATGGCTTCATCAAATAAAAATGCTAGAGAAGTCTGGATCTTGCAGCTAAAAATTAAACAGTCTCGTAGCAGTTTCGCATTTTTAAAAAATTTATTCATCGTGACCCATACTTTCTGATGAATATCCTAAAATGCGTTTGTTTTTTCTTTGTTATAGAATTGATGAAGGATGTTATAGTACATATTTCGAATGATTTGTTTGAAAAACACCGGCAGTTGTTATTGTGAGCTCCACAGGATGATGTGCCTGGTCTATTCTTTTCCTATCTTTTATGTTTAATATTTTTATTCCGTAGCATGCGTTGTCTCTATTCGTCTCGGTTCGGTGACTACATAACGGAAATTTTTGTAAAAAGAATTGAAAAGAAATAAAAATATAAAGCCAAAATTTAAAATTCGGTGTATTCTTTAATTAACATTAATAAATAAATATCGTAGATTTCGATTCCTCCCCTCTGTTGAAAGGAAATCTCTGGTTGCTGTTTCATTATTACATTTGGGGCTGAGGTGACAGACACTAATTACTAAATTGAATCAAGTGTTTCGCAATTTATTAAATAACTCTGAACTTTGACAACTTTGACATTACGTGAATGGCGCCATCTATTGGCGATGGCGAGAACTACTACGAGCGTTTTCCTTTTAGCAATGATTTGATTGATTGAATGCACCATGAAACGGTTTGTTGTTTTGACGTCGAGATGAATAAAAACGTCGATAAGAGGCTGAGATTCAGGAAACAAGAGTGGGAATTAGTGAAAGCTCCTTTATGCTTAACTTACGCTCAAGTAAAGGTTTTAAGCATTTGAATGACGACAGAACGTAAATCTTAACGATGACAGACTACGATTCGGATGTGGGTAAGAAGTACATCTTTTAAATAATAAATGCTAATGAAATTTTTATTATGTATTTAAGTCTTATTTGTTGCCATTGGGTAATAATTGGATATCTATCTTATTCTATATTTTAATTTGATTTAATTTACCGGTTTGTTTGATAATAGGTAAGCGTTTTATGAGTACTGTGATTTATTTTTGTATTAATGTATGGAAGAATTTTATTAATAAAATTATTACAGGCACCGAAACGAAAAGTAATTGTTCTGTATATAATACTAAGTATGACGTTAATAATTTAGCAATAAGTATTTTTTAATTTTAATTGACATTGTTGGAAAGCCTTCGGCAACATGCGTTTTAATAGCTGTCTCATATAACCGTAGTGATTCAGAAATGAAAATATATTGGAGATAATAAAAATTCTGTACAGGATTTCCAGGAAGCTGTACTCAACCTTTCTATATTCAACAGTGACAGTGTCAGTGATGTAATAAGAGGGGTTATATCATTTTAGCCCCCCCCCCCCATTTCCTCAAAATTTTATTTAATATTATTGTTATATGTTGAGATTTGCAAATAATTCTCTTTGATGTAAGAAATTAGCATAAACACTCTAAAAGACATATCATTAATATGCCATCTTGTTGAAATACAATCTTTTTCTTGCTGTCGTTACTTTTTTAGGAAACAGAAAAAAAAAAAAAAATAGTTTTGCCCAATTACTTAAGATGATCAACCATAGTCTGAAAAAAATACAAGAGGGGTGATCAGAAAAACAGACATTTATTCATTAAATATAATGACAGTGTCCATACATATGCAGTCTTGATGTAGAAGATTTGCTTTTTTTTTTTTTTTTAAGTTCTTCCTTTTATTTTAATATGGTCCATAAAAATATCAATCAACAACTTGTTGTAGTGCTACTTAATTTTTTATAAATAGCAGAAACTTTAAAAACAGTAAACTAATATTGGAGAACCGCATAAGCACAAACATACAAAATGAAGAGAAAGTGAAATTAAATAAAATGCACTTACTTATAAACATGTTGAGGAGAGAATTAAAACCGATGGTAATAAACCGGCAGTTTTGGATATGCGGAGTATTCCGAAACTGTCTGTTTATTGCCATTGTTTTTAATTCTCTCCTCAACATGTTTGAAAGTAAGTGTGTTTTACTTATTTTCACTATCTCTTTAATACACGCACTTTAAGCCTCCTTGTCATACAAATGATTCAGAGAGAAGTTGTAACTCGCCGATCAGCCAAATAATCAGTTTGACAGCCTGCCATGCCGCTGATACACTTGAACCTGGTTGAAATCTGGAGTGGGCTTGGATGTTCTTTTCTCTTTCCTGTATATGTTTCTCTTCCTTTCAAAGACTTGTTCTCGATTTCGAACCATATTCCGATGCAGTTTAGCCTCACTTTTAAAATCACACACTGAAATATCTGTCAATCAAACAAACAAATAAAAAGTTGTAACATTTCAGTGTTACTTTCTGGAGGCCATTACAAGTCACAAGTTTGTACCAATATATGTCCAAATTGTTAAGGTAATTTAAAGGGACAAAACATACACAAAAATAAAAAATAAAATAAACAGACAAAGACCATTATTAAAGTAATTGCGAAAAGATGTCAATAAATAGTAATATAATACATGTTTGAAATGCCTACACAAGCATCAATTATAAGCGCGTGGCAGTAATTCTGGAACACACTATCATATTTCTTAGTTGTTCATTTTGAATATTGTCCTAATTATTTCTTGTGTATGAATTCCTTCTCAAAAGTTGACCAGTGTTGTCACTTGGCTCCACATAGAAGATATTTCTTAATTATTTTATGTTTATTCTAATCAATTACAACAAACACTGATGTGAACTTTGATTGTAATGATCTCTGGAATGCTACAATGAAGTTATGACATTGCATCCTGAATCACTTAGATGTAAATATGTTTGTAAATACATAAATAGACACTGACACACACATATCTATGAATTGCAAGATAAGACTGCAAATAAAATAGTTGGGCTAAAGAGCAGACTACATTGGTTCACGTTGTACAACCCATTTTGCAATGGGGAAGGACATGTAGCAAGATGAAATTATCAAATGTGGATAAGAGAAATTCTAAACTATTTTTTGAGGAAAAGTAGACCAAAAAAAAATCAACAAATTAGATGGATGAGTGGAATATAATCTTTTAGATTCAATTGGAAAAGATAAGTTTTTGACTTGAAAAGATCTTAATCTAACAGTGGATTGAAAATTGTTGAACATATTTTGTATATATACAGAAAAGAAGCTTTTTAACTTTATTTCATTCATCAGTTGAAATCATTCTTGCAATACATTATTTATTTATTTTTTTTTATTTTTTTTTTGTCTTTCAGTTGTTTTATTAGGTTCATCAGAAGAAGGAAATGAAACATCAGACAACCAACGGAGATCATCATTGCCATCTCCTACTGTTTCTTCTAATGCATCAATGCGCATTGTCTTTGCAGCATCTGTGTTTGCAGCAGTAGGAGGTCTTCTTTTTGGCTATGATGTAGGTAGGTAGTAATGCTAAAAGCTTTCGTCTTCTGAAATTTCGTATAAATTTAAGTTTACAAAAAATTTATATTTTTATTTTCGTTGTAGGAATTATCTCTGGTGCCCTTTTGCAGCTTAAGGTTTTGATGGTTCTATCCTGTTTTCAGCAACAGATGATCATTTGTTCAATGTTGATTGGAGCTTTAGTAATGTCTTGCTGTGCAGGTAAAGACAATTTCAAAAT
The DNA here is from genome assembly GCA_023159025.1 of Thereuonema tuberculata. Taxonomy (NCBI): domain Eukaryota; kingdom Metazoa; phylum Arthropoda; class Chilopoda; order Scutigeromorpha; family Scutigeridae; genus Thereuonema; species Thereuonema tuberculata. The sequence continues at coordinate 48,041,987 of JAFIDM010000002.1, forward strand.
AAGCCACTCCACTCATTTATTTATTATTATTTTTTCAAAAACAAATAAACTCTTTAACTTTTTAAGTACTTTAAAATAATGTCAGCAAATTTTGCCACGACTTTTTTTTTTACAAAAAAATGATAATTTGTTTTTGTTTTGATCAGTTAAGTTGCATTCTTTTTTCGCAGTTTCTTTATAAGCAACTAATTTACCATTTCCATTAGTTATTTTTAACTCCTGTATTATCTGCCTAACTTCAAAGTTGCTTTGAGGCTAAAGAGTCTCTTAGTTTCATTTCTTTTTTGCAATCACCTCTAAATTGCTGTTGCTGAGTTACAATTTCAGATTCATTGAGAGACCATAGGAATTGTGAAAAAAGTAATTTCTGACTCCTTTTCCTAAAGTCCTGCCTTCACAGTTTCGAGTTGCAACCTGTTGTTACAGCCAGTGATGAGAATCCTAAGAATTAAACTGAGTGAAAAATTTGGGCCTCAGCCAAAGTGAAATGTTACATGGATTGAATCTAATCCCAGATTAAATCAAGAATCAGTATTTAATTTGAAATATTTCTTATATCAAAGAATTCGTGGGAATCAATGTGGAGCCTGAAAAGCTAACATAAAAAATAAAAAAACTCGCCAAAAGGATAAATTGTGAGAAAATTCATGTGCACACTACATGCAGCCGCTATGACTTTTTTTTAGCGCATACAAAATCAGAATGTGCAAGTAAATATTAATAAAGGGTGAGACCAAGTTGATTACTAAATGACATCCTAGTACAGCTGTTTCACGCTAATATGACAATCATCAGCTAGGATCAGTCATCAGTACACAACCAGGTCTCAGTACACAAGCCTATATGAGAAATCGTCGGAATCAATGTGGAGCCCGAAAAGCTAAAATAAGCAATAAAAAACTCACCAAAAGGAGTGTTGTTATTGCTTTTTATTGCTTATTTTAGCTTTTCGGGTTCCACATTGATTCCGATATTTTCTCATATAGGCCCGAGTATCGAGACCTGGTTGTGTATTGATGACTGCTTCTAGCTGATGATCGTCATATTAGCGTGAACAGCTGTACTAGGATGTCATTTAGTATACAACTTGGTCTCAGGCTTTATTATATCAAAGAATTGTGATTAGCTGTAGGCATAATAGTATAATAACGAAACTCAAATGCTATCTGAAGATGCTTCAATTTCAATATTGTTTTGTCTTGTAAAGGTGAGGATGACCTCTTTAAGAAGATGCAGAAGTCCTGCATTTCTGATCCTTTGATAGAAAAAAATTGGTTTTTGTTATGAATCCAATTTAGATAGCTTTATTCCCTTTAAAGATCCAAAACCAGTGGCAGGCAGCTGATAGATCTCAGTACAGTAAGGTAAACCACAAGAGAAAATTTCCTGCAATGTGTTGTAGAAAGAAAACACATTCATTTCATACTACCAGGAAACTACCTAATTGTGTCACCTCACCTTTATTGTTCTGTTATTAATAAAACTATGGAAAGAGCTAAGTTAGTAAACTATTCATGAAACTGAAATGGTGAAATTTAACAACAAATGCAATTTCTTTTAATAATAAATGTGCAATTATTTATGTATATAAATAATATTTGAAGTAGCACAATTTATTTTTCAAACTTTTTTCAGGCTTTATTATTGATTACTTTGGTCGTAAACAAGCAATTATAATCAACTCAGTCATTTTTGTCATTGGTGCTGTTGCTTTGTCATTATCCAAAACATATTATTCATTGGTAGGTATACTGATTTCACTAAAATTTTATAATAAATAAATTACAATTTAAATATAGTATTTTATTTCTTAATTCAAATATAATTGGCATTGTTGTAATTTTTTTATTTTTTTATTTTCAGATTATTGGACGAATAATCATAGGGCTAGCTGTGTCTTTATCTGCAATTAGTGAATGTATTTATATATCAGAAATTGCACCTCCAGTAATAGACTATTTATTTTTTTATTTAATACATTTTATTTAATTACACAAAATAATAAAAGTTAATAAGTTTTAGGAATGAAAAGTACAATGATCCTGTGATTTGCAATTATTAAAATAGCAACAGAAGGGCTTAATGGGTATTTAAATATCGAGGAAAATTGAATCTGCATTTTTATTTATCTTCGTTCTTACATTTTTTGTCTGATTCTGCATTTTGTGTTTTGTTCTTTTGAAAGACCGAAATAAAAACTAAAGCTTTAAATTTCAATGATTATTTACTTTGAAGTCCTAAGAATGTTGAAGAGCATGAATTAAACTTCAAAATTTAAATTTTTATTCGGTATAATTGATATACTAAGTAGAGAAAAAATAACAACTGGACAGTAAATTTTTCTCTATTTATGAATTATTATGGACATTAAATTTTTCTCTATTTATGAATTATTATGGACATTAAATTTTGCTTTTCATTGATATACTAAGCTTTTCTTCTTTTGAAAACTGCTGAATTCTTTAATATATCTAGGAAATTGGCTCTTAGGACATTATACAATTAGTTAATACTTAGGCACCCATATAATATGATAATAATTTGGAGAAATCTGATTATGAAGTTCACTAAAAAATCTAAAAAATCTAAATCTTGTTAATTTTTTTTACACATATATAATAACAGTCATTGCAGATTATACAATACAAATAAATCTTACAAAACACCAATACAGGTTTACATTTAAACGTTTAAATAAGTTTAAGTTTTGATTTAACAGTGAATTCTTAGGAAAAACCAATAAAAGGCATTTGAAAGGACTTATGTAATAGTTATTCAAGTATTTCAAACATGAAGTACTTACATCCATAAGAAATGTCAAACCGCTATTCTCCTTGGCTAATTTGAAATGATAAATAACTAAAAATAAAAATTATATGGATGTTTTGAATTGAAGATAAAGTAATTTCTTATTAGTTAATGAGCATAAAATTTTAAATATCAATAATGAATAATAGTTATTTGAATACATTAACTAAAAACATTAAATGCTTCTTTTGTTCTTTTATTTTTCAGAAAAAGAGAGGAATGCTTGTTTCCTTAAATGAACTTGGAATAACTATGGGATTTTTAATAGCATATATTGTTAATTATTTATTTGCTGATGTTTCTAATGGTTGGTAAGTATATTAGTAACTTCTTTTTTATATTCCTTTTATGAATCTTGTATATATTTCAACAAAAAATTAAGAAATTATTATTGATTCATATTCTGTAATTTTATGTTAGAATGCAAATATATAGCTATCCTAGTTCAATACTAACACATCTTAAAAAATGTTGAATTTGAGGTATCTACATAGACATATAACGTGATTCTTGCTATCTACTTCATACTAAAAAAGCTTGAATTCCAGTTTGTTCACTCTCTTGAGAAAGATGTCTTACAAGGGAAGTGCGTGACCTCAAAACGCTGAGAACCGCATGAAAATGTGCTTAGAATATAAATCGCTCATGCCAAAAACAGTGGTATGGGTCATTCTCATGCAAAACTGCAGATCTTACCACGAGAGACATTTGAATGATCAGCTATTGAAGGTCCAAGAGAGGAACTTTGGAAGAAACAAAATACCATATAATAATACCCAAAATACACATATTTCAATGTACACTGTTTACACTCTAACCCACAACCGAACACTCCAAAAGATGGCCTCTATTACAGGTATACTATTCACACAACTAGATTAAGCACTTGTTAGTGCAGTTACAACATGCCACCATCGGATGAGCAGCTGAGCAGCATGGGAATGACTCATACCACTGTTTTTGGGATGAGCGATTTATATTCTAAGCATATTTTTGTGTGGTTCTCAGTATCCGAGATCACGCACATCCATTGTTAGCATTACTCTATAGCTTAGCCACTGACTTGTAATTTCAATACAAAGACATTCTAAGTTGTATTGACTTGAAAAGAGAAACATAATATCAGTGCTACACCAAGTCATCTTGAAGTGCCCTACTCTTGAACATCATTAAACTTTGTCTTCTACTACTTGTACATGAGAGATAAGAAACTGGGAGTTTGCAAATTATTTCTAAAGAACATCCTATGTGTTTCTAATACTACTCTGACTGCAGTAAATCAGAAGACAAAAAAGGTGTTGTTGAACATGATTTAAGAGATACACACACAAATTAAAAAACTCTACAATGGAAATGAAGGATTTCATTAGGGAACACATTAATTCCTTCCCTAAAATTGAATTGTATTATTGTCGGTCAGACAGTAAAAGGGAATATTTAGAGAGAAGCTTGAATATATCTGTCACATATGTTGATAGCCTGTAAGTTGTAAGTGGATATTTTCAATGAATGTATGAATACATTTTCAATACTGACACAAGCCTCACACAAGCTTCAACATACAGGGGCAGTACATGACAGATATATTGAGTTTAATTTGAGTTTCCACAAACCCAACAGAGATCAATCTTCAGATTGTGCTGTATTTAACAATTCAAATACAGCTGAAAAGGCCACACTTCAAAAATCATTTGATGACCACATCATAGAAAAATTTCAGTATGAGAATCAAAAGTTCAAGATATTGCCAGAAGTGAAGATAATTCTAATGATGCCTATCATACACAGGCTGTCGTTCAGTTCCCCTGCAGCGAAATTTCTTCATCCTATTAAAAGTAAGTTGAATTTTATCAACTTTACACTATACAACTCACGAGATAAGACAGGCAACTGCTTCACATGGCACAAGAGTGTAGCCAAGAGAGGGACAAATGAGATAGGTACTTATGTATATTCCTTCCTTGAGAAATGTGGCAGCAAGGATGAAATTATATTCTACTTTGGAAACTGTTGTGGTCAAAATAAGAATAGGTTTATTTTGTCATGTACCGTAGTTAGAGCCTTGAATTATCACCCATAATTTCCTAATAGCCTGCCACACTCAAAATGAAGTAAATAGTATGCATCCCATTATAGAAAGGAAAAAAAGAGAAGAATTTTAAAAGGAGGCCCCATCTACATCCCTGCCTAATCAGCAACAGTTTTTGAAATCTGCAAAAATAATCTGGTCCCCTCATACTCTGTAAAGGAAATGGAAGCAGATTTTTTTTTTCTTTTTTTTTTTTTCAATTGGAAGGATGTCTCTGAGAGCAAGGGAAAATTACAATGTTAATGAAAAAGGGAAAAGGGACAGAAATAAAAGTCCTTCAGATATGAAAAGAATCTTCCAACCTGGTGTTTTGTAAGACTTCATTCCTGGACACAGAGTTTCAGATTCTGAATCTAAGACACAATCAACGAGGGAAACCTAAAGCTGTTTGGTTACCTTCACTATACAAAGAATCCTCCATTCATTTCAGGGAGGAAAAAAGCAGATAGGATATCACTTTGTCAAAGCAAATTGATCCCCAAATCTTACCATTGCTTTTTTGAAGCATTAAAAGCTTCTGAGATTGTTGAAGTGCAGGAATATGATGAAATGTTAAAAATTATGTTTTTATTATGAGTAGTGGCCATTCTAAATTTGAGTTTGAAAATGTTTAAAACTTTTAGAAATAATCAATCCTTTTAATTAAAAACTTTGAATTTCTTCTTAAATATATTAAACATAAAAACTCAAAAACTCCATCTTCAGTATAAACTTCTTTATCTCAATATTTCAATCTCCTGAGTTTAGAAGACAACAAAATTAAAACTGTTTATTACAAAGGCAACAATTTGTTCAAACGTAAACATTACAATCAATCCTTTTATCATAAAGAATATTGTAACTATAGTTTTATATGGCATTGCCTGTTATTATCCAATAGAATTTGATTTTTATAAGTAAATTTTTTTTTTTCTTATTATATTATTTTTTTTTTTTTTTAAGTAAATAATTTTGTTCCCATCAAGTTAAAACATCTTTTTCTTTTTAAAATACCCGCCAAATTTCTTATCTCAAATCATGTGAAATACCAAGACGACAACAACATTTATGTTAAATAACTGGTGCAATACTACAATATCTTTAAAAAATAAAAAAAAAAGAAATTTCTTAGTAAAAAATTTGAATGTTAAGAGGTATTTTGATAATTAATTCTAGTTAACCAGCGTAAAGCAATAGTGCGAGATTTATATCATATCCAACATTTATTTTCCTTGATAAGTTTTCTGAATTACAGCATAGAAACTAAATGTTTAAATGCCCTTTTCTCAAAACAGCAATTTTTACGACGTCCTTTTTACGATGTCCTAGGGCAGCGATATTTACTTTTAAATATCAGAAACACTTGTAAAAAGCTTTTTTTACTTTGATCTAATTTGTTCTAAAATTCATGGGAAGTTTTAAACTTATCATTTAAAAATAATCTTCCTAGGAAAAAATAGTCTGTTACTGGGAACATTATTGAACAGAAGCCTCTTGCAAACACTCTTTAGAATAGGAGTTACTTCGTCACCTTACTTCAAAAATATTTATAATTTTAAAACTGGAAAAACTAGTTCCTGGACCCATTCTAAAGCAAAGTTGCATTTGCTTCGTTTTTAAAACATTTAGAAATTTGATTGAATAATCTACTAGTACTGTTTATTTTAATGGTTAAAATTATTAAGTTTTTATTTAAAAGATAATTCAGAGCCAACATATAAATTGAAGTTTAAGCTTCCAGTTCACTATTCTAGGCTGAACTGGAAGCAATATATATATGTTTCTTGGGTCGTTGAATTGCAAGTGAAAAGCATAATATTTAATACATTTTCAGACAGTAAATCAGTTCTTAGGCTCTTCAAAATCTTAGTAAGATATTAGCAGAATTAGCTATAGGCTATCTAAATAAGCTATAGGCTAGATTGCAATAAAAACACAAGAAATTTTATGTGGGATCCTTCACACACTGGTAAACAGGAATAAAATTGCTGATAAAGAAGCAAAAGCAGCTGCAACAAATGATAACCTTATAATTATTCAGAAATCCTACACAAATAGAGTACGGAAATCATATATCTTAAGAATATATAAAAGGAATTACTTCTAAAAATAAAAAACAATAAACTACATTTCACATTTCAATTGTCTCAATATTTGATAGGTATTTTAAAGCTATCTTGCCAAATACAGAATGAATCAACTTTTTCTGCGAATGCGATGCTGGAGAATTAGAAACACATTATCTGTGACTGTACTAGATACATAAGACAAAGACTAGTATTGCAATTGAATCTTAACCACAAAGGAATAATATGGCTCGATACAATGAAAGACTTAGTGAATACTAATAGCATTGTTCATTTCATTAATTAAACAAAGAAGTTAATAGACCATATATTTCAATGTAATACACCTTCCATAAGAATTCAGAGCATCCCTCTAAATAGTAAATTTCGTAAATAGGTTGTATAATATTATTTACATTATAAAATTGCTGTACTCCAAGTGAATGTGCAATCAATAAAATTCTTTTTATTATTATTTATTTATTTTTGATCAGGCGATACATGTTTGGGATTTCAGCTATTCCTGCTTTTATACAAGGCATTGCAATGATGTTTTTTCCATCTAGTCCTCATTGTTATCTACTAAGGCATAAGGAAGAAAAGGTTAAGTAGCCTGTACTGAATTTTAATGAATTAAATTCAATTAATTAATTTCCATTAAATTATTTCTTGCATGAAGTTTCAATCTTACTATTTCAAGCTTACAGTAATTGTTAATAAAGACTACTTAATAATAAATTTAGATATTATTTCTTTTTTAAAATTTGCAATAATGCACCACAAAAAATAAGTGCATTTATAATGAAAGGGGGGTGTCTGTTTTGTTTTTGTTTTTTCTAATAATCTTCAGTATTTTTAATATATCAAAATTTGTTGTATTGTGTTTTGTTTTATAATCAGTTATAACACACAAAATTACTCCTTTTTTTTTTCTTAATTGTAGGCTGAGAAAGTTCTCAAAATGCTACGAGGAGAAAGTGATGTTCGACAAGAGTTAGCCAACCTACGGTTTACTTTGGAAGCAGAAAAGGTATTATTTAAGTCTTAGTTTTTACGTGCGCAGTATATCTAATTGTTAAATGCCACCGTCGCACAATGTAATAGTAAACTATTTGTAAAACATTAAAAGGTTAAAAAGTTAAAAACGAAACTACTAGTTTCGACTTCATATTTAAAGAAGTCTTCATCTGGCTAAGAGAAATTAAAATAAAAATGAATTAAATAGCCTAGGATCTCTCATTTTGCAGAGGATGATGGTCTTGTGACATATGAGGAAAGTTCAAGCATGGTTGAGGGAGAAGGGGAAGAGGGCATTAATGTGGGGGTGTTTATTGAGTGGTTTGTTGGTTGGACGATGTTATTGTTTCTCTTTTCTTTTTTCTTTTTTTTCCGAAATTTGTAATGCTCGATTGATTGTACTGATAGGCACTCATTATACACGTTTGGTTCTGTGATAATATAAAGCGACTCTTTACATTTGCATAAGAATGTGTTGCCGTGCTGGCGTGGTCGTGCAGTCTCGGCGGCGGCCAACCGTGGCGTCCAGTGCGCCAGTACCTGGGTTCAAATCCCGGCAGTGGCATGGCTGTTTCAATTTCCTTTCCTGTGTTGTCTAGCCTCTTCTTCGCTTTCTCTTCGGTCTGACGTCATTCCTTAATGGCGTCCTGGGGGCAGGCAACAGGAAACCACCCCCAGTATCTTTCCTCAGGTGTTTCTAGGAGATCCATGTGAGACCTCCATAGAATTGGACCTGTCTTCGGACAGAAAACTATGGACTAAGAATGTGTTGTCTTCAATACATATTATTGTAGCTCTATTGAAGTCGAGTGTGGCCTGTTTTAATGAATGTGTAACTTTGTTGTAATTTTGATCATGGTTTTTAAGGACGTACCCTTAAATAATAAAAATAATAATAATAATCTGGCAAACTTCCTCTAATGAATTAGGTTTTGCAGTTTTTCTTCCTGTTTAGTGTTTGATAGAAGAATCTTCTATTTCTATGTTTGTTTCTATTAAGTAAGTTTTTATGGGAAAGAATCGTCAAATGATGAAGCAATTTCTTTGAATCATTCAAAGGATGAAAGCTGTTGGAAATTATGCAGTAACGAAGATGGTCTCAGAAGTCGAATGTTTATAGCAATTGGACTGGTGTTTTTTCAGCAGGTAAGTTGTTATTGTTGTTGTTGTTATTATTTTATGGATTTTTTTTAATTACTTTAAATAAAAAAACTTGTCAAACATGTAAATGTAAATTCAATGTTATCTCCCCATATTGCATAGTCAATGGCTGAATTAGTTTGGCTGGTTTTAAAGATGCAAGAGATGAATTGGTACTTTTTCAGTCTGAATTTTAAATAATAATAGTTACGTATTAGTTATTTATCAGAGTGGGAAAAGAAATGGAACCTCCTTAAATCTAAGTTAAAAACATAAAAACACATTAAAAATAAAGAAAAAGAAAATTCACGTGCTGGGCTCTGCCAGCCTCAATGAATTTATGTGCATGGAAATAAAGAAAAGACCCTAAAAATGTCTAAACACATTAAAATTTGAGACCAATGTTCAAACTGACATCTCAAGACAGCTTTTTTCACGCTAACTTGACGATCATCAGTTAAGAGTAGTCAGAATGAACAAAGCAGGTCTCGAAACATTTTTAGGCACTTTTTCTTTATTTATATGAGCATAAGAAATTCATTGAGGCTGGCAGAGCCCAGCACATAAATTTTCTTTTTCTTTATTTTTAATGTGTTTTTATGTTTTTAGTTTAGATTTGTGGAGGTTCCATTTCTTTTCCCACTCTTAATTCAAATACACCTCCATTATGAGACCTGCTTTGTTCATTCTGACTACTCTCAACTGATGGTCGCCAAGTTAGCATGAAACAGACTGTCTTGAGATGTCAGTTTGAACATTGGTCTCAAATTTTAGTGTGTTTAGACATTTTTAGGCTCTTTATCACTTTGATAAGAACTTTTTCAAGCCTTAGCACTCTAGAACTATGTATCAGATATTATATTATTTTTATTTCAAATTCAAGTGTATGAAATATTAGTAATTATGATTATCATATAAACTGTTTTACGAGCTTTTTCACTTGCAATCTATTTAGAAACAGAATGGACAGGAAGACCAAAACAAACAACAAACCTATATCTAAACATTTACCTTTTGGTAGAGCTGCTTAATGGTTAGCTGTATTGTGGTGTTATCATCAAGAGACATATTATCCTTAATTTTTATATGTGAATGATACTTTTTATTTTCATGGATAATTTAAGCTGCATTCAAGCAAAGAATTAGGGATTTAATTTCATGTAATGATTAGAGGAGTAATAAGGAGCTAACTAACAGAATTTGTTCTTTTTCTACAAGCGCTGTTGGGGAATTTTTACTTTATTGCTCATTTATATGAATCTGAAGCACTGGTGTCCAAGAAAGAAAATTCTATGAAAGCAGTGCGGATGTTTTTAGAAGAAGGATTCTGATATAACTTTTCAGAATTCACCTTTTAATGAACAGTTAAAATAAAAAAAAGGATAATTAATGGCTAATAGTTTTCTCATTATTTAGTTCACAGGTCAGCCAAATGTTTTATATTATGCTTCTACAATATTTCAATTGGTTGGATATTGTTCCAATAGAAGTGCTACACAGGCCACTGTAGTATTAGGTGTTATTAAGGTGAGTTTTATTATTGTTATTATAGGCATAATATCAGCTATCTTTCACCCGGTGACTGAGCTTTAGCATTCGTGTTCAAACTTGCCTTTTTTAAGTTGTTCCAACTCTGTTAAATCAAAACTTTAGGATTCAAGCTTATCTTTAAACACTGAAATTGTACCATTGAATCGAAAGAAGCATTCCTAATACCCAACTGAACTTAAACAATGTCAACAACTTAATTAATTTGTATAAAAAAATCACTTAAAAATAGGTTTTATTATAAAGCATACTCGGAGCAAACCTTTTAGTGATGGAAGTGCTTTACTGATGGAAGTTTCTGTTTCACAGAACATTGAATCTCTTTCAATTTCATTATCAACAAAATGACATTTTAAAAGATTTGAGGGATTTTTGGTGGCTGCGTCAAGACCATAATTATTGTGCTTGTTAAGTTTGTCCAAAAATAAAATCACAACCTGTTGGCCCATCCATTTTAATAGGATTCTTTTGCAAATGACAAGAAATGTAAAAATTGAATAGTGAAACTTCCCATATTCAGTCAATTATTACATAACTATTTTTTCAACATCACTCTGTTAGAATTATTTTTTTTTTTTCTGATGAGACTAACTTTTATATTTGCAATAAGTAGTTATTGTTTTTATTAGTATTAGGATTGCGCATAAGAAATATAGTAAAATATTAGATTCACACTGAAGTGAATTTATTAGCCACCCATTTGGGAGCTATTTTGTCCTGTCTGTCCACCCCTAACAACTCCTGAACGGAAAGTCGTATCGACAAATGGATTTCACCATCATGTTCAGAGGTCCAAACACCATAGGAATAGGATATTTTCAGGGGCCAACATCCCCCCCCCCTCCATGTTCGAGATATTTGGCATTTGGTAAGATCTCGGACTCTTATGCTAAAGATTGTCGGTTCCAATCCGGATATCTACTGTGTTGTTGTTGTTATTTTTTTTCTTAATCTTTTTTTCTGTTTTTCTTATATTCCTAAGTTTATTTTTATTTTTTTTTCTAACTTTTTATTTTTTTATTTTTCCTTATGTTAATGTACTTTTTTTTTTATTATTATTATTTTTAAATTTTGTTATTATTATGGGTTGCCCTTAAATTTTAGCTTTAGCACAAAATTATGTTCACTTGTTCCTTTCACTAATTAAAATTAATACAGGAGATTTTGTGCTTCCTACCTCGTGTTCATGCTAGCGGAGAAGCCTCTGCTTATTAATTAAGAAATGATTTCTTTTTTCTTTTGAATCTGATACAATGATAAATTCATTTAAACTAAAAACTGATGAATGTCATATTTTGCTTGTCTTTGATACAAATTTATTCTTGCTTTGCTTTTTAAGAAAAATGCTGTATTTTTGTGTGTTTAATACCTTCAAATTTGAAAGACAGAAAAAGTTGCACATATCTATTTCATTTTGTTAATAAGAGTATTTTTTAGTAGCCTTCTTTTCTTTCTTTTGTTATTGACAAAGTATTTTATCATTTGTTGATTTAATTTTAAAATGAAAATTCCTTTGTTTTAAAAATACATTTCTTTTCCCTTTTCTTTTCAGTTTTTGGCCACTTGCTGTTCTGTTTTGTTTGTAGATAGAATTGGTCGCCGCAAGCTTTTAATGTTTGGATCATTTTTCATGATGATTAGTATAGCATCCCTTGGCATTGTTATAAAATTCCTTCCAGGCAATTTTGTTGCCGAACCTTGTAAAGAACAACATATTCCAATGACTCTTAGACCTCATAATGCAGAATTTTCCGTCAGCAATACATTTCTCAATGCCACTCAGTTAGGACAGTTAGAAAATGTCACTAGAACCAGAAACAATACAGAAGTGAAAAATACCTTGAGTGCTCATAACTTTCTCCGTGAATCAGGGTTAAATCAAGACACTTGGTTGCATTCCATGGATGTAGAGAAACTTCATTCTGATGCTTTTCTGAAAACGGGTGATTCGGAGAACTCGGAGTTCCATTTAATTAAACATTTTACAGCATCTAGTATTATAGATGATTATGTGCCAAATAATAACGATGATTACTATGTTAATATTACAAGTTTTGCCAAAAATGTATCAGTTAAAGACCAAACTTGTGCAATAGAATCAAACTTAAGTTTATTTCAGAAGTGGTTATCGTTGATTTCATTACTTATTTTTGTGGCTGCGTACTCAATTGGATTTGGTCCAGGTAAGCTTAAAAATTGTCTAACTTCTCCAGCTTTTATGTGACATCAACTATTAACAGTATTTAATGCTTAGACCACCACCTATTAACTATTAACAGTGTGGTCAACAATTTTTTAGTAACTACACTTACATTGGTATAACTTGGAGGATTCAACCAAATAAAATGCTTTCTTTCCACATTTATACGTTTTTCAGTCTGTCTGCAAAAGTATGTACTTACATGTGAAGCCAACATCATCTTGGTAGAATATTAGAAAAAATAAATTGCAAACTTGTTGGATTGTAAAGAAGTTTTTCCAGTAGATCAGTTATATTTATACAAACAAACAAAAACATGCACAGCATACATACAGTAAAGATTTCCAAACACCACTAATTTTTCACCACCCTTCCCTTACTATTTATAGTAAATAAAATATACTATTAAACATTACCTCATTCAATTTTGTTTCGTTTTTGGAAATTCAAAAATTTCAAGCCTTTTGTTTGCTTTTTTTTAACTATACATTATATTCATGTTATTTTTACCATGAAAGCCAGCATATGATAAAAGGCAAGCCTGTCTTTTATTTTGCATTGATTTAATAATGTTAATTTTTTTCACATCCACTCTTACTAAATATGACTTTTAGTTTTGATCTGTAGATAGTGTAACATAACAATTTGATGTTTCTGGCTCTCTCCACTTTATATTCACACTCGCTCACTCAACTTTACTTGTTGGGTTGAGGCTTCCGTGGACCACGTTCATGAAGACGTTGGCATCTTATAGTGAAAGTGGCTGCCATTCCTCAGCTGCCCTTTTTTAGTCAGAAGAGAAACAAACACTAAAAAAGAAAGAAACATCCAAGCCCCGTGCTGGGATTTGAACTCAGGTTCCGACATATCTGCCTTGTGAAAGGCCACTGCCTAGACCACTAGGCTATGCCAGAACGGTGGCTTGCTTCATTTAAATTCCAAATTCCAATGACATTAGTAATTTGTGTATGAAATATATGAAGATGAAACTTTGATACGTACAGTAGGTCTATATAAGTAAGGATTTCAGACAAAACTGTGTAGAGCCATATTTGCACTGTATTCAAAAAAATGGATTAATAGCTATTGAAAATACTAAATAGGACTCAGACTTTCTTTAATCACTGATGTACAAATAATCCCTAATCCAAGAAAACCCAAAATTTCTTTCAAAAAGAAAAAAAAAATATTTTACAGTGTTTCTTATTGTTTTTTTTCTTCTTCTTAAATATTTCCAAATTCTGGGTAGTCATTAAATACGTTTATCAGTAGGAGCCCCAACCCATCAGTTGTCTTCTCCTATATTTTTTTAATGTGAGAAGGTAATATTTTTTAGTTCAATTCACAAATGTGTTGATCCAATTTAGAATGCGAGTTTTCTCAACTAATTACAGAAGCCTTTTCAAAGGAACCATAAATGTTCAAGTTGATGGGTTTTCATTGTACATAAATGCAATTACTTTTAATTTAAATATGCATTTAACTCATTAAAAACTAAAGTTTAAATATCAATAAATAGAGTCAAAAATGAAAATACACACATTTTTTTGCATGCCATGTATCACTGTAATAAATAAAAAGAAAATTCAAATAATAATTGAAGTAACAATGGGTGAAACCAAATTGAATACCAAGTGACATCCTGAACAGTTGTTTCACGCTCTTTGGCGATCATCAGCAAGGAGTAGTCACAAGTAAACAACAAAGTCTCAGTACTGAGGCTAATTGGAATAATCTTTGGAATCAAAGTGGTGCCTCAAAAGCAAAAATAAACAATAAAATTAGTGAGTTTTTTATTGTTTATTTTTGCTTTTGAGGCAAACACACTGTGATTCCGACGATTAACAATTGAAGTATTTAAGTTGAAGCAAATATAGCAGTGTAAAGCCACTCATTACATACTGCATTTGAAGACTGCATTTGAAGTACAGTATTCTTAATGAAAACATCACTGAAGATCAATTTTTTTAAATATACAATTAAGACGATATGCTTTCATAGTAGTTTTTGATGGAATTTACAAAATTAATTGCTGAGAGGCCGGACAAAAATAAATAATGTTGTCCGAAAGTGTTTGAATAACAAAGTGTGCAAAAAAAGAAATGCCGAGATGCAATTGTATTTTACCAGTCATTCGCATTTAAATTGTTTCATTCAATGTTTTGACTTAAATTCTGTTGTAAGTCAATAAGGAATTAGTAGCTTAATGAAATAAATTGAAGGCATTGCTACCCAAAATCTCCTCATATCATATTATGTACTGGTCTACATGCAATCAAATACAGATGAAATGTTATATTGTTTGCAGAAAGAAATCAACATTAAACCTGTTGTTGTATAATTATATGATGGACTCTGTTTTTCTTGTAAAAGCTATGGCAGCTCTTTGATTTTTATCCAAGCTACATCTATTATAAGTTAGATATTATAATCAATTTTATTATGAGATTGTTAAAATATAAGCGTACATTTAATCAATAAAAATGATTCA
>JAFIDM010000002.1:48095430-48113277 GCA_023159025.1 Thereuonema tuberculata
TCATGTGTAGTGTGGCATTTCCTGCATCTGTCATCGTGTGTGTTTGCGTCGTGTAGAATGTGTTTCTTGTAGTTGCGTGTGGGGATGACGTGGTCCTGTAATGGTGTCTTCTGGTGGGGTGTGGTTTGGTGTCCTGTGGTTGGATTCAGCGACTTCTTCTTTAATTTGTGCAAGTATGCATGGGAGAATAAGATTGTTTACTTCAATTGAACGTCGCTGATCCGCTACCCGCTGTTCGCTAAGCCCTAACGATGGATAGCGTGTGGTGAAAGCTTGGTGTAGTGCCTGTCTGTATCCTGTTAGTTGAGTACCTAACTTTGTAACAGTGAAGAAGTCGCGCATAAGATCCTGGTTCATCTGTGGTGACCATCGGATGCGCTGGCGTGGTTTCCCAGTCTTGGTGGTCGCCTGCTCTGACACAGACGAAACACTTCCGACTGTTCGGGCTGGATGGTGTTGCCCGGGCATTGTGGTAGCCATACTACAGGATGGGGTGCCACTTTCTCCACCACCACCTGCGGGAGACTGTAGTATATTTTTCGAACGGAGGCCTCTGCCTAACCCCCGAACGCGGGTGACTTTATTATTATTATTATTATTATTATTATTACTATTGACAATCTAATTCTATTTTTAATCTTTTAGTACAAGTGCGAATGCCAATGTTCTTAATTATTTGTAATTGTTCTGACGAACTTCACGGGATTGTTTTTAAACTTTTTTTTTTTTTTTAAATATGTAAGAGACAAAAGTTATTTTATGTACCAAAAATTACTGATTATGATGTTGTTTTAATGAATTTCAGGATTTTAATGATTTTAATGATTTAAAGCATTTCTATTTTCAATAAAAACGTATTTTTTCGTCAGTCCCCTGGAGGCAATTTTCAGAAAAAATGAAATAACTTCGAAAATACTGAATAAAGTGGCTGTTCCTTTCTGGAACAGTACATTGATTATATTTCCCACCTACTCTATGTTAAAACACATTATTTAAAATAAATAAAGAATTGGCACGTTTTCCTCCAAAAAGTTATCCAATTCTTGTAGAACTACCCATATGAAAAAAATAAATAATATTAAGGCAAAAACTGGTTTCATAGTGTATACGATACCAAAGCGACCCATATATGTTTCATTTTCCACGAATAATAATTAAAAAAATTAAAACATAATTAAGAAACAAAATGCATTATTATCCTATTATTTTTTACGGGTGTACGTTACAGTAATAAGACAATAAAAGAAATGGGTTATTTATTATGCCGGGAGACTATTTATTTCATCTTTTGATGTAATCTTAGATTAATTATTTCTTCCTCGTTTTTTAAGCAACTGTCTGAACTTTCGTAATTGATAGCAAATCTTTACAATATCGTATTCGTCTTCCTTCCGCTTGTCACTGTTTGTGAATCCTTCTTTTTGGTTTCGTTTCTGGTCTTCGATTCCGGTTGGGGAAAACCAATTGAAGAACTACAATAAAAAAATATTTTTTTTAATAAATATTTCAATTCTTCTTTAATATTTGTAATAATTTAATATTTTTTAATACTTGTAATTTATAAAAATATTAATTGAACTAAAGCAGTTTAAATAGTCAAACTTACTTTGAAACAAATTTTAAAAATAAATAAATAAAAAAGTGATATCTTCGTGCATAGTATGAAACCATTTAGCAGATTATTAGTAGTTTATGTATATTTTAATGGAAATTTATAAACTTTATTATATTTCTGAAAATAATAATGCCAAATTCCTTCCAAACTGCATTCTGTCGAGTAAATTAACAACATGTGGGCTATATATTTTGAAATTTATTCTTTTTATAACACTACACTGAATTTATACACAGTGATTACGGCGCCACCATTTGACAGCGGTAGACAAGAGAAGTACATAACTATTCAGAATCAATCTTACTTTATTGTATTTAGTTGGTACCGAATTACATCAGAAAATTAATTTAATCACCGAAAAACAAATTCTTAAGGAATATAATTCTTAAGGCTTTTTTTTTTAATTATATCAAATTCGAAATTTTAATCGATACTTGTTCGAGTAACGCAGTTTAGTTATATTTCAATAAATATTCATTTCGAAGAAACAGCTTGAAGCGGATTTTAATAAAAATCCAAAATTGTTACTTAAGCAAATAGACAAGTATATTTTTCAAAAATACTTAGACAATATTTGAAGAATTTGCTACGTTTTGTACTATTGTCTAATAAATGTTAGCACTGAAAATTATTCACGCATAAATCAATAATAATAATAATAATTTTATAATAATAAATTTGCCACCAGGGGAACAATGCTGCTGGCTAGACTCACAAGCAGAGAGTATCTCCTTCAGAGATGTGGCGTAAGAACAGTGTAGGAAGGCAAAGCCCTGAAAAACACTTTTTGCCCTTTTCTTTTTGGATGGATAACTTTCTGCAGTGATATAGAAAAACTGATTCCGTGATAGTAAAAAAAAAGTGATTATATTTCAAAATAGGTAAGACTAGATCTTAATAAATTCTGAGCGCAATTTGATGTTTTCTATTAGTAATCAGTAATGATTGATTTGCTCTTCTTTCCTTCCCTAAGGAATTTCCTATAACACTCATTCAATAGTCCAGTGAATTTAGGGTATAAGCAGAGAGAAACAATATGATAAAGACGCCATCTCTGTTTTGCTGCAAAATGGTTACAACTACATACCAACAACTTTTTCAAAGTTATTTGAATCCCTTTATTTAAAAATTTTTAAATTTTAAAAACATTTACAATATATAAATTCTAAACATGGGACACTTTTTTTTTTTTTTTTCAGATATCAAAATATCAGCAATTTGCTAAGTTTGTATGTATTTCCATATCAATAATTCCCTTAGTGAAATAATAAAATATTTAGAAATTTAAAATTCACAAGTCCGCGTAACTGCTTGCAAATGCAACAAGCAACCAAATTTCCTGTAGCATTACAATATAATTAGCGCCTATTGTTAAATGAGATATAATAAATGAAAAAATTATAATACATCATTAAAGGATTGTAGGAATGTAATTCCATTCCAATTACAGGTTCTTTCCGGGATAGTCTCTAATTCCTGAATTATGTAGAAAGAGCCAAAATCTCAAATTTTATTAAAAATCAGCATTAAACATCTCAAATGCATCAAATGATGAAACTATTAGTCTATTAATACGATTCAGAACTTCAGTATTAATTAATTTTTTCAATATTGACCTTCCGTTTTTGTATGAAGTTTAAGCAAATATTATTAATCAGTTTAGCAATTAATCTTAATCTATTTATATTTTTTGTTCATTGACATTTGTTCTGTTCATCTCTCTCTCGTTAAAACGCATTATAAATAATTTACTTCTAAGTTTTTGAGTTTAGTAGTGATTAATTTTCCATAAACATTGTGTTCTGTAAAAGGGTTTTTACGTGTACTGTGAAAGTTATTGTCCTTTTCCTTGACGCCTGTACACTTGACTAGACTAATTTAATAAAAGTTAAAAATTAAGAGTTAAAAATTACCCAATAGTCCAGGCAACGAACACCAAAAAAGGCCGAATAGGGGAAATAATTCGTGTAAAAGCCAATTTTGGCACAGTTGTAGGGGAAGGTGTCCTGAACAACATACTAAAAGTACTGATGGGTGGGGGTGGAGCTAAGGGGTGGGTGGGGGTTTAAAGTTCCCTTTTTTCACTTTTTCGTGAATAAGTCGAAAACTGCGGCCTACAGCAAAAAATGTCCATGTACCAAATTAATCTATATAAAATTCTCTACATAAAAGGTTCTATGCACTTTTCGTTGGGATGTATACATAAGGAGATATGGAGTGGGGGGAAATGGACAATTTGTAAAAAATTCATGTTTTTGTTAAAAATGGCACGTATATTCTTAAAAATGAAATCCACATCAATTGTCGAATTCCTAATTATTTTCGAATTCTAAACTATCATCATCGTTAAAATCAATGGTAAGACAGTTACTGTTAACCCTCTGACAATTTTCCAAAGAACTGTCGTAGCAAAAAAAGAGCGACGAAGCTGTGGCAGAGCTGTTGATCTATGAATTAACTCCATTCCCTCTTGCTCTGTTCCTCGAGATTGGAATGCGAAAAGGGAAGAAGTCATCCCTCTACGATGTTTTGCCAGTAGAGAACAACGTAACTCTCGATCTCACCCAAAGCACCAATATGGTAGATGGTGGTTTCCTTCTTCAGCGCATGAAATGGAAACGGTCCTCCAACATTTCTTCAATTTGCCATGAGTACATTGCCTACGTACAGAAACATTACGGTCAAAATTGTACGGTGGTTTTTGATGGTTGCAATGATGTCAACAGCACAAAACGAGCAGAGCAGAAGCGAAGAGGGTTGACAAAAACTTCGGTTGACATTAACTGCAATGAAAGCACGACCATCACAAGGAGCAGTTCTTGCCAATGAAAGGAACAATACAAGACTGATCCACTTCCTCACCGAGAAAATGACAGCAGCAAGGATTGACACTGTTGCAACTGCTGATGCATGATGCTGATGGCACTATTGAGAGGTGTGGGTTGGATAAAGCTGCTGTACATCTAACTGTTGCAATAGTTGGGGAGGATGTGGACTTGATAGTCCTCCTCATAGTATTGACTCCATCATATATCAACGTTCTTTATGAAGCCAGGCCGTGGGAAGGTGAAGACCAAATTGTTTTCAGTGCCACAACTTCAACAGCTCCCATTCGCCAAGACGATCCTCCTTCTCCACAGCTTCTCCGGATGCGACACCGCCTCGGCGATCCATGGAAAGAGCAAAGTGGGAATTGTTAAGCTGTTCACAGCTAAACCTGACATGACACAACAAATCTCAGACAGTTTTACTGATCCCTCAACATTACCTGAGGTATTGCACAGGCTGGTGAGAAGCTGCTTTTTCTGATATGGCCACTTTTCCTCCTACCAAAGGAGCTTCGAATAAGAACTCGTTCAGAGTGTACCTACAGGTATATCTATTTACATATCGTTGTCAAATACTGTTTTGTTTTCATTACAAATATCTATTTGAGCTAAATACTTACGTTGGTCTTATTAATTTCTTATAGCTGCAACAATGGCTCGGCAACCCCCTACCACCCACCCAATGGGGTTGGGCCAGGGGAGACAATTGCATCCTATAGTCGTTGACAACCAACGATCATGTGGCACATGACTCCATTCTCAACACCATATTTTGCCGATGCACGACGCACCGGTAGGGTGCGCTGCGGGTGCCGGAAAACAGGCATTGCCTGCTCCAGTGTCTGAGGCGTATGCTTCGGCTCGTGCATTAACGGAGCCCCCATCTAAGACGCCGTCGACGATGACGATAGTTTCGATTTCGACAATTAATGTGAATTTCATATTGAGGAATATACGTGCCATTTTTAACAACAAAACATTTTTTTTTCCCAAATTGTTCAGTTTCTCCCTCCATATCTCCTTAAGTGTACATCCCAGCGAAAAAGGGTATAGGATCTTTTTTGTAGAGAAATTTATGTAGATTAATTTAGTATATGGACATTTTTTTGCTATAGGCCGCAGTTTTCTAGTTATTCACGAAAAAGTGAAAAAAGGGACCTTTAAACCCCCACCCACCCCTTAGCTCCACTCCCACTCATCAGTACTTTTAGTATGTTGTTCAGGACACCTTCCCCTACAACTGTGCCAAAATTGGCTTTTACATGAATTATTTCCTCTATTTTTGCTTCGTTGCCTGGACTACAAGATTGAATTAAAACATTAAAAAGTCACAACCAGGTTTCCTCCCCGAAAGGGGAATTTTTCAAGTGATCACTTGCTATATGTTTTTTTCTTTTATATATGAGTTATCTCATAGTTCAGTTTCTTTTCCTACCTTTCCATTTTTTTTAATTTTTTTTTAGCTCTTGAAATTTTCTTTGAAAAGATATTGATATATTTCTTTGGTTTATATTTGTGTTGTGTATAAACACATTGCTGGTCATTGAAAGTGCAAAACCAGAAAGGACGCATCCGATCGACCTGATGGATAGATCATAGGAGCAGATGTAAATAATGTGAGTCAGTAATACTCCAAACACATCCAATGTCTCTTCCCCCTCTACGCCCGGCAGTGTAGTAGGTGTTATTGCCACCTATGGTGGCTACACGAGATACTGATTTCTTTACGTTCTGCAAGTCACACTAGCTGTAATTGTAATCATTTCATCCTTGTACCATAAGTTATATGTAAAATAAATATGGCTTTTGATAGCTCTTGTCTTTCGTAGTGTTCCATTTTTAATGGCCAAGAGTGTATAATCCTTTAAAAAAAAAATTCACGGACTTTAAAACTAACTTATTAAGATACTAATAAATGAAACTTTCTAAGTTTATTAATGAACTTCCTTTTTAATTTCGTAATTAAGACATTATTATTATTCCAGATGATTTTCTTTATTTTTGAATACAAAACTTTTAAAATATGTTTGCAGAACTGTTAAAATATTAATTTAAAATCACCAGACAAATAACATTTCAGGTTTAAAATAATAAAAAAAAAATATTCTTCAGATTTTGTTGTTTTCATCTAATCAAGGTTATTGTAATAGTTTGTAACTACTGCTTTGTTGAAAAGAAAAAAAAAATCATTAAAATGGATAGTGTATTTGTAGAATAAAAGCATATAATTTATTTATTGATGATATTAAGAAATAAAGGTAAAATTGGACTGAGAAGTTGGTGTTTTTAACACAGGCTTCTGTGGGCAGAATTTGCTGACTACTTCAGAATGCATGGCTCCCTCAAACAGTTTGGGCATCCACTGAAGGAGCCTCTAGGAAGGCAAAATTAATTTTTTAATAATGATTAGCCTAATAATTACAGCTTTGTGTCTGTGTAGGAGTTTTATCTGAATTTCCAGAGTACCAACAGTGTCCTTGTCCCATTATCACTAGATCTCTTGACAAGGCTCGGATTTTCCAGCTGGATGGATGGTGCTGAATCATGGTGCTAAAAAGACCAGCAGCGGTGTCACAATCTGAAGAATGTTTCCATGGACAGTTTGGGATCCTAATATGGGTTGAGGGCTCGCCGATACAACTGACTATTTTTCCATTGATGCCAATCAAGTGCACCCATACAAACGGTTTTTTGCATAAGTGATGGTAGGTTCCAACAGGATAATGCACCATGTCATGCCATGTAGGTTTGTGTGCAAATGGTTAATACAATGCTAGAACAATAATCGAGGTTACGGACTGGCCTCGTTGTTTGATTTAAATTTAAATTCTGTTGAGAACCTTTGGGACAGGAATTGGATGCACCATCAAGGACTGTGGTCCAGGTAGGGGAGGCACTGTTGACAAACTGGTATGCCATATCTCTAGCTACCTTCTGGAATCTCAATATATAGCTTCTATAATGGCTGTGAAAGGGGGGCCAACATCAATTATTAGATTGTGGTCAAAATAATTGCATCACATAGCTTATATAATTATACTTCCTTATATGAGATCAGGATTTGTTAATAAAAATAAAATATTTGATATAGAACTCGACTTAGAATTCATTCCATATTTTAATAACTTACAGAGGATCCATTGAACTTGATACAGATATTAGGGACAAGATTTCTTGATAATTATATAAATAAGAAACCTGAGTATTCTGAATGTTCCAATGAATTTAACCATATTATTAGCTTTACCATTTATGAGCATTATTATGTACAGTAATAAACACTAATCACTTTGTCATTTATATGGTACTTTAATACTGAAGCAACGATTTTAAATACAGTGAAATATCTCGTAACCAGCACCCAATTAACCGGCAATACCAAAACAACGACACTTTTGAAGGTCTAAATTTATATCTAAGAGATAAGGACATATGCAGTGCACTTGCATTCTGGCAACACTGTCGTGTGTATAGCCGAGTCATGTGGGCCACGCAACTCCTGAAGGACACGTATGCTTCACACAATACTCCATGCGGCTCAATTACTAAGAGAGATCATGCGAGATATTATGCAGCCAGAACTCGCACCAACAAACTGCATTTGTATATGTACACTCCTAGCCCAAGTGATGTTGCTACAGATAGCATCACAAAATATGAACATTATCTCTTCTCGAAAGATATATATTCAGTTACATAACCGGAATCAGCAAAGTCACGTGGTTGCCAGTTAAGAGAGATTCTACTGTAGTTTGCATTTTCAAAAACTTTAATCTTACATTAATAAAGTAATTCTAATCGAATAACCAAAAAGCCACTTATTTTGTGTCATTTCATTGCAAACCTAGTCTTCAAACAGAAAAATGAAGCAAATGAATTATAAATGAAACATTTATAATTTCAAACATGCAAAATTGTGAAAGGAATGCAATGCATATATTTCCAAATTTGCTCCCTAAACCTTGGTTAAAAATTTATGTACATCTATCACAGGATGTAGGTAATTAAATTAAAATCTTTAAATTGGTCATTTTAAAAGATAAAAATCTTTTTTCTATATTTTCTGTATTTTTACACAAAATTCCTTAAAATTATTCTAAGTGAGATTTGTATTTCGTTTGAAAATGAATTGGCGTTTTTTTCTACAGTGCAAAATCGTAGCTGCCAATTAAACATTTGGTTCAATTTTGTATCACTATAGTGATAAAGGACCACTGTGGCTGAACTTGATGTTTAAGTCCCTGATTATACCCATGTTGGAATGCAACTCCCGATTTTCAGTTTTGGGATGCCCAATTACAGCAATCATGGCGACATGTTTGGACAAATCTTTTGTTCAAACGGCAATGAACTTGAAACCTTTTTAAATTTCCACCAAAACAGGAACTCTATTCAAAAATTTGACGAATTTTATATGATCAAATATGGTCACCAGGTGCTGTTGGCTCAGAGACGTAGGGTTTGAAAAACAGCGTAGATTTTTTTTTTTCCCCCTCCTGATAAGTTTACAATGTCGAAGGGTTGGGAATAGAAAGCCCCCCAATACTTCTGGCTATTATATTTAATGATCCATATTATGAATCAGAAAAGATAAAGAGAAATAAACACGACGAAAATTGAACACAAATTTCTTCTTTGTAGGTTTTGCTTATAATTAAAAGCAGCTTTGAGCAATTTTAAATTTCAGGATAAACAAAAAAGTGGGACAACAGTTTAAGTAAATCACAGAATATAACTTTGCTACAAAAAAAAAAAAAAAAAAAAAGTACTACTTCTTGTTCTAAACCATTATTTCTCAAACTGTTTTAGTCCGATGACCTTTTCTGCAAAACAAAAACAAAATACATGAAAGAATTAGAGCTGGTTTCCACATGTATCAGCAGTAGAGCTAAACTGACGTCTTTGATTTTTTGCATGCATTCATTTGATGTTTCGACAAACATTTTTCTAAACTACCAACAAATTATTAAGAAAATAGTTAATTACAGTAAAAAAACCAATGTAGGAATATTCCTATGACAGTCTCTCAGTTTAATAAGGGTATTTGTATGATATCCTAAATCAGACGTACATCAAATGATCATCCTTCACGTGGAATGTGACTAAGCAAGATGTTATAGTGAAGTTACATTTGCTTAAGTGACACTTTGCATTTTATGAATTGACAAAGGTTATTTAAAAAAGATTTGATATTTAATATATAAAAATGAATTGCATATATATTTTAAATTTCTCATAATAATGGACTCAGAATAGTAGAAATGAATGAAAATTGATTGCATTTCTGAAGTGGAACTTGTACTGACTAGTACAATAGAATCTTGTTTCTTTGGAACTAAGCGGGGCCAGAAGTGATCCAGACTAACGAAAATCCGGAAACAGAGGAAAAAATGTCAATGTATTAGTCTACAACTTATTTTTACAGGAAAAAATTTTGAGTCTCTTTAAAATAACAATACATTATTAATTACATAATGCATAACGTTTTCATATAAACTTCGAACATAACATCAGATCAACTGTCAATGTTGGCAAACGTGAAGTTCGAAGCAGGTCATTGCTCTCCTTGTGGGGGTGTGCACGTATTTTACTGACATTGAGTCATCTGTACAGTAGGCAACAAATTCAGACGGAAACAAATACTGTAACTCTGTTGATGCATCTGTTTTAACTCTCTTCAAAATACTGTACTACATTGATTGCAGTACCTGTGAAGTATGTAATATAATATTTACCCTTATATTACAGTTTTGGAGATAAAAGTAATCTATTTTGAATGATTTATACTGCATAACAAATCTGTTATTTTTTCATTGAATAACATTACAAAAATAAATATTTTATTTTTGCAAAATTTGGTCCCGATTAACTGTAAATCCGGACTAATGAGGATGTACTGCACTTTGTATTAAATCCCAAGTAATTATTATACGAGTGAAAGAGAAAAGCATTTGCTTTAGCAGTCAGAAATGCAAACATATTCACTACACCAGTTTTCAATAAACATAGTAGGAAAGGATAGTGTTGCATTATACTAAACTGATTTGCCAGAAATGTGTTTTTTACTCAGAACATTAAAATTAAAAATAGATCTTAATACTAAAGATATCTGATGGCACATAAAAGAAACATAAATAAAATGCAAAGTAGAAGTTGGAAGGAGTTATACGCAATCAACTTAAAACAGATGCCTGTCAAATACCAGCGTACAAATTATCAAGGCAGCAGAAGAAACCTTCAAGCCATTTCTTATAAATTTTTGTGGCCTAACACTGTTAAAAGGTTTACAGATTCCTTTACAATCTCAAGTTTTGTCAAAATCTTCTATTTATGGATATCTTTTGTCAGTAACATTTTACTTAAATATATTCTTTTGCGTAACATTTAACATAACTGTTAATTAGAATTTTAACCTAAGTTTGTTTTCAATTCAGATAGTTAATATTAATTATTTAGTTTGATCTTGGGAATTGAAAAAATTATGTAAAACCATATGCTTTACCAAAATTCCTCAAAATTTTGCTCCAGTGTTTTCAAGACCCTAAGGACAAAAACAACTAAAAAATAAATAAATATTAAAATCAGAAATTGTATCAATGCCAATTGTCTTCAGGCTTAATAAAAGATAAGGGGGCACCACAAGGAATGACCTACTGGTATTAAGTTTGTAAATATTTACAAATACAGTATGTAAATGTAATTTTTACTATCAGTTGAGACTTTATTTCATGTTTTTAACAAATGTTTAAAAACAAATGCTCTTACCAAAAAATTAAATAAATAAATGATCTTAAAAGAAATATTCTGATCTCTTGAAATATATATATAGTGGGTTTTTATCTTGAATATTTACAATGCTTAACATGAGTAGTGTACTTTGCCATGATTTTTTTTTTTAAATTAAGATGTAGTCTGGTCATTATTTTGAGCTCGGAAATTTAATAACTTTAACTCAATAAGTATATGATTAACATCAGTTTTTGCAGTATTTTAATTCAAGCATTTGAAAGTTCGAAACCAAATGTGACGGAAGCAGTGTCTCGTTGAGGCCTCGACAAACCTTATTCTAGCAATGCTCCCCATCATTTTCATTTGTTAAATATAAAAACAAATATTATTGAATAATCAACACAAAATAAGCACACTTAATTTCAAAACAATTTCATTCTATTAAAGTTTCAACCTTTACAGGCATATATTGCTCCAGATATAAATTTACATTAGAACTACTGCATTGTAGGCTTTTGTCTGCATCCAAAAAAAAGAAAATTAATTCTTACCCATCCTCAAAATGTTATTACTTTGTGATGTATAGAATAAATAACAGTTTTTAAAAACCTGCCAAAGTCAGAAATATACCATCTAAGACAAAAACGGAGAATGGTAATCACTTTTTTTTTTGGAAATTTAAATTAAAAAAAACAGAATTAATATCACAGATTTTTGTTGTAACAGTTTCGTAAGTTTATAAAAATATTTTCTTGCATTGGTTTATCTTAACATTGAAAAGATTACATTCCAAGTCATTTTTTTTTAATACCTCTTTTGGTTGTTATTTCTTAAGATCCTTACCTCAAATATCAATTCACTTTGATTTAATTTGTAAAATGTAATTTGGAATATTTCGATTTATCACTGTTAGTGGCCAGAGCTTGTTTATTTTGTTTTATGGATATGTATACAAACATATATAATATTATCATTGAAATGACAGTGTGCCCTAAATTTTAATTTTGCTTTTAGGCAGTACATGATTTCCACACTTGCTTGAAAGGACTCTCCAGAAGAGCTTTTGAAATTTCAAGACAATATTCACTTCATCTCACTTTTTCAATTAGGATCAGCAGTGTTTCATTAGCATCACCGTACGTGTTAACATTGTCTTTTTGTTTAATCCAATAACTATCTTATTGGTCGGCAAAGCCTCTTCCTTTCTGTTATTTAAAACACAATTTCACTATCTACATATTGCCATTCATTATCATTTTTTAAAACTAGTATATTCCGATTTTTTTCAAATGTTAATATTGATCAAACCAGGAAAGATAAAATTGTAAAAGTAAAAACACAATATTAATCTGTCATAAGCAATTATCTTTTCTTCAAAGCAGCAAATTTTAGTAGTAAATCACAGTAGAATTTTCCTATAAGTATGAAGCGTAGGAGGCCGATGATCTTAGAAGACATTTGTTGCCAGTAGAAATAGACTTGAAATTCTCCGTGATGACAAAATCACATTTCAGAAAAGAAGAAATTCCAAAATTAGAATATTACTGGAAGGAAAATTTATGTTTTCCTTATTTTAACATCTTGGAAAGAGTGTAATATTAAAAGAGACAATGTGCGTTCGTTGTGGAATTCTGGAAATCATCCCCAAATTCTTCAGATATGTTCTTTTTTTTAATGAATTGTTTGTTTCAAACCTGGTAGTTTTGTGTATTGATTCTGCAGAGTACTATAACCTGCAATACAATCCAGTCGTTTTCGTTATTGAACAGTTATTCTTCTCATTTATTCTAAAATCTTTTTTGCCAACAACACTCAAAATATGAATTATTGCCATTCATTTTTCAAGAAGCAACTTTTAGATTAATTTTTTGTTGGAAGCTACACGTTGTGATCAAAAGTACCCAGACACCCCTCTGCAATAGTGAACAGAAGCTTAGATGACACGAGATGTCGCATGTTGCTAAAAAAGGAGGTTGGGTGTTGTTAATTGATACGAAGTAACAGCAGAATGGATCAATCAGCACAGCTCAGTGACTTTGAACTTTGACTGAATCATTCGTTGCGACTTGAATAATAAGTCTGTCGGGAACATTTCAATGCTACTAAAGCGGCCAAAATCGACTGTTGGTCATATGATTGTGAAGTGGAAATGAGAAGGCGCAAACACAACAAAAACTACAAGCAGGTAGGTCACATAATTATACTGACAGATCAGGACCATTAAATGTTGAAGAAGGTGGTTTGTGCAGAGATCCAGATATGGATTGAAGCAATCGCCCGTGAGTTTCACGGTAATACTAGTACTAAAGCCAGCATCATGACTATTTGTCGAGAGGTCACGGAAATGGTGTTTCATGGTCAAGCAGCTGCTTACAAACGTCTCCCCTGTGAATGCTAAGTGCCATGTAAAGAACGAAAACCATTGGATAGTGGAAATGTGTGATGTGGAGTGATCAATCACACTGTAACACGTGGCGATCCAATGGGAGGATTTGGGTGTGGCAAATGTTCGGTCCAACAGTGAAGTTTGGAGGAGGGGTGTTTTTCATGGAATGAACTCGATCCTCTGATACCACTGCACGGGAATGTAAATGCAGAAGAGTACAAAGTCATTTTGACCAGTTTGGTACTGCCTACAGTAGAGGACCACTTCAGTGATAACCACTGTCTCGACCAGCATGACAATGCTCCTTAACATAAAGCGGGGTCAGTGAGAGAATTGACTGGCTTTCATAGTGTCGACCTGAACCCAATCGAACACCTATGAGAGAATTAGAATGTCAACTTCGCTTCAGATCCAAACGTCCTACGTCACGCCCTGCTCGGGCTGCCAATCTTCCAGAGATGTTGAGGTGATTCCCTCTTTCCAACTTAACATCTTGAGATGGAAAATATCCCCGGCAGACCCATCACATACTAACATCCACTATTGAGAGTGCATCACAGGGAAAGTCTGACTACAGTTTCAGTAAAGTGTCCTAATATTTTTGATCACGTAGAGTATGTTCAAATACTGTGATAAATAAATGCAAGGGGGTCATGTACAAGTTGCAGTTGACACCAATACTTATATATGCATCTAACACATGGATGTTATCAAGAAGGAAGATAGTAACTTCAAGCGTATAAATTAAAGAATTAAAAGCTGAAACCAAACAAGGTAAGGGCACATGAAGCATGAATTTCTGCCCAATAATTAAACTATGAGACGTTAGAATAATATAAATATAAGAACACTACTAACAACGTTAATCATGGAATTTTTGAACTCTGGCTTTTTTTTTAATACAACATCATTGAACAATTTTCATTTAAATTACTCATGAACTGTATAAGAGGCAGTAATTTGGATATGAACTGTAATTATTTGTAAACCTTACAATCCTTTTTACAGTATTGTGTGATATTCATTTCAAGAATAAATATTATAAAATCTTTGAAAGTAATGGATAATTTCTTATTAAAACAAAAATGCAATTTCAAACACAGTCAATAAATACAAAGATTTCAAATAAAAAAAAGAAAATGAACTTAATGCTAGGAACCTTCGTCCTAACGTGGCTACAATGAAGGACAGTCCTTATATGAAATTGACATTTTTCATTCAAAAGAACAATTATTAAAAATTAAGATTATAATGAGAAAGGTAAATTGTTACATGCAAATAAAGAATAAAGTCACATAAAAAAAAGAAATAATTCTCTTAATTTTCTTTTGAGAATCTTAACACTTGGTTTCTCAAAAGTGACAGAATATCTCTTCCACAATTTTAAAAAATTTTTATTGGCAGAAAAGGATAGGATAGATAGAAAAACGAAACGTATGGAATATGTAACAGACAAACTTGTCTTTTAAGATAATTCTTCTGCAAAAATGTTTGGCTTCTTCTTTAAGGAAATGTATAGCCGAGACAAACCTGGTTTTGTAATACTTTAGTTTTGACATCAAAACCTTAATTAAACAAGATATTTGCTTAAAGTCCCCGCGGTGAATAAAGATCCTCCCAGAATGCAACGCAGCTTATAGATTGAGCTTTCCTGGCCGACTGCTAACATTGAAAGAGAAGAGGTCGCTTCTCTTCTGTTTCAATGTTAGCGGTCGCCCAGGAAAGGACAATCTATAACCTGCTTTGCATTCTGGGAGGATCTTTATTCACCACGGGGATTGTAAATATTGCATCATATATTTTGGGAACAAAATTAACTAATCATGCGTAATTTCAAAATAAAACCATGCAAAGTCCAATATGAACAAAAACATATTTTGATATGAAATAACAATGAATAACATTGTGAGAGATTCCTAATGATAAATTGCCTTCCTTAAAAATTGAAATAAAAGAAGGAAAATAAAGCAAACAATTATACATATTTTCAATATGTATTTCCTAGTTAAACAATAAAGATTTCACTATTGTTGTTGTTTGTCATTAACATTTGAGACTTAAAATTAAAAAAAAAATTAACTAAACTTAAAACAAGATATTAACAGCCATTGTAGGTAAACAATCGTTGCATATGTCAAGTATATAATTTGAAAATATATTAGATTTTTAAAACAGCATTATCTAAAGGTCCTAGTGATCCTAGGAAAAGAATTATTAAAGCTGTCTCCAGTTTATTATTAGCACCGTACAGTTGAGTCATGAGAGCAAAATTGCAAAAAATCCTTAAAATAGTTGTAGTTTTTTTCTAATGTCTCCTTAGCATTACTGCTGTTAATACTTTAGTGTAAATTCTTACAAATCGGTATCATAAAAAATGTATGGTGCTGGAAGTAGCAACAATTCAAAAGATAAATCCAAATTGCGGCTCTGAATGTAATCATTAAAAAACCTAACGTGTCGTGAGCCAATCAGGTGAGAATACATCCTCAGTGTGCGCATTGTATTCCTGAGGTCGAGTAGCCTACGCAGACCATCGACTGACAAATTGGTTTCATACAAAATCATTTCTTTGATATGACGGAGGGGATTCAGCCTTAGGAGATCGTCTAAGATTTTATCTGTCAGCCAAGGGGATGAATGCAAAATCATCTTTTGCAGGCGAAGACAACGAGACAAAAGCTGTACGGCATCTGTAGCTGACAAAGAACTTGATCCTGAATAATCCATTTCCAACACTTCTAAATATTGGAAGGCATCATCTGGAAGTTGAAGAGTCATTTTGAGGGGTTCCCGTACAAACAGGGACAGGCGCTTGAGTTTCAGACAACTTGCTGCTATGGAACTCAGGTTAGTTCCACATGTTACACTATTAATGTCAGCACACAGTGTTAAATCCCGCAGATTGTCTAAAGAACTTAAGAACTGGAGATCTACACTGGAATTCAATCCAACTAATTTGATATGGGTAATTCCGTTTAATATCCTTGGCACTTGTTGGAGATGGCTTATCCTACAATGGAAAGAAAAAATAATTAATTACTAAATCAAACAATTACACAAAAGTAAATCAATAGATAAAAGTAACTTTGAAATATTTACATATTCTTGATTTTTGTTGAAAATTTAATGTAAGAAATTACAATAAGAAATGCACTAAAGGTTGAGACCAGGTGTTTATTACGCGACATATCAAAACAGCTGTTTCACTCTTAAAAAAAAAAATCAGTCTTGATTATTGCTGAAACAACAAGGTCTCAATAAGACATCTTAAACAAAATTATATTAATTAATTAGTTTTTTCACTTGGTATATCTTTGTTAACAAGTTTATTGTGTAAATTAATAGTTTGAATACAGGCAATCCCCGGTTTGCGGATGAGATACGTTCTGAGAACTTCTTTATGCCAGATTTGTATGTAACTCAGATCCCAGATGAACAGCGCAAATGCGATAATAACAATAATATAATGACTCATATGTGATAATAAAAATACAGTGTAATACTGTAATAATAATACCCGTCGACTGAAATAAGAAGTTACAGAAACTAATGTGCTCTTTCTTTTAATTCAACAAACAGAACATGAAAACAAATTCTTACCGAATGTTTAGATAGGAGATAGGGGGTTTGTTTTTAAGAAAGGAAGAAACGAGTTCCCGAATTTTTAATTTAATTGTTTAATTATAAATTATCCTTATGGGGAGCCTTAGAAGCCCATTCGTAAGTCCGTAATAGGACCGCATGTACCTATTTTTATTCAATATTAGGAAACAGATTTGAAATACAACATCTACTGAAAAATAATCCAGATCTTTAAAAAAAAAATAATAATTGTGATTTACAACTCATTAAAGTCTGAGAAATGTCCAGAGTATTTACATTAGTCATTGATTTAAGGCAAAATGAATTTGACAATATTAATTCTTGCCAGAAATACTGCCACTACTTTTCTCCTTCAGTGCAGCTCCATTTCACTAACATTGAGGCTGGAGAACAATCGATTTGATTTTTTGAAGGTTCATCAGCATGTCCAGGAATTTTTAGTAGTTTGGATCCATCCAACCAAAAGAAAGAAAATAGCTGCGTCTGTTACTTTTTTTCCAGATGGAATGATACATATGTTTGTGTGGGTGCAATCAATTTCTTTCATATGCTAGTGAGAAGGATATACAATCAATTGAATGATCGAGATTTACAATTTTTTTCTTTAATCCAAAAATCTAAAATACGTGCAACATGTTAAGCTAGTTGGAGTGAAATCGCCAACCGGACAATAAATATGCTTTCGC
>JAFIDM010000002.1:48123277-48179754 GCA_023159025.1 Thereuonema tuberculata
TTAAAGAAAGGTTACTAAGTTATTCCAATTTTGTGACCAAACTATAAGAGATAGTTTGGTCATGCAAATGGATAAAATGTAGATCTTTTTAAGAAAAACAAAATGTTACAAAAATCTTTCGAAACAATTTTTTGGTTTCCAAAATGTCGCCTTTTAAAGGGTCAAATTTTGACTTTTTCTCAATTTAAACGAAAAGTATAAAAGTTGGAAAAGAAGATTATATTGAAAAAAATGTTGGTATTTGCAAGTTCTATTGAACGATATATCATTCACAATCGTTTCTGCGTTTGCAAGATACATGCAAAAATGTGTGTTGCGCAAACCCAGATGTATGGCGCCAACCCGCAATACACCCGAGTTAAGCGGAGAAGGCCACAACGGGTTGGGAAGTCACATATTCTCCGATCTCAATATTAATTTGCTAAATAAATAAAGTTGGTTATTTTTTGTTTTTTTTTAATGCTGCATACATGCAAGGGTTCCGGAGCGAAGCGACGGTACCCGGATAGTAAAATACAGAAAAATGGTTAATCTGTATTTTTCAGGATTGCATTTTTTTCCAACTTTTAGATTGCAAAACAAAACAATGAAAAACGGAAAAACGATGAAAATTCACATTCGTTTGCTTTCGCGGCTTGAACCATCATCGACGGGAATCTGGGACAGCTGTTTCATCCTTATTAGCACTCATCAGCCAGGTTTATTCTCGATGATCAAGCTCAGAATGCGTGAAAGCCTGCGGATCCTTCTCCCGCTCTCGGAAGTGGGACCCTCACAAAAGCAAACGACAATAGAAAAATACCTGTGTCCAGTACAGCGCAATGCATTTAGCGGGCGATTTTTCTATTGTTGTTTGATTGTGTGGGGGTCCCACTTCCGAGGCGGGAGAGAGAATCCATAGGCTTTCACACATTCTGAGCTTGATCCTCGAGGATAATCCTGGCTGATGAGTCGTAATAAGGACGAAACAGCTGTCCCAGATTCCCGTCGATGATGGCTCAAGGCGTGAAAGCAAACGAATGTGTATGTTCATCGTTTTTTTAAACCTTCTTATAAAACAAAACAATGATAGAGAGGAAAAAAAAAAATGCTCATTATACGAACTGAGATTGTAAAACACAACTTAAAAAGAATTTACATTTTTGAAATTACTTTATACATCCTCTGCATTTCACTTAAAAGATGTCAGTTTTAAAAAAACATCACAAGAGCAGAGTGTTCTAAATTTAAAAAAGGAATGCAAATTAACTGATTTTTTTAGAATTTTGATATTTTTAGATGTCTTTTTGTACAAGATGCTGTATATAAAATACAATATTGTTTTAAGAAAATTATCAAGCCAACTCGATAACAGTATTAAGATACAGCGTATCCGAGAGGAACAGTTCAGATTTTGACCAACATTTTTAGATTAAGACATTTTTTTTTTAATTTTGAAAGAATTTGAAAAAGAAAAAAACAAAATCAAAATTTAAAATAATATGATAGAATTTTAATAATAAGAAACTACAAGTCAATTCAAAAAATAAAAATAAAATTTTAGATAAAACACAGCCAGTTCAATGTAAAAACTTAGCAATCATTTCAAGTTCTGCCTCATCAGATAATAGTCAAACGATGTTGTTGCAAGTCAGACCGATTTCTCAAGAGGGCTGTCATTGATAGGAGACAGGAGGGGGGTCTGGGTAAGATAAAAGCCTTACCACATTTATCCACCCACGCCAAAATTTGTTGTGAAATTTCAAAAACAACGAAATGAGACGTCTGAGAATTAAAAAAAAAAAAGACAATTTTTTACGTCACAAATTGGCTTTTTTTCTCTACTATGTATTTCGTATTAAAGAAAATTTCGGTTTTCTTATTTATGTGAGATCTCTAAAGCAATTCTATTTTCTGAATGCAGCGCGAGTGTGCTCGCTGTGTAATCATTTCGTACGATACAAAGATATCCAATTAAAAGTTACATTTTAAATAAATGGAAAAATTCATTGTAGTTTATTTCTATAGTTGGAAGTGTTTATTATTAAAAATTGAAACAATGTCAAGATGGGAATATTTTGAATTTAAAGGAATTCACGTTTGAAACACAATTCTTTCAAAAAAAGACACAGGTATCGTTCTCAATCACTTGAATTCTGTACAAAATTCGCAAATGCTGTTATTGGCGCATTTTTAAGTCCCTTTCAGATATGCGTCGGATAGTTTGTGATATGATGGAACGCAGATGAAATTATCAAAAGAATTCAAAAGTCTATAATTCATTAAATTTTCAATGATTCTTTATGACCTTAACCATAAGAAATGCATTGGATTAAAATTTGTTTTTTTTTTTTTTTTTTTTTTGTTAAAAGTTAAGATCTGAAAATTGACATGATAGTGAATCATCGCGAAAACTTCGTTACATTGCTTCTCATCATCACATTATTCCTCGGGAATTACTACATGCCTTGTGGTTTTAATCGTATTTATAAAATCCCAGCATTGTCAGTCCGGAACGCAGCGGCAGCAGGAATGTTGAAAATATTATTGTGTTTGTTTTTGTTAAATTCCTGAAGCAGCAGTGGGACTAAGCCGCAAATAATCAATTTTATTTGAAAACCGTTTTGGTTACTTTCATTTATCTCGTCATGTTCCTGTATCCCCGTTGTCCTTTGCTGTAAAATTCGGTAACGTCGAAATCTAGTACAAATTGTTAGCTCGTCGCTACTTACGGGCATCTATGGTAGTTTGAAAATATATTGAAAAAACATTATTATTATTATTATTGGCTAATAAAAGTGCGAATGCCAATGGTCTTAATTTGAATATTTATAAATGTTCTGAGGAACTTTACGGGATTGTTTTTAAACATAAACAAGTTTTTTTTTTGTTTTTTTTTTAACTGTCAACAATTAATTGCTAAATAAAACATTATTACCAAGAAGTGTATATATTTGTTACTTACATTAATTAATATAATTTATATACAATTACGATTTTTTTTTTAATTTAAATAAATAAAACAGTATAAGTTTAACAGTTCTTAAACAACAAATCAGTTTTGGATATCGTTACGGTTAAAATATAACATAGTTATTATTATTATTATTATTATTGTTGTTGTTGTTGTTATTATAGATAAGAAAAACAGATATATAATGTCATATTTTATTTCATCAATTCCTCTATGTTATAAACAAGAAACGAAATCTGTGCATTTGCACTGAAAATGGAAAAAATGCACTGGCCCCTCAAATAGATTTATAGAATCATCGCTTACCACGTGACGTAAGCGTGGCCAACCGCCATCTCCTGGTGGCCGGACAATATTGCCCTCAGATTTCTCGCAAGTAGAGAGAAACCAGTCGTAATCAATTTTTACAAAAAAAAAAAAACAAAAAAAAAAAACAATTACTAATTACACACGTTTAAAAACAGAATTAAAAATAATCAGATCAAAATATACTTTCAGAAGTATATTACTGCGTTATGTGAAAAATTGCTCAGAAATATTAATCGTCAGATTTATTAATTCGTGGAGTTTAAGCTTAAAATGCATCTGACAGTAAAGCAGGAAAACCGAATATATTTTTGTTGTTTGTTGACTGACTATTCGAAAGGAAGTACAGACGTCGACTTCCGGTGCTGACGTAACTATCGAGTCGATCGCTATATACAGTATGTACTACTGTATATACTTTTATTTACTACAATTTAATTTATTTACTTACGCTACTGCCCGATGGGTTTTTTCCGAGAAATTTGTGGAATGAAAATAATGAATAAATTAACAAATTTTAATGTGCAAATGTGACAATATTTAAAATTATAATAAATGTGTTGAACCAAATTTAGGGTCGTCAGAAGAAAGAAAGAAAATGGATTAAAAATTCTGAAAGTGTGTGTGTGTGGGGGGAGGTAATCCTCCGTTTCGGGTATCCTGGATACCCATTATCAAGGTGAAAGGAATGAGGAGGATTGGAATATTATTTGGGTTTGGTTAGCCAATAAAAAACGGTAGATAAAGTTAACCAATTAGAAAAATGGGATATTTCATTGTATTAGGAAGTAGGTAAATATGTGAAAAAAAATAAATAATAATAATTATAAGTTATATATGTTTTTATGATGTTTTCTGTGGTTTGGTTATATGTTTTATACTATAGAATAGAATACGCTTCAGCTATTGTACGTTCTTTAAGTTTTGTGTGATAGAATACAGGTATCAGGGGAGAGGCCTATGTCTAAAAAGTGTGGTACAGTAGCAGATTTATTAATAATTTTTGTGTTAAAGGCTTGATATGTTCTTCAACGCGGATGGAAAGTGATCACTTTGATTGTCCTATGTAGCTGAATTCGCAATTTTTGCATGGAATTTGGTAAACCAGATCCCAAAAATATTGTTTAACTTATACTGTTTATTATGAATTACAATGAAGTCTCACTTATACGAATATGAGGGGGAACCAAAAATTATTCGTGTAAGTGAATTACGTATAGAAATTATGAGGTAAGGCCGGGGAATGAGAAATTCGTCGTATAATTGAATGTTTCGTATAAGTGAGTTTCGTATAAGTGAGACTTCACTGTATTAGTTTTAGTTTGCTTGTTAACTGAATAAGATAAAATTACGTAAGAAATTCATTGTTATGAAAGCTTTAAATTTATAATGATGCGATTTCTTTTTTAGACAATTTTCAGTTAAAAATATTAGCTGATGATCGAAATAGCCAAGAAACGTAAAAGAAAGAGACGTAAATCTTTCAATTTCTTTGGACTATTGCCTAGTTTAATGGCACGTGCAAGCAAGTGATAAAATCAAAGAAGAATCAGAAACGTGTATGAAAGAACATCATTTTAATGAAATGCTTTTAAAATATAAAAAAAAAAAAAAAAAATAACGAAAAAAACCCCCCCCCCCCAAAAAAAAAAAAATAAGAAAAATAAATGCAGAGTCAAAAGGCGGTCAACTTTGTTATGGCCAGAATGTGAATTTTTAATTTTTTTATGTTAATCTTTCCTTCTCGAATTTGCTGATTATTTCTCCTCTAGGGTTTTTCAGTGTTCAATCGAAACGGTATCAGGTTTCATTTCCTAGGTAAGAGAATGGCGGACTGGCTCTCCGACATCCATTTCGAGCCGTTAGGCTGCTGATTTCAGGAGCCTTTACTTCCTCTGTGACCGCCTCATAAAGGTTCGGAAATCTTGCTTTAAATATATTGAGGTCAAGCTTATAGCTTAGTTTTTAATTTTTATTTTTTGATTTCCTAATTAATAGACGTTCCCCATTTAGTTATTCTTTTATTTAATCAACATTGAATTTCATACAATTTATATGATTTATTTGCGAATTATAACAGAAAATAAAAGAATCACAGCTACTAAGATTTTAGTTGATTTTTATTGACCAAATCCAATTGTGTACAGCGGAAATCAATTAACCTAATGAGAAATTTGACTTTTAGACCTAACTTCAGATAAAATTACAATAGAGAAGATTAAAAACAAACTATGATAAAATCAAATACAATACAATAACTTTTTTTTTTTTTTTTTTACGACTGCGCGGGCTTTTTTTTTTCCTCCGATTAATATGTCCTATTTTCTTTTCTTTGAAAGTCAAATCCATAATCTCCGACTCAAATTCCTCATTGTTTTCTAATAGTTCTGTGTTCCTTAAAAATCTGTCATTCAAATACTAGACTCCAACGGTAGGAGAAGACGGCCTAAAACAGATAAAGACAAAAACATTTAGACACACAATCAAAATGAAAATGAATCGTAGAACGGGATAATTCCTAGGTTTGTCTGGCTTTAATGATTAATAATGTGATCATGAAGCACTGTATGTATTACTTAAATTTTATATACAGTGAAAATTATTTCAGCCTTTTATTTCCCAACGTAACGTTTTTCTATTGGCTGAGGTGATTATGACGTCAACTTATAATAAACAAAGGAACGTTTCTTGTGATATTACGTCCTCGATGTTGCTGTTTTTAATCGAATCTAACCCCCGAAGAACACGGATACCTTCCCCCGAATTACACGGTTTCAAACTACACGATTTTCGACTAATTCTTTTGAAAAAGAATAAAATACATATATTATTTGATATAAAATTACAGTAGTTAAAAATTTAGAGTAATATTCTCATCAATTACGTCAGCGATTAATGAAGTTTTAACCTTTTTAATACTTTTAGTGTTTTAGAATTATATTTTTCCCAATTAATTTGACTGAAAAATTTATACTTTTATATAGTTTTCCAATCTAAAATCAAAATTATTATTCAATTTATTGATTTGAAAGATTTTTAACTGATTGTATCTAGTTATTTTTTCATTATTTTGATTATTTTTTATTTTCACACTTGAAACGAATTCCGTTTTTTGTAGTCTCGAACAACACGGTTTCAAAGAACACGGAACCAATTAATCGTGTTCTTCGGGGGTTAGGTGTAATTCCATTTTTTTTCCCAAAAAAATGACAGATACAGGACTTTCGAAAGGAGATGCAGGTTTTGCAAATTTAATAAAAAAAAAAATCTTTATAAATAAAATTAAAGCTAATAAAAACATTACAGAAAATAAGTTAAGACAAAAACGTAAATTATTGAATATACGTGATATGCAAATAAATAAAATTTAAAATAAAAATAACTAAATTTATGTAACTTTCAAATTATACTTAAAAAGTTTCTTGTAGGTCTTAACTTTTACAAATATAAAAGTAGAAAAAGAAAAAAAGAAGAAAAAAAAAACTAAATAAAATTATTTGTTCTTCTATTCTGTTAAAATTCATTTTGATGTTAAAAATGTAGTGATAAATAGTAATAACAAATAAATTAAATTCGGTTTTTCAAACTTCCACTTTTGAAATTTTTATAACAGTAATTACTTACTTAAATATTTTTATTTCCAGCGGGAAATGGACATTTGAGTTAATGGAGGATATGGCGCGAATTTCCATTCGGTAAAAAAAAAAAAAAAAAAAAAGGAAGATCTTGAAAGAACGTATAGTCTACATTACTTAAATTGCCTTTGTAAATTCGTTACAACAATATGTATATGAAACGTTTCCGTATCTGTAACAATCAAATATAACCTTAAATTTTTCATTTTCGTTGAAAATTGTGTAAATCGGCAAAAATTAATATTATCTAAGCCCAATTAATTTTTTAATCCAATCAAAGCATATTGCAATTTAAAAGTATGATGAATAATAATAATACCTCTAAATAAAGCGTATAATAATTTTTTTTTTAATTATTTTTAGCCTTGAGAGAATTTAATATTTCACTTCTAAACTTTCTTTTTGGCAAATTTGTCACTTTCAAACACAAATTTCTCTACAGATGTTCACACGGAATAAATTCGAAATATCACAAATGTTTGCTAGCCAGTCACGTCCAATATCCAGAAGATTCATTCACTGCGCCAAAAATCAGTTACGGAGAAGGGCGGGAAACGATACCAACACAAACTATGCTAATTCTCCTTCGGTTAAATATCAGAAATCTCCAATTGAACCTCGCGTCAAGAGATCTCGTGAAAAACGAGAAATTCCGTGATTAGGATGAAGGAATTGCAAGAAGGAATTGTGATGGCAAGCTACAAGGCGTGGAAACTTTATTTTGTAGGTTGTTACCATCAAAATTTCATCAACGTTTTCTGCATGTTTTCAGTTCTTCAACCCGTGTACAGACGCCATTACTTACTGACATTACGACCTTTACCCACTGAAGAACATTTCAACTTTTACGAGAGGTGGTTTTTTTTTTTTTTTTTTTTTTGTAAGTTTAATTTAATATAATGTTTAAATAAATTATTCAGTGAAGTAGCATTTTTTTTTCCTAAATACCTTAAAAATTACGCAACAGTTCCTTGTAAAATTCAGCAAAAGAGACAATAAATGAAAAAAAAAAAAAAAACAGGAAAAGTAAAAATGGATTTGGTGGCGTGTAAAATAATGTGTTTTATCATAACTCGAAGACCTTACGAGCAATTCCGATAAATGAAAATTTACATAATCCGTAAATGCAAACAAATACTAAGTACAGAAACGAAAGAAGAATTTATGGAATTTTTGCTGGGCAATATATGCTAACTGGTATCAGTTAACATAATACTTTGTACGATATCTGACGTTCCATATTTTATTCTTTCATCAATATTACAATTTCTTTTTATTTCTGTGTGTTTACTATCACAGTTTTCAAGGCTAGTCTACTATACTCAAAAAGAATAATAATTCAGAATGGCTATCCTTGTTTCTTATACAATTCTAATTCACATAAAATTAAACAACATTTAATAATAATAATAGAAAAATGACGGTACTATTATTGAAATATTTTATTCTTATAAAAGCTCCTTGATTTTTATGTTTATGACTGTTACGGAGGTTAGTATAAGGAAGGAAAAAGAATGGAACCTCCAAATCTACACTAAAAAACAAGAAATACACAAGAAAATTAAAGAATAGAAATTTATGTGCCAGTCTCCTTTGGCCGCAATGATTTTCTATGCGCATCAGTTAAGAAAAAAGCGCCTAAAATGCTTAAAACACATTTAATTTCATTGTGTATTTCTTGTTTTTTAGTTTAGATTTGGAGGTCCCATT
The DNA here is from genome assembly GCA_023159025.1 of Thereuonema tuberculata. Taxonomy (NCBI): domain Eukaryota; kingdom Metazoa; phylum Arthropoda; class Chilopoda; order Scutigeromorpha; family Scutigeridae; genus Thereuonema; species Thereuonema tuberculata. The sequence continues at coordinate 48,131,882 of JAFIDM010000002.1, forward strand.
CTTTATCCTTCCTTATACTAACCTCCGTAATAAGGACCCTAGGGGTTTATAGTGACTACTCTCAACTCAGTTTCGGCAACTGACCGTGAAACAGCTGTTTTGAGATGTCACTTTTGCACTTATAAACACTAGGTCCACTATTTAATGTGTTTTAAGCATTTTTTAGGCGCTTTTTTTCTTAACTGATGCGCATAGAAAATTCATTGCGGCCAGAGGAGACTGGCACATGAATTTCTATTCTTTTATTTTTATTGCGTATTTCTTGTTGTTTAGTTTAGATTTGGAGGTCCCTTTCCTTTTCCTTCCTTTATTTATACAGGCTTTTTAAAAAATATTTAAGGTATTTTTTAAGTGTAGTTAAAATCATAATAGAATCTCCAACCATTAAAGCACTAGGTACAATTAATATTATAACTTATTTTAAAGAATCCACTACATACGTTTCAAGTCATCTTCTCATTAGGACTCTTTTTATTAAGTATGCCCCCAATTCCCACAATCTAATCCTCCTAATGAGATGAAGACTTAAAACGTATGTAGTGAATTTTTAAAATACAGTAGAGCCCCGATTATCCGCGAGAGCCACGAAAATTTTTCTTAATTACGAATCTCGAAAAAAAAACAAAAAAAACAATTTTAATCCAAGCCAACAACAGGGAAAATACAATAGGTCCTACAGTGCAAAGGTCGAAAATTACTGACAGGTTTATTGTGCATTGTGATCCTATAGGCCTTCTCGGAATTTGTGGATGAGTGACAGCTCTTACTCTACAGAAAGTTTCTGCTTTACTGTACATATTTTAATATTATGTTTTATGTACAATAAAACGTAGTTTTTAAAGGTGAAATATTTTTTTTTCGTGTTTACACCACATTTTTAGTCTTTTTTCGGGTTATCCGCGAAGCCCTTGCCACACAATTCCGCGGATAATCGGGGCTATACTGTACGTTCTAATTTTAATTGTACACAGTGCTTTAATGGTTGGCGGTTTTATTTTATACAGGCTTATGATAATTGTTTATATGAAAGACAAAAACAAATCCATGCGTTTATAATGAAATTCACCAAATCCACATTCGTCGATTTTTTTTTTGTCAACTTATGTCAACTTATTAAGCACCTACTTCCTGTACGTCAAATTGTATCATACACTAAGCCTCATATTTCTATATAACTTACAAACTGACACTTCCCTTTACATATAGAAAACGTATTTACTAAATATTTTCCCGTTATCAAGTTTAAGTTTATTATTTTCATAACATTCATAGTAATATTCAAAATATAGGAGGACAGGCATATCTTCTCTGTGGATTTTCTGAAATCTATTTGAGTGTATGTTACCTGGTTGTGACTTCTAATCTGGGCGTTACACTTTCTTGAACAGTTGATTCAGAGTAGACCTGTCGGGCAGCGAAGGCGCCTTCCGGGCCGTTGACGTCACTGCCTTGTAACGCGTCCGATGAACCAATAGACATAAGCGGGAATTTCGGCAGGAAGTGTCGACTCGGATCAGTTCCTAAAAATAAAGTTGCCGTAAATACATTAACAGAGACTGACGATGACAATTCTTTCAAATTCCCAATAATTATTAATTAAAAAAAAAATGAACGTTTTTACCGAGTTTATCAGTAATCCAGTAATTTCAAAAAATGGTAAGCTGTTAATTTTTTTATTTCCTCAATATTAAAAAAAGAAAGAAAAGTAGTTACGGCCTGAACATACATCTGGAAAGATGCCACTGAATTGTCATCAATAAATATTCTGGAGTCGTTAATGTCAAAGATATTTTTTAAGTTCATTAAAAAAAAAAAAAAAAAAAAGTTATTTACTTAATCAAAAATTCATCTTTATTTGCAAATTTGGCAAAAGAAAAAAAAAAAACTTAATAATTCCATTTTTTTTTTATTCATTTCGTTTATTAACTTCACTTAAGACTAGAATAATATACTGTAATTATTTATGTAAATTTCTAACTCAAAAGAATTTGATATAGTTCCTCAATCCCTTTCAAATTCCTTTGAGTTTGGAGGTGGCTGCGACAACGCATTTGAAGCCGAACTGGACACGGGTTTTTTTTCTTTGTTGTGTGTTTCTGGTTTCGGTGCCACTCCGGGGTGCTGAGATGGCGTCCTTATCTTTATCATGCACTCAACAAGGGTAAATCTGGCTGAAGAAGCCTAACAAGACTGAAACAATTGTCCCAGATTCCCGAGTCGGTGACTCAGGGTGTGAGAACCTTTACTTAATTTCGTTTGTACATTTCCCGAGTTGATTCTTACACTTATTTATGTATATTAATTTTATTTTTCATGTCGTTACGTTTTATTATTATTTGATTGGATGATTATTTTTGTGTTGATTTTTAAGTGCATGCACATATCTAAGATTTTTAGGTCATTAAAAAAAAAAAAAATCAGGGTCCATTTATTTATTTCAAAAATACGAACCAAAATAATAAACCAATTCTATCAATATTTTATTATTGATAAACAGGAAGACTTACTGCCGTGATAGAGGACTGGACACGAGGCAGGACTTCGTATTCTCAAAGGCCTCAGTTGCTCCTCTTTTCTCACCTGGTTCAGAATCTTCTGGGCGTGAAGACGCTGAAGAAACGTCTTCTCCGTCTCGGAGATACTTCGACCGTCCAAAGTCTCTGCAAAACCACATAAAGGAGATCTTTTGTTATCAACTGAATGGATTTACGAATCAACAAAGGCGATACCGACCCAGTTTAGATACTGACATTGGACATAAAAACTATTTATAAAAGTTTCGAAATTAGGACTTCCCAGATTTCACAGATCAAACACAGAACAACAAATGCTTACAGCCAAAAAAATAAGCGAAAAAAAAAACAATATTTGGTGGAACATTTTCAAAGTAATTTGTTCTATTGGTTATTGTCCATATTTTGAACAGTTAGTCGCGTATTAATCAAGAAATTTTGGAAAAATGTTTCCCAAACGAACATTCAACAAACCTTATATGATAAAGTAATAATAAATTAAGGCCCAAGCATAAAATAAGTAGCAAATAAAAAATCTATTCATATTAAAGTGCATTACATGTTTCGGGGTAAATCCCCATCCTCAGATTCGACCTGATCTATAACAGTTTGCGGAAACAGTCGACTGTGTCCGCATTTTTCCGGATAGGCAGAAATAAAAAAATATTCATTATCTAGTAGATACCCTTAAACTAAAGAATATCCAAATTCCAAGTCAATCGGGTCAGTAGTTGTCCATGAAAAAATTCCCAAACTTCACCTTTTCTTTTCTTGTGTGCAAATATCGGCATACTCTGAACTTTATTTCTCTGGCTCTTCTCTCACTGCGTCACGCACACAGAGAGGAAGTGATAATAGATACTGAATAATAATTTGAATGTAGTCCCATGGGACGTCTGACTTCGGATCAGAAGGTTGCAGGTTTGATTCCTATGGCGGACGTTTCATTGTAGAAATTACACTCTATTGCAAAAAAATGAAGCACGCCTAAACAATAATAATAATAATAATAATAACTGATCTAGCACACGAGCTCCAGAAGCAGTGGAGGCAGGATCGAGTACGTGTTGTACCCATCGTTCTGTCTGCCACTGGTCTGGTGCCTCATACATTGCACCACAGTCTCAGCACACTAGGACTTCACAAAATCACTTATGCACAACTGCAGAAGGCTGTGGTACTCAACACTACACGCATAGTTAGGAAATTTATGGACACAACCACACATCCCTAATCATTCTCGCACACGTCTTTACACTTCTCAATATGTGCTTTAGTCAATTGACCCGCCATATTGTCTTTGCTGGGGAAACCCAAGGTTTGAAACATACAAACATAATAATAATAATTTATTTGCCTTACAAAAGTTTGATAATACATAATAGATATGAGTGTGACTTCCCTGTGCCTTAAGGGTAGTCCCGTCAAGAAGGCAGGCAGGGAGTCAATTACAGACAAGAAAATAAAATAAAATAAAATACAAAAAGCATTACTGGTTGCAGATAATGGAGAAAACCAAACAGAGCATAACACAAAAACATTGAAACTAATAAATATAATGGGGATAAAAGGAACAGTTAATTTGTAATAAAAATGTGAAAAAGAATTATACAATTGTAAAGTTTTGATCTGGTGATATACAATCTTCGTAAAATAACTAAGATAATGAAATATATAATTAAAAAATGTCGGTTAAAATTTACAAGTGGGTACCGCGGTGTTTTTTTTTTTTTTTTTTCGCCCGTTGCGAAGTGGTTCCATCTTGGAATTATATTCAAAGACCGGAAGGTGAATTTCATTTAACATTATTGAAGTTATAAAAAATTATCGGAAAGATATAAAGAAACGGCAACGCTTGCTAAAAGGGCGCTCCCTTAATAAACAAAATAAAGGGACTGAATATTTACGAAATATCCGATGAAGTAAATATCGAAAATAAAAATGAGGCTTTACCTGTTAATGTATAGGCCTATTTTGAAAGGTGCGAAACGTCAACATCACCCTCACATCAATAAACGCTGGTGGTTACTTGGTGAGGATGCAGTTTGTGATAATATGCGATGTGAAGGAACGATATCAGGAATATTCAGGTCCACTGCATGTACTTTACGCTGATATGTTGGCCCACGGAAAATAGCGGTAGGCCTAGATGACGATGACAATTTTTAGGCAGTAGAAGCACATGGCAGTAGAAGCATCTCGTATTTCCTTCAGAACAACGATGTTTAAAATGCAACTGAGCATTAAGAATGAAGTGTTGGAATCTGCCTTCCTCTGTAGTGCTGTGAAATCGCTGTTTTATTTCCCAAAAATAAAGAAAATGAAAGAAACCATAGTATGTCAGCACCATCTGTCGCCATTTTAAAATTCAAAAAGCAACACGTGACCACGACCAGAAAGATGAAATCAATGCGCCGGAGACAACCCGGAAGCAGTAAATCGGCCTTATGCAGTAAATGCCAAGATCGCTTCTGATTGGCTGGTACCCGTATGTAAATCCAAACCAAAATGTCATATAATTTGTGAACAGAAATTTTCGTATAAGAGGTTAAGCCTAGCCCAAATAGATGGAAAGTAAAGAGAATAGAAAGAGAAATAGCGAAATAAGGAAGAGGAGAGGAAAGGTTGGAAGATATCTGATGAAAGTAGACGTTTGCAACTTGACAACACATAGTGGGGCAGGATATCTAAAAAACTGGCAATAAATAAAAAAATAAAAATGGGAATTTCCTTACCGTCATGTATTGTATCGAGAGTGCACTTCTTGAGGCGTCATAAAACAATACTGTTCCCACCTGATTCCCGCGCATGCGCATCTGGTAACATTGAGTCGTAGCGAGTTATTCAGGGAGACAACGCGTTCGGTTTGTTGGCTAAATTATGGCATTGTTTTGCATCATCACTGTTGAAATAAATCGTAATTACCGGGAGTGTTTGTGATGGCAAATTGAAATTCAAGTATTTGGAAATATTTTAAGAATAGTTGACGAATAAAAAAAAGTATAATAATAATGTTAAACTCCGTTAACCCTAACTACGGTAAAAGGCTTAGATATTTATAGCATGCTCAGAAGCATTAAGGCTTTTAGTTATGTTCCAAGGCTGTCCAAGCTTTGGTTTTTACAGTTTTACAAAGCTTGTTTATTGTTCAATGTAGAATCATGTAAATTTGATGCCCATATATTGCCTTTTTGCAGTAAAAGAAGGTTGTACGAGGCTAGGTCAGAGCAAGCTTCTACTTAGTAATTTATTTATATTTTAGTTTTGTTTTAGGAACGACTGCTGACACGATGTTTTTTAAAAGAAAAGAGCTCATTCGCATAATGAGAAGTTGTGGAAACAGTGAAATTGAAAAATAATTCCAGTACTTGTACGAAGAAATTAAAAAACATAGCAATTGTGATGCAAAGCATCAGAAGGATGTGCTAAAAAAACTTTCATATTTAAAGATAGAGTATAAGGCACGCTACACCAAAGCACGGCGAATGGAAGAACGATTTAAAAATAACAATCAAGAATGGCTAGAAGGGTTAATTTCGTTTCCTAATAAAATGATGACTTGTAAGCGTGGTAGCCCCGAACTTAGCTTTCATGATAGTTCAGATGGAACAAAACGATTGAAAACTAAAGAACTGAAGAATACTACCCCGTGTCTGTGTTGACATACGCAATACGAATGAGTTTAAGATCAGAAGGGCAAGTGCAGGCGTCGAAACTTCTCCATGAAATAACTGTCTCCAAATCGGGCCACTAAATATAGAAAAGCGTACAAAACTTCGCTGGACTCACAACCGAAAACTTTGTCTGGAGAAGACGCTTTAGCTGTCTTGGTAACAGCAAAATTATCTCAACATCAGTATGAAGTCGTGAGGGATAGTGCTCCACAAACATTCCCCTCCTACAAAACCTCCTACAAGCGGCAAAGAAGCCCTGCTATCCAACAATAATAATGTTCAGAGACTTGTGCTAGCGTTCCCCTACAGGATTTACTTGACCACACAGCTCAACGTCTGATCTTGTCAATTGAATCTGTTATTGAAACACTACAAGAATCAGAACTAAGCAACCTATGTCTATTCACATATGGGGTTTTGACGGCTCCTTAGGTCATAGCTCGTATAAACATAGCTCCCAAAGCCGGGATTCGGGAATACAAATGATGGCAATACCACAAGAAGATTTTTTAAGAACGCAGAATTATCAGCGGATATTACAAAGCTTGATCATAAAAAAATTACATACAACATGATAGTTGTTGCTAGTGGATATGAAATTAATGTTGCTAAATTCAGAGTATTCGTTCATCATACCGCAAGGTATTTTGTGGAAAAATATCCATGGTATAACATGCCACCAACTGTACACAAATACCTTATACATGGTCCAGAAATAATATAAGATGCATTACTTCCTATCGGCCAATTAAGTGTGGAGGCGCAAGAGGCACGAAACAAAGACTTTAAAAGGTATCGGGAACATAATTCAGCAATGCAGCAGGGTCAAGACTAACGAATATGTTTTTCATTCATTCCTGATCAGGAGCGATCCAGTAATAACAAGTAAGCGCTAAATAACAAGGAAAAATCTTCAACGCCTTCCCACAGTAGTCGTATCTATGTTAAAAGCTCCAACCGTACAAAATGATGTGGGCAAAGAAGAAGAGGTCGATACATTGACATCGGATTCCAGTGATTCTGATTGATCAGAATAAATATATTGTATAATTTTTAGTATTTACGATGGTACGATTAAAATTAATAAAACAAACATTATGTATTTAAAAGATTTTTTAATAAATATTTGTCAAAAATGCCTAAAAATTATTTTATTTACACAAGACAATATATTAACTAACAAACATGAACCACAGATATCTTAATAAACACTCAAATATATAATGCCAGTTATGTATGTATTCTGCCCCAATGTGCAACGGATAGCTTAGGAATGAACTTATGAATTGGAGAGAAGAGAAGGTAAGAATGATAATTGTAAAATTGTGAAAGGTTATATTAGTGCAGGCAGATGATGTTTTAGTTTTCTTTTGAACTGTTTTAAATTGGGACTTTCATGAATATTGGGGGGAATTTTATTCCAAAGAGAAGGAGCAGAGTAGCTAACAGCTCTTTTTTGATAATTTGATGCGATTCTTGGAGTAAATAGAGTTGAAGAGATTCTTGTATTGTAAAGATGTGACTGTGGCTTAGTAGTTAGTGTGATAGAAGAAGAGAAGTAATTTATAGGTGAAGAGAGCTAACTGTAGGTTATAGAGGTCATGGAAGAAGATAACTTTATATTTGGGCCAAAGAGATTTAGTCGAGTATTGCATTGGCTTTCCGTCCAAAAATCTCAGGAAGTGTTTTTGTGCCTTAAGAATCATGTTTTGGTAAAATTTAGAGGCGGTGCCCCATATTGCAATACCGTAGCATATGTTGGAGTGGATTAAGGACCAATATAGATTTAGAAGTATTTGTGTCGGTAGAAAGTTTAGTCTTTTAATAATGTCCAAGTTTTTAGAAATTTTATAAGAAATTTGTTGCGCATGTAGATTCCATGAAAGATCCTGTGTGAGAAAGATACCTAAATATTTGAAGGAATGCACTTCTCGAAGGGCAGTGTTTTTATAAGTAACAAAAAAATTCTCTTTACAAAGGATTTTGTTTTTTTGATGGAAAAACATATATACTGTTTCCGATGTATTTAATTTCAGATCATTTAAAGACAACCAACATTCAAGGTGATGGAGTGTTTGTTGAACATTTTCCTTGAGATCCTTTATACTTTTATTAGCAAAAAGAAGAGTCCCGTCATCCGCATAGAAGATGCATTTGTTAGCAGGAGAAGTGAGGAGGAGATCGTTAATAAATAGATTGAAGAGAAGGGGAGACAGAATGGAACCATGCGGTAAGCCTTTGGATATAGAAAACCAGGAGGAGGAGTATCCATTTAGAGTTAATTGATATTGGCGATTAGTTAGATAAGAAGCTAGCCATGACAATGGAGGGCCTCTAATACCGAAATGCTCTAATTTAGTCAGTAAGATGTCAATATTAATTAAATCAAATGCTTTCTTGAGATCAAGAAATTAACCTAAAACAATTTGCTTTGAGGCCATTTGATTTGTGATGAATTCTGTTAAATCTGTTAGAGCTGTTTCAGTATTTTTTCGATGTGTGAAACCGTGTTGTTGTTCAGCAAGAAGTTTTTTTCTGAGACATGAATGTAGATAACTTATTAAGAAAAAGCTTTTCAAAGACTTTTGAGAACATGTTAATTATAGATATAGGACGATAGTTGGCTAAATCGTTCATGTCACCTGATTTCATAGTGGAATAATTTTAGCCTCTTTGAAAGAGAAAGGGAAGATGCCTTCTATGGCTGACATATTGAATATGTGAGCTAGAGGAAGAGAGATTTCATCTACGATGTTTTTAAGAAGATTAGGGGAGACCTCATCAGGTCCAGAAGAACTTTTATTACTTAACGATTTAATTGTATATTCCACTTCAAGAGGGAAAGTTGGTGATAGATAAAAGGAAGAAGGAGCTGGGTTGTGAGGTATAGAAATGTTACGTACATCAAGAGAAGAGGAGGATGAGTGTGGAAGTAGCTTATTCAGAAAATGATTTAAATTTTGAGTGGTATCAGTGGGATTATTCTCGGCGATAAGATGAGATGGAAGCTTTTCTTTAATTGAGGTTGTTAATAGTTTATTAATATTCTTCCTTTTCTCTTTAATAGATAGGCTATCCTTAAATGCATTTTCATAGTAACTGATTTTGGCCGATCTAATTTTTGATTTTTAAGTTATGTTGAAGAGTTTTGAGACGCTGAAGTTTGTCAGGGGTGGGGTTCTTTTTGCAGGTTTTATAAAACTTATTTTTTTGGCGAATCTCTTTAAGTAGACCCAAGGAAAGCCATGGATTTTTAATAATCCGATCATCCCGAAATTGCGCATGAACATTCCTTTATACCACATATGCAAATGATTAAATTTGAAAGACCAATGAGTGTTAACGTCGGTCATACCGTGCGTTTCTGCTGCGCAAATAGCAACATATGCGGACGGGTTATCTATTCTCGTTGTCGGCGTTGCAGTTCCCTGGAAACACAACCAAGAATGCCGTTAGGATGCTGTCGAAGACCTTATCGCCAATTGCACGACTTGGAACATGGTCGCATAGTCAGGGTTTGTGAAGCTGGATGGTTATACAGAGCAATAGGCCGCCACCTGCACCGTACGGACACTACTGTGCAAAAATGCTGGTAGCAATGGTTGCAGCAAGGAACTCATTGGCGTAATGAAGGCTCTGGAAGGCCAAGGTACACGACTGCAAGGCAAGATTGGATGATTGTGAGATAGGCCCGAACTGGCCCAACGGCATCATTGTCCGCCATCCAACGTGCTACAGCCTCTTAGATACAACCCGTGCTACGCTCTATCATCGCATGGCGTTTGGCTGAGGTTGGGTTATGCGCACAGCGACCTTTACGATGTCCACCTTTAACCCCACAATAGCGATAGCGTCGTCTGGAGTGGTGTCGTAGCCGATCAGCATCGCTGCCAGCAGACTGCCATTACTTCTGGTGTGATAGTGTGGGGTGCTACCTCTTATGACAGCAGGTCGCCCCTAGTCATCCGACGTACAACTGTAATAGCTCAACAATATGCTGATGACATCCTGCGACCGTTTGCTTTACCCTTCATGGCAGGTCGTTTTGGGGCCATTTTCCAACAAGATAATGACAGGCCCCCCACGGCTCGCTTATCTCTTGGAGTGCCTCCGTGCTGTTCCTTGGCCAGCAAGGTCACCAGACCTTTCGCCAATCGAACATGTATGGGACATGGTAGGCTGCCAGATTTGAGCACCCCAAACTGTCGCAGATCTGGAGCAACAAATGCGAAATGCCTGGCAGAATGTATCGCAGTTTGAGATTAGGAATCTTTATTAATCCTTACTTCGACGTATACAAGCATGCACCGCCGCCAGAGGGGGTTCACCAATTACTAATTTGAACATTCAATGTGTAATTGCTCGCCAGTGATGGGTCCTACGGCCTTGAAATTGTAATAATTTCATTATTTGTGAATGAGCTTTACGCATATTTAATTTCAATAAACACAGTAACTTCCTTCATGGTGCTTCGATTTTTTTGCAACAGAGTGTATTTCAATTTTGCTTTTTTTTTTTTAAACTGATTATACACACGTTCAAGATCCACGTGGGTTTTAATGGGTCGCCCTTAATTTTATGCTTTAGCACAATTTTTTTTTTATTTGTTTTTTATATACGTACGTATATAACTAATACGTTATTTTTAAGTTTGATGTCTAAAATTGCTAGGTAAAATAAACTAAAAAGCTTTCAAACAACCCGAGCATCTTTATTATTATTAATGCATTAAATCATTCATTAAAAAAAAAAAAATAATGATATACACCAAAGTACTCTAAAATAAAGTAAAACCTCTCAAATTGGCCCTAATGTGGCGCCCAGTAGGCCGGATTACAGAAAAGCCGGACTACTGAGAGTGTTCTTAAAATAACTCAATAGCTCAATTTTTGTGAAGACATAATGCCAGGTTTAATTAATTTAACCCCATTTTCATAATTTTGCACTCTAATGTTTATTAAAAACAATACAAATGTGCTTTTTCCGACACCAAGCTCTACAGTCCCTACGCTGAATAAAGATCTTCCCAGAATGCAACGTAGCTTATAGATTGAGCTTTCCTGGCCAACCGCTAACAATGAAAGAGAAGAGGTCGTTTCTCTTCTCTTTCAATATTAGCGGTCGGCCAGGAAAGCTCAATCTATAAGCTACGTTGCATTCTGGGAGGATCTTTATTCAGCATAGGGACTGTTGTGATATTTGTTTTGCAGATTCCCCTGCATCTAATCTCCTTAACGCATGAAGCTTCTGATTCCATAGTGACAAAGTTTTTCTTTCTTTTTTCACTCATGTGAATACGCGCGGATAGGGAAACAAAATAGGGAAACGAATTTAGTTATTAAAAAAAAAAATTTTTACTCAGGACCAGGCCGGATTATCGTGGGGGCCGGATTTGAGAGGTTTTACTGTAAATATAAATTACTAGTTGTAATATCCGTTGTTTGATTTTTTTTTTTCAGTAAAATTTGCAATAGAGATTTTCCCCATTAAATCAAGTCTCATTTTTAAGATTTACTAGTAACCACGTGACTAGTAGTGATCACGTGACCTTGGATTACGAGGCGATTTTTTTTTCTCAGTCACGTGATCTTCGTGTGTGTGTGTGTGAGTGAGTGGCAGGAAAGCCGACCATTTGGTCTTCTAAATTGAACGATTTAGTAGTTGCCTTACCTTACGCGATTTCCGGTTGACCCATGTCGATAAAAAATGAAATGCAGACATCCTCACTAGTATACCTACAATTTCTGTCTTTTGGTTTGGAGTAGTAGTCGGCAGAAAAAAAAACCACCAATGTTTTCTTTTATATATATAATATAGGTAGATGGATAGATTAATAAGAAGTTTATAATCGCTAGAATAATCGAGTATCTTGCTAATTAATAATTAAAAATACACAGGGAAATTTTAATTAAAAGTCCTTCTTAGAACATTTTTGAATAATTAAATTCATTTTGTATATGTTAAGTAAAATTATAATGAACATCTAAAAACAAACGTGCAAATTTAAATTTGTAATTCTTATAAAGCTTTAAAAAAAAAACCGCGAAATTTTTAGTAGAATTTTGCTGTCAAACTGTGGAATTACTGAAAGGCCAGGAATAAGACAGATTTTATTAAGAAGATTTTTTTATGTAATCTATCTTATTATAAGTTCAAGCTGAAAAAACTAAAAAAAAAAATCAGTTCTATAATTACCCTAACTGACTTCTTAATTAGCGCTGCAGCGTCAAACATCACAGCTTACAATGGCATCATATTTGTCATGTTTACTTTCGATAATTACGAGGAGATCCCGATTAAAGGAAAGGCAATTTATATAGTAGTGTGTTAAGAATCATTATATTTAAGGTGACCATTTTTTCTAAAATGAAAAGGAGGACGCAAATAATTTGAAGAAAAAAAAATGTTATAAGAGGTTTCAGGGGCATAAACCTATCTGTTCAACCAAAAAAAAAAGGTTTTAAACTTTACATATCAATAAGGAGGACATATTACTCTTCAAGCATCAAAAAGGAGGACAGAATTTACAAAAGAAGGACATTTAGGAGGACACTTCTCAAGGGAGGACAGATATTCAAAAAGGAGGACGGTTGGTCAACCTTATTATATTTATAAAACCTTAAATTTGTAAGACGCTTGAATCAATGCATTTATTTTTTTTTCTTTTTCATTATTAAGAATCTATGAAACCTCCTCCCTCTTTTTTTTAAATATAATACACCTTAAATTTTTCCTTCTACTTTAAATAAGCAGCAAGATGGAAAATCCTTGTGTTTTCCTCAATCCGAGGCAAAATGTGGGTCGCCAAAATAGAAGTGGGCATAAACAACCCATGAAACCGTAGGCCACTGCTAATTTTAGGCTTTGCACTCACGGAGATAAATAGAGCCGAGGAAGCTGTTGCTTATCGTTTAAAAGCTCTTTCCTACAGAGAAAACAGCTTTTTCGTGACATCCAAATGGAGCCTCGTTTACTTATCGAAATCACCCCTATCAAGGGACAGTGGGACGAACAACAAATGACAAACAGAGACAGAGGATTCATCGACGCCATTTGCAATTGATTGTCAGGGGAGGGAAAAATCTTTACTTTCTTTCCACTTCTTATTCAAAGAAACTTAATTGTCAGAATGCGAGAACAAGGCTTAGAGAAATGAATTCTCAATTTGGGAATTTTAAAATGAAGCCGGGGGGGGGGGGGGGATGAATGAGGATATTTCACTGTTAACTGGAAAGAAGGATTATCAGTCAAAGATAAATTGTAAATTTTCACATCAATTTATCTTTTTCTGTAAATTCAAAAATTACTTTCTTCTGGTTTTAGTATATGCAAATATTAATTAGCATTAAAGTCAAATTTAACGTGCGGTGAGGACATATAACAAGAAAAAGAAGAATAAAAACGCACAATTAAAAGTTCACTGAGCCGTTTTTGAATTTTTCTTGCCGGGAACCCAAGACGGAACCGTTTCGAGATTCCTATCTCTCATCGCCCAGTACTCAACAGCTCAGCGGAACCAAAAGAAACATAATCAAAGGACAAGTAGACAAAACAATGACCCTTAAGTTAAAAAAAAACATCAAAATATAAATTAAGAATAAAAAGAGCAATAAGTAATCCCCGCTACTCTAGGCTTAGCATGTAAAGGATTAACTAGTAAAGAAAACATATACATAATAGTCAAATTTAACGTACGCTTAATTGGCATTTTCATAAGTAAGCACTATGCCAGTGATTCCCAGCCGGGGTGCCGTGAAATCAGCGAGGGGTGCCGCGAGATTTTGAAGGGTAACTTTTGAAGTCATCTCCCATTGTAGTTGTCTACTCTATTGATTCCCAAGGCTATTCTAAAACTGTATTAATGTATTTTATTCCAGAGTTTGTTACTAAATATATTTTATTTCAGTGTTTATTATTTAATAATAGTACTGGAGTATTTTTAAATATGAATATAATAAGTTTCTTTCTTGGGTTTGATTCCCAGAGGCGGAACAAATTTATCTTCTGATTAAATTAAAATGAAAAGAGTAAATCGTAAAAAATTCAGCAAGGGTGCCGTAAGATTCTAATCTCATTCCGAAGGGTGCCTCAAACATAAAAAGGTTGGGAACCCCTGCACTATGCAGTGCTTCTCCCACTACAAGAACTCACTACATTGCAAAAACAATCCCATCTTTTATTTTTTAACTTACTTGCAATTAAATTTGTATTGAAAGTTTGTCATTAAACAGTTGGCAAAATCAGCCTTCATGTTTAGAAGCACTTTTTATTGTTATTTTTTTTTTTTTTAATGATGGATACCTTTTATGGTATTAAAAGATTGTAAACCACTAGCTTGAAAAGGACTTCTAGAATCTTCTGCATTATTAAAAAAAAAAAAAAAAAAAAAATTATGGGCCTGCCTGCATACAACAATCAAACTGCTCAACAGTTCACACGAGCCTTGCCTGGCAACAAGAGTATTTATTGTTGCATGGCTGACGGTCCATTGCCAAGCAACAAATTTCCGACTGTTACAAATGGATATAATACTCAATGCATGTGTTTTTTAGAATTTTAAACTTTACTTTTACTTTAGTTTAAAGCTTTAGGATTTAGTTTACTCGATATAATTTGTTTTTGTGAATAAATTTCCCGACTATTACAAATGGATTTCAATATTCTATTGCAAGTATTTTTTAGAATTTAAACTTTATTTTTAGTTTTTAGTTTGAACTTTTAGACAGGCAGCCATCTAATATTCTTTTAATTAAAATTCGAGCAAAAAGAGTTTAGTATATTTTCATTCGAGTTAATAAACTAACCGAGATCTAATGGAACCTCGACTATCTCTACATCTACAGGAGCATCTGTAATGCATTAGTATTATTTCATTCATCGTTCCAGCATGTTGCCTACCTGGAAGAACAAACGCAACAGAATTCGCTGTGGAGGATTACAGTGCTAGTTTCTGTCCATTATCAGTGATTTGTGATTTCCGCTTTACTTGACAATCTACGCAGCTTTCAAGTTTATTTCTTTCATAATTTAAAATGTAAAAGTTCCTTAACTTAAAAAGATAACCGTTACACGTGTTATATATTACAGTATACTCTCGATATCTCGAAGTCGAAGGACGCTAAAACAAATTCGAGATAGCGAGTTTTCGAGATAACAAGGTCATAACCAAAACGTAAAAATTCACGTCAAAATACAAGATACGGAATAATATTCTAAAAATTGGTAGATGAGACAGGGTGTCTACTAAATCTCAAACAAAAAATTTAAGAACAATTCCCGTACATGTAAGGACATTTTCACGAAAATTTAAGGACATTAAAACTTGTATCGTATCGTAAAATATTTAAAATACTAAGGTGACCATTTTTTCAAAAATGAAAAGGAGGACGCAAGTAATTTGAAGAAAAAAAAAAATGTTATCAGGGGTTTCAGGGGGTATAAACCTATCTGTTCAACCAAATAAAAAAAAAACATCATGCTGAAAATTTAAGGACATAGTCTGATTTTTAAGGACATTTCCCGTACATTTCATGTCAACCCAAATTTCCCGTACAAATCCCGGATTTCCCAGTTGGTAGACACTCTTTGAGAATAAGTATAAATATGTAATGATAGTTGACAGTAAGTCTAAATACAGCAATGATAATTTTAATTTTTAAAAGTAGTCGAAAATAATTATATTAAATTAAAAAGAATTAGTAAAATACAATGAACTTACATTGCTAGAATTTCTTAAAAAAGTCCAGTATCGTGGCCTGGCGACATCTCTGGTATGAGAGATTTTTGGAAAAATACCTCTAGGCTATTTGCTTCGATCACAACTGAACGGCGATTTTTCCGGAAAAATTCATTCTTTACTTCGAAAAATATTCGACATAACAAGGTTTTGAGTGAAAACAACATAAGAATTAAAATTAACATTAGATAAATATGTAATATCAAGGGGGAAAATAATTTTTCGACACATCAAGGTTTTCGAGATATCGAGAGTATACTGGATTAACTTCATCAGATGAAGTCTATCTGTGTGTATCCCCCAAATAACTTTGAACCGCTGGATGATTCTTCTTGAAAATTGGTATGCATATTTAGGAATATAGAAGATCTAACTTGAAATCTTTTGCAAAATGGGTCCTTGTCGAGAAAGTAGCACCAGAGGGCGACAAAAAAAATTCCCACCAAAAAAACACAGGAAACTAAACAATAGGTTTTCTATCGATGTCGTAAACAACAATAATTAATTTATTTTTAGAAAAATGAAAAATTTGTATTCTTTTTACTCAGCAGATATTTTTATTACGAAAATAAATCGTATACTGTTTGTTTATGTCGTTTTTTTATCACAACTTCAATAAATAAAAGAAAAAAAAACCGAAAGAATGAAAAGAAAAATAATAATAATAATAAATAAATTTAATAACATTTTAAGAAAAGAAGGTTTTGGGTGCATTCAGAAGCTCCTTGTTTTAATTGGGACGAGTTATGTGAATAAAATGTGCATCAAAAGCTAGGACTTGCATTTCCCAAACTTGTTTTTATTCCCTTCTTTAATTTCTCTTAATTCCATGTCTTTCATTATTCGAAATGAATGATTTTTTTAGAATGTAAATATAATTTGTTTTCGTAATTTGTAGATTTATTCGACTCACGATATCTATATTTCATCTCATATTTATTTTTCAGAAAACAAATTCCTTCTAAAACGCCGCAATTTTGATAATTATTTTAAAGCTATTATTAATGATCTAAAAATTATCATTTTTCGTAAGAAAATGAATACAAATCTAACATACACTTTTTTTTTTACAAAAAAATAACAACTTAAGATTTCAAAATTGCCTATTTAGATAGAAAATTTACAGAATAATGAAAATCAGAAGATGGATAGAAAGATGATTCCCTTTAAAGAACCCTGTTCTTTCTTTATATAAGATGGAGATTAGTTGAAGCATTAAAATTTATTCCCCTATAAAAATTATATTAACAGTCTGCAAAACGCTTTTGTTTATTCATTTATTTATTTATTTATTTATTTGCTTGCAATAGGATTATGCCAAAAGAGTTAAATTTCGTTTTTAGATTCATTTTATTCTTTTTGTCTTGGCCCTTTATAAATAAAATTCATTACCTCTAAATGATAATATCAAGACATGAAATTAGCATTTATATTATAATCATGAAAAGATTGTATGGTTTAAAACTACTATATTTGCACTGTTAAACAATAGTCCACTGTTAAACATTGAAATTATTCCATTATATTCTGGGTGATCCAAATTAACGAAGAGGTGTTTAGACCTATCTATAAGAAAAAATAATAATCAAATTGCGACAAAATTCATACAAATACTGTCCTGAGTATGCGGTTTTGATTTCTGAAGAAATAATAAAAAAAAAAAATTCAATTTTAGCTACTGAGGTTGAACTGTAGCGCTGCTGTCCCTGTAATTTGCATATTGCGACATAATCAAACAATCTCCAATAAAAGGAGTCACAAAGCATTTTTTACAAATCCAGGACTAGTGCAGTCATGAAACTCACCTTTTATTGGATAGCGTGTCACTTGTTAAACAACAAGTAACTCTTCAATCAACAAAGCAGCAATGCTTCTGCTGCACTTAAGGCATTTCGGCAGTTAAAAGGTTTACGTAGAGGCCCACTGACAATTGCTAATCTTTGGAAAAGGATTTTTCATTTTGAAGAAACAGGAACTTTGCTGTAAAGCCAGAAT
Organism: Thereuonema tuberculata; assembly: GCA_023159025.1. NCBI lineage: Eukaryota > Metazoa > Arthropoda > Chilopoda > Scutigeromorpha > Scutigeridae > Thereuonema > Thereuonema tuberculata. Next base: position 48,149,800 of record JAFIDM010000002.1, read on the forward strand.
GTTGAATTTTGATTTGTTATGTGATATCCAACATGCATTGGGTTTAGCTTGGAGCTCTCATAAAAGCTTTATTTATCCAATTTTTTTTTTTTTTTTTTTTAACTGCAGAGAACTGAATTTCAATAAGTGAATTGCAAAAATGATGAGGGAGGTACCGTAACGTTTTCTAGGGCTTTTACAGACACAGTAAATTCAGGGATAGTAGTATTAAAAATGGCTGAAAAGGTGAAGTTATAAATACAAAAAAAAAAACATATTAAACAAAAAAACACCATATCTCCATAACACGTAGTTTATTTAAAAAACTTTTCGGAATTTTAGGGATGATAATATGCCATCCCTTCTTCAAGCGAAATGAACAATAAAATAGTTCTTTGGAATAACCAAAAATACAAAATAGTGATAAACATGAAAACATGTTGAAACAATTCACAATTGTTTTTACAATATGAAATAGCAAATATGCTCTTTCATTACTTCACAATTTTTGAAAAACAAATATTTAACAAATAAATCCAAATGAACTAACAAACATAATAACACATTAGATAAATCAATTCTTGTTTACAATAAGGTAACTCAGATATTTTGAATCAATTAATTTTACCAACAATCCAATAATCAAAAAACATTTCAATAATGAAATTCATTAATATTTACAACTTTTTTTACGTCTTTTTTAATTAAGTCTTTTACTAATATAATCGTAGAAGGGTCTACTTTAGCACCTTCATATCTATTAAAATTACATCCTCTTGTACACTTTATTATACAACTTTCTAATGTTTTTCTAAGACTTAAATCTGTTCCCTTATATAAAATTTTGACATAATCCTTCATAACATGTCCCTTTTTGATACAGTGTTGTGCAATATCTGACACGTCCCTATTGGCATGTTTTAAGGCAGTACCGTGCTCAGACATGCGCTCAGCCATAGTTCTTTTAGTCTCCCCTACATAAAATTCCCCATACGTTCTACAATCCACCCTATATACTATTCCATTTCATATTGCCCATCCCTTTTATTTATTTTTTTACATAACAAATATTTAATTTTGTACTGGTATCTGAACCCAAATCTATATTGAAAGTCTTACAAATATTCCTCAAACCATGCTATTATCATTAATATATGGAATAAAAACTTTATTTGTAAATTTTCCAACTACTTTTATTTTAAAAGTATTATAATCATTAATTTATTTCTTAATGAACTTTTCTGAGTAATCATTTTTCTTTAATAATTTAGTCATATCATCAATTTTTTTTCAAATACGTATCTTGTTTACTTGTATTTCTATCAATTCTCCTTATAAAATTTTCAACAACATTCTTTTTAATACCTATACTATGTCCCGATCGAAAATTCAAGATATGATCACTCTGACAATTTTTTCTGTAATGTTCCATTATAATCCTTTTATTTACATTTATTAATTTGAGATCTAAGAAATTCAACTCATTATTTACTTCAATTTCCTTTTTAAATTTAATATCTGTACTTCTTTTATTTAAGTTTTCAAAAAATATGTCAAACCGACTCAATGTTCCAAACCAAATTATCAGAATATCATCAACATAACGATAATATTCGAACCTATGTTTATATTGTTTTTCATTTAATAATTTATTTTCAAAGTGATTCATAAATAAATCACATAAACATCCCGACAGTGGAGACCCCATAGGAAAACCTTTATTTTGTTTGAAAAATCTTTTATCATGTTTGAAATATGTGTTTTGAGTAACAAATTCAACTAATTCCATAAAAGTATCCCTATTTAAATTATATTTTAATAAAATTTCTCTATTCTCAAACACATGTTTATCTAAAATTAACATAGTTTCTTCAACCGGAACATTGTTGAACATGTTATCTATATCCAAAGACGCCAAATGGAACTTCCTCTTATTATTTTCATTAAATGCTTCCAATTTATTGACCATTTCACCAGTATTTTTGATAACAACTCTTTCATTAGGTAATTTGAAATCATGCATCCAGTAATTTATCTTTCTTGCAAGGTTTTGTGTCGGGGAACCGTATGCATTAACAATAGGACGTACAGAAAATTTTCTTTGTGCACTTTAACTCTGCCTTCCAAAGTAGGTGAATAACATGACTCTTTTAGTATTTCATCGTTTTCATATTTAATTATTTTATTATCCTCCAATTCTTTGGTCAACTTTTTCAATTTATTATATAATATCAATATGATATCCTTCTTCAATACTTCATAGTGCCCATCAGTTACTAATTCATTTAATTTACTTATATATTGTTCTTTGTCCATCACCACTAAATGGTTTCCTTTATCTGATTTAGTAAATATCAATTTTTTGTCATTACCTAAATGTTTTAAAATCTTAATTTCTTCTTCTTTAATATTTCTTTCTTAAAGAAATTAAAATTAATTGATTCAAAATATCTGAGTTACCTTATTGTAAACAAGAATTGATTTATCTAATGTGTTATTATGTTTGTTAGTTCATTTGGATTTATTTCTTAAATATTTGTTTTTCAAAAATTGTAAAGTAATGAAAGAGCATATTGTAAAAACAATTGTGAATTGTTTCAACATGTTTTCATGTTTATCACTATTTTGTATTTTTGGTTATTCCAAAAGAACTATTTTATTGTTCATTTCGGTTGAAGAAGGGATGGTGTATTATCATCCCGAAAATTCCGAAAAGTTTTTTAAATAAACTACGTGTTATGGAGATATGGTGTTTTTTTGTTTAATATATTAAGATGAAAAGGAAGAAGTTAAAAGAAGAATTTGAGAAAACCATATTATAAAAAGCCAGATGTTACAAAATTCCAAAACATGAATAATAGCATCCTCAAAATGGAGACAGCAAAAAATAACAGAATGTGTAGTTTTCAAAGGAAAGTACAGTATGGCTATTAATTTCCAATACTGAACTGATGATAAAGTTCATTTGACAACTATGATGATTGCATTTTAAAATCAAAATTAGAAATCAACAAAGAAAAATAAATCAATGTGCATGTTGTCGATGAAAAACATGTTCCAATGTCCTCCATGACTTTGATGCACAGATCCTAGCATTTCTCCATGTTTCTAGCCACATTACGGAATAAATGCTGCATGTTCTTTATCATCAGAGGGCATCCACTAATTACAAGAGCTCAAAATGGGAGGAAAGGGTCTGGCAAAATCTCACCAAATCTCATTTAAAGGGAGGAGAGGGGTCAATGAAAATCTCACCTCAACTTTTTAATTCAGAGAATATACTTATTATAACAGATTATAACATTTTGTAATATTGTCTATGACCGGGATTGCCCGATTTGAAACAAGCCCCGCGCAAGTGTCAGGGTTTGACCAACGCATGTGATCACCCGTCGGGCTGAGGAGCTGCTGTATGCCGTGGACGATAGCCTGGAATGACTGCACGAAGGGGATGTAGATATGTCTAATGACAGTCTTCCTACATGGTGTCCAAACATTACAATATGTCATGAGTCCAAACATTACAATAGAGAAAGCACATGAATGCCTATGGAGTGAGTGAAGAACTAGGGAAGGTGGTGTCACTCCTATTTTTTTACTTTTACTAAATTTAATTAAATTCGTTATAGTGCACTTTAAACATAGGATCATTTTTCTCCTCTTCTTTCACAGAAAAAAATGTATTTCATAGAAGACATCACTAATGCTTTAGGTATTTAGTGGTTTGAAGCAAAATACATGAACATATCAAATAAATTTAATTATTTAAAAAATTATAGGGGAAATCTCACTTGAGGGGGAGGGGGGTCCACACATCTTACCAAATCTCACCAAGGGGGGGGGGGGGTCCAATTTTTTTAAAAAACACCTCCGTAGTTAATGGATGTCCTCTCTGAATGATTTTCTCTTTCAGCTGCTGCTCTGTGGATGGAAGGATGATGTAACATACTTGGTGAACTGTAACTAGATGTCCAATCTCTGCAATGAAGTATGGCCCAATAACCCCATATCCTGATATGGTGTACCCCTATCACTTTTTCACTGTGTGATGATACTTCCTGCTCCTTCTCTGGTTGTTGGAAGCCTACAAACCTCTTGCTATGCCTGTGTAAGTGACCCGACAAATGAAAGTGGGCTTCATTGCTGAACCAGATGTTGTCAATAAAGGACAGATTGTCATACTGCAAAACAAGGACTGTGGTACAATACTTGACATCTTGCAGCATAACCCTCTCTCTCTCTCTCTCTTTCTCTCTCTCTCTCTCATTTAGTATAGTTTCCAACCTCAAGCTGGGTCTGTTTAGAACATAAGCCTCTCCATCTAGTCCTTACCTCCCACCATCTCTCTGTTGTCATCCTGTTCCAGTCTTCCCCCCTCATTTGGACACATTCCTCCACGCCCTTAAATCCATTTATCCCTTGGTCTTCCCCTTGGTCTTTTCTTCTGCATCCTCATCTCATGCATCCTCGTGGGAATCCTCTTCTCTTCCATTCTCTTTAAGTGACCATACCGCAGCATAACCACTATTCACAATTGTTGGGCAACCTGAATCATGTATGAATAGGCATTCAATGTTTTCAAAATGTTTTGAAGTGACCGTCATTTCATATCCAGTTTTAAGGTAACACATTTATGATTGTCATTGGTGTTTACTATTTTCGGGATGTCTTTTTCCGACTTTTACTTTGGTGCAACACACTTCTGGTGCTTCAAAACTTGGCAACAATGTCCAGTATTAATGGTGCTTGTCTACCAAAGAATTCTGTAAATTGCTCACACATAAACCGTAAACTTGGACCATTTTGCCTTCCTCTTCTGCATGAGTGATAATATAGTTTATAGATGCATAGCATATGTGGAATCTAACATATGTCAGCACCTGTGATATGACACTTCAGGGTATTTGCATTTATAATTACAATGTGGCCTACATTTATGGTAGTCTTTCAGATATGATTATTTGAAATTAATGTTCTTTGCTGGAGTCTATTTCTAATTTTCTTTTAAATTCTAGTCTCTTTTTCCTACATGCTTTCAGATATTCAGCACCAAACATCTCATTTCTCTATTACCAACAAAAAGTGACTTAGGCTTATGGGTCAATCAACTATTCTTTGTACTAAACGTGAGCGACAACATAATGATTTTCTAACAAACAAAAATCGAAAATCTAACTTCCTATGTAGCACATTTTAAAGATTAGTGAATGAAGTTTTAGTTAAGATAACGGGCAGAGAATTTTTTTTTAATTTGAAGAGCAATATTTTGCTTTATTTAGTGAGATTATGGTGGTAATTTGTCCCCTGCGTGACAAAACAAAACAAACAGCCTACTTTATTGTACAAAATTTCGGATTTTCCCTGTCATTGTCGCATATCCTTACTATCAGTTACTACTATTTAACATATATTTTGTATATTTAATAGCAATCTGTATTAAAATATTCGCTTTGGGAGTTTGCGAAGCCTCTGAAGTGACAGGGAAATCAAATACTTGCGGGGAAACTTTGTCCCCTAAGTTACTCTAGAAATACTAAAATATTCATAATTAAACTAACATCGGTCACTGTAAAGCTTTTCATCAATGACCTAATAATACTTTGGGGTAAAATAAAGTCCAATAATTATTTCCAAAAACAATATTTATTAAATTTGTGTTCGGGACATACTTAGGTACAAAGAATAGTTGATTGACTCTTATATCATGCAAGGGATCTTGGCAATCTTCACATTTATGGTTATAAATAAATTTCCCTTGTTCAGAGCTACCTGCAACAAATTTCTATTTCGGTCAAAGAACCCTTAAATCAACTTTCACTACATATCATTTTTAAGGAAATAAGCTCCAGTTTGGATGAAATACAAGGAAAATTGCATATGGATTATTCAGTGAATGCAGAAAAGATCCTAATTAATTAATTACTTAATCAATCAGTTAATTAGCATTTGTATCACAGAAGAAGAAATGACACTGAAGTCAACATTTGACCATACTTAAAAATGGAGTTAAAACTTAAAATTATGAAAATTGAAACTAATTCTTTCATATTAAATTTTGTTCTAGTTTCAATTTTCATATTAAGTTTTGTTCGAATTTTTTTTTTAATCTCTCTGAAGTTTTCAAATCCTAAAGTTATCTATAAATAGAACATATTTTTGTGCAGTTATTTTAAATGAAATACAAATATTTTCTTAAAAGAAAAATTGTTTTGCAAGTTGCATACCGTGCACAGAAATTTTTTGAGATAATTTCTGGATTTTTTAAATTTCCCAGATTATTTAAAACTTTCTGGCAAAGTATTAGATACAGAATGCCTTAAAAAAAAATCCAACCTGAGTGTTTACCTACTGAATAAGTTGACTGCGGTAATGACAGATGCTTATGATTTTGTGTGTCTTTGTCAGAAAATTCTGCTAAAGAAACCTGATAACATAAAATTTCTTTGCTTCCTCTGCATTCAGGAATTGCTTTGGTTTTCAAGAAAGTAATGGGCGCATTCTGTTTCAAAAATTTATACTTCTGGTGAACATAATCTGATGACACTGATGTAATTCAACAAACCCCACTTTAAAGAATTTTTTTTAAGCCAAGGAAGCTTAATCTCCATGTATTGGAATAAAGAAAAAGTAAAAATAAATAAAACGTACTTACTTACAACTTGTTGAGGGAAGAATTATAAACATGGTAATAATTCTCTCCTCTACAATTTTGTAAGTAAGTGCGTTTATTTATTTTCACTTTTTCTTTTTTAAATATGATAAGAATGCAGTGGATAATGAGAAAACTTGCAGTGGATACTGACATTACTATTATCAAATGATGTATCTATTACTATGGTAAAAAGGTAAAAGAAAAAATTATATACAATATTTATATAAACATTATACACACTTTCTCCTTCAAATTATACACAATTAGTTGATATTTTATAGAAGTAATACAATCTTTCATATCAGGAAATTTAAAATTACATAGTGAATAGTATAAGAATGATATTGCATACAAAATTTCTTTAATCGACTGTTTACAAAGAAAAGGAAAATAACATACTCTAAAAATAAAGAAATTTCTAGAACATATATAATGTCATGCACTGTATAATCAGGCAAACAATACAAGAAAATAATATAATAAGAATTAGAAATTTTAAATGCATAAACAGAAACCTTGGTATATCTATTAATTCAGAAGTTTGTAGTTTGCTAAAGCCAGTTAAAATTTAATGTAATGTTCTCTAAAATCTACTGTTGAACGACAGTGGGAAAAAGATGAAAATCGCAAAGCACTAATTCCAATATTTCTGAAAATCAAAGTAGAAGAGAACAATATTTTCTATTTTCTTTTTTATTCTTTGCATTCACATACCTATGTACTGCTATTATTTTTTAATAATAAAATTTTTTATAAATATCATCCATATCCAGCTTCAGATGTGGAAATAAAATGTGCAGGCCAGGAAAAATGATTGGAGCCCGTTGACTTTTGCTCATTGACAATTCTCTTCACCTCAAATGGGACAAATTTGTAGCAATAGCTGGTCTTCCTAGTAATTCAGAAATACATATTCCATCACCCTGACTCTTAAAATAGTGGAAAACGTTCCAAATTATACTTCTAGCTTAACTGTGCAGGCCTTACAGTAACCTGTTCTTATATCGCCGCCATACTGCTTTCTGCAGCAATGAGTTCCAGGATCAACTAAGTGAAACTTTTATTTCCTTATAAGGTAATTCTTCTTTCTCCAAGTGTACAAGAGATTATGTTTTTCATTGTTCAGATTATTTTGTTGTATTGTTTGCCTGATTATATTGTGCATGATATTACAGATGTTCTAGCAATATCTTTGTTTACAGAGCAAGTTATTTTCCTATTAAAAGCAAATTTAACGTCCGTAATTATTCAAAAATAGAGAGAGAAAATCACAAACGGACATCAAATATGCCTTCGCAATTGAGCCAACATCAACGGGAATTCTGAACAGCTGTTTCATCCTTATTAGGAATCATCAGCAGAATATACCCTTGATGTTTGGCTCAGTTGCGCAAAAGCTTCACATAAAAGCATTCTTGATCCCGGGAATGGGCCGACGAGATAAAAAACATTCAAATAAAAAATAATGCTGTGAAATCCACAGTATTAAAACCTTGTCATTTCAATGAAAGGCTAAGGAATTTAATTACAAACAAGAAACATCATAAGTTCAATGAAAAGCAAATTAAGGTCCGTAATTATTCAAAAATAGAGAGAGAAAATCACTGTCCGTTTGTGATTTTCTCTCTCTATTATTCCTATTGTTTGTAAACAGTCAATTAATGCAATTTTGTATATAGTATCATTCTTATATTATTTCCTTTGTAGTATCAAATTTTCTGTTAAAGTAAAAGGCATTACTTCATGGCATATCATTTAAATGTACTTAAGTTCAAGGAGTATATGAGTTGAAGGAACATGTATGATGTTTTTATATTTATTGCAATGTTCAATTAAGTATTTAGATAGCAAACTTGTAAACTATCTTTCAGAAAAGAATTATTGATATTTTGACAATATTTTCTTGTAAATTAAAAATTGTGCATTATTTGTTATGATAATCTCTAAATGCTATTTTTTTTCTTCTGCCAATGACAGTATTTTGAGAATGTACTTATGTTAACTGTTTCTCCTTTATGAGATTCAATCTCAAATGTTCAGACTGCACAATTACAGAATAGGAATACATATCTTATCTAAAATCCCAAGAAAGAAACTATAACTGATGTTAACAACTTACCTAACATTGAAGCAGCTGCTACAGTGTGTTTGCGATAATGAGGGTGGCGACAAATTGGATTCTTGGACAGATCAAGTGTAACCAGATTGACTAAGTAAGCGACACAATTGGTGATATCCTCTAAATCTGTTAACTTGTTATCTCCAGCAACTAAGCAAACCAGGTTTTGTAGACAGAGGAGGTCACATAAACTATCCAGGCCATTCCCAGACACTTCCAAAACTCGAAGCCTTGTCTGAAAAATGAATGTGACATTTCCTATAAATTACTTGTTCAATAGCATTATTTAAAACTATATCAAGTAAAGTACTGAAAATTTGTTAATTTTTAACAGAATCTAAAAAATCTTGCCAACTTGTTTCTTTCTTATAATTTATCATTACTTTTTTAATTGAGATTGGGATCATGGACTAATAATATATATCACAATCTCAGAAAGATCATCATTGTATAAAATAGAAATGATTTTGTTATTGATATGCAAGAAGCCTGTTGGCAATTTATAACTTTTTTAATCGAATAATTAGATGAAAATATAATGTTTAGTATTAAAGAACAGGACCATAAATTTCTTTTCAGTCGTGTTATTTTATATTTTTTTTCTAAATTGAATTCTATCAAAAAACAAAGCATTCTTTTAAATTGTAAATCACTTCATTTAATTTACATAAAGGAGATAGTTATGTAAGATTATATTCAAAGCAACAGAATTACAGGATCTATTAAAAAAAAAAAATAGTAAAATACTTAAAAATTATTGTGTTGAATAATGGAATTTTTACTGAATTACTTCTAAAAGAGAAGAATGAACAGTCTCTCAATGATGAATATTTCTAAGCTCAAATATTTCAATCAAAAATAAGAATTTCTAAAGAAGATTTTTTTGTGATCCCACGATAGGACACATAGGTCAGAGCAGCATGGTTTAATCCCTGACTGTGGTCGGGAATTTTTCCCTATGTTTCTTCTGCAGAAGGGTGCTAGGATTCACCAACCTCTCTGCAAAATAGGGTTTGATTTCTTTTCAGGACAGGTGTTATGCTGACCACTCAACCTCAACGCAATCCTGTTGGTCATGGAATACTGGCGGCCTTATCTATCACAATTCCAGGGGCCACAAAAACAAACACCTGCAGTGGGATACTTTTTTTAAACAAGGCCTTTACTTCAATTCTCCTTATCCAAATTTCTGGGGTTAAAAGACTTCTTCATGAGGCAATACTATATTAAATTTAATACTTTCTGAACTACATTACTCTAGAAAATTATTAAGGTTTTATTAAAACACTATATAAACTTATTTTTATTAATGAAATCCATCTAATAGAAATACAGTAGAGCCCGATTATCCGCGGAATTGGGTGGCAAGGGCTTCGCGGATAACGAAAATTGCAGATAACCCGAAAAAAGACTAAAAATGAGGTGCAAACACGAAAAAAAATATTTCACCAAGAAAAACTACATTTTAGCTTTGTGCCTTTCGATTGATATTTTTCTTGAATTATTCGGGCACGTTAAACTTCTTTTATTCATAAACACTTGGCTATTTTACTTAGTTGTTGCAGCCGTTAAATTCCTTTTGTGCTTGCTTTAATGCAGGACAAGGAAGTTTTGTATTTCCCCCCTTTTTTAATTTATGGTTAGGATTTCTTCGGTGGGAGATCCCATTCTCGGGTGCGAGAGTCGGGATACTAACACCGTGCGCACTTTCTGGGTTGTCATCGGAGGAGTTTGGCTGGCTGAGGAGTCCTAATGAGGACGAAACGGTCTGTCCCAGTCTCTTCCCGATGACAACTCGAAGTGCGAATCCTAACTTTAGCTTTGTGCCTTTCGATTGATATATTTTTCTTAAACTACATTTTATTATACAAAAAACATGATATGTAAAACTTTTAAAATATGTACAGTAAAGCAGAAACCTTTGCTTTACGTTTGCATCCACAAAATCCCAGAAGGCCTATAGGATTACGATGCACAATAAACCTGTCAGTAATTTTCGACCTTCGCACTGTAGGGCCTATTGTACTTTCCCTGTTGACTTGGATTAAAATTGGTTTTTTTGAGGTTTCATAATTATTTTTTTTTTTTTTGCGGCACTCCTGGATAATTGGGCTCTACTGTACTTATATGTAAATTCTAATGGAATGTAGTGAATTTATTTATTTACTTACTGCAAGTGAATCCAGAGTTCTTGGGTCAAACAATAATTTCTCTCCTGGAGGTAAATTCTGATTACTAATATGAAGTTCTGCTAAATTATACAAATTCTCCAAACCTTCCACCACTGAAATGGCATTGTTTTCGAGATACCTGAACAGATTAAGAAAACAAATATTAATGAATACCTATTATTGGTGATATTGAAGAAGTCAACAAATTGATAGGTATTTAAAAATGAATCTCATTTTTTTAAAAGTTATTTTCAGTTAAACTTGTAAGATAAATGCTGGAAGAATAATAGAAAAATTACATTTCTAAAAATCACCAGAGCTAATTGTAGAATCATTAAGAATATTATTAAAAAGAAAAGACATATGGCTCCTCGTAAATACAGAAAACAAAATACAATATTTATAGATTAAATACTCAGTCTTCTATTTCAGATGGCTCAGAAGAAATTTGACTGAAAAAGTAAAGGGGGAAAAAAAGAGTAAAGAATGATCATTTTGAAAATAACCTTTGAGCCACAGAAACTGAAAACCCTGAAGCAGTTGTTTCATAATGTTTCCAGGTTCTTCAATCTGATTCACAAGCTTTATTTGTTAAGCTCTGAGTTGTGACGATCGACAAACCTAGTTTATGAGCCTAGAAGCAAGGTAAAATAACGATAAGTTCCCACCTTTAATAACTTAAGTGTTATTATGATTTTTTTTTTTACTATTTCTTTTTCTGCTAAATAAAATAAACTCTATTACTCTAATATAGTAAACTTTATCATGCACTCTGAGTCTATCATCAAGGGTAAATCTGACTGAAGAAGCCTAATGAGGCTGAAACTGCTGTCCCAGATTCTCAAGATGGTGGCACAGGGTGTGAGAACCTTTAATTTATTTCATTTAAATTCAAGAATGCAACTCAAGAATGCACATTTCATTTGTGCATTCTTAGGTTGATTCTTAAAACAAACTGTTTATTAAAGAAATGTCTATGCTTTTTGACAGCTTTTACAAAAAAAAATAAAAATAAAGGATACTTATTATCCTTTCTGGGTGAAACATGCAATCACCAAGGTGTGTGAAAGCTCCTTCATAAATATTATTAGGAAAACAGTTTGTTAAAGGGTGAAGCCAGACAATTTCTCTATTAATATTTTTCATAAATATATATTTTTTTAATGCAATTTCAAGAAGTTTAGTTAATGAAAGGGAACTGTTTTTAAAGAAAGTTATCTCAAAACAAAAATTAATCACATGTTACAATCACTCTAATGAATAATTATTAAAGGTTTACTATCCAAACAATTTATAAGCAAGTACAAATAAAATAATTTAAAAATTGAATTAAGCACATTAAACCTAGGAATCTTTTACAATCTCCATTGCCAGGTATCCAAAAGATACTTGAAAAAGGAAATCGTTAACAAAATTAAAAGATCTTTAAAACATATTAATTTTAATGTGTTTACTATAATTTTCAAATTAATTTATTTCAACTTGCATGTAAATCATTCGGCTAAAGCTTTAATAATTATTGAAGTACTATATTAAAAGTTTATTGATGAATTTACCTGAAAATTATAAACTGAAATTGTAAAGGCAACAAAGAAATCAAACAATTTAATACCCTTGTTGTGCTAAATTTTTATTCCATAATCTCCTTCTGATGTAATATATCAATATACAGGGTGATTCACAGAGCCGTTTCTAGGTGTTCTGCCACCCTAGGCGAGAACTGAAAAATGCCACCCCCTCCCTTTCAAATGCCACCCCCTCTCCACCTTTATTGACACCACTCAATGCAACTGACACTTGAGAATGACCTGCAAGACAAAAATGTCCTTGTGCACACGTGTGCACAGGGCGCAAGGGAGGGATGTATCAAGTCGCGAGATAGCGCACGCGCCTCTTTCCAGAATTCTTTGTTTAATAATTAATAAATGTCCTTCGGCCGCCCTAAAATCTTGCTGCCCTAGGCGGCCGCCTAGTCTTGCCTAATGGTAGAAACGGCCCTGGTGATTCATAAAGTACTGGAAAAATAGGCCTATAAAGAACGAACATCGAAATATTTTCTAAGTCAAATTCGGTGTAAAAAAAAGTAAAACAGGGCATGGAATTCTGGATCGAACGTGCAATTCTGAGTCGGATGATGGGGGGTCTCTATTTTAACCTTTTTCTGCCCCGATGAAAAAAAAATGGTCTAGTTAGCACCCTTCCATTTTTCCAGTGCTTTATAAATCACCCTGTATATTAATTAACATTAAATACAAAGCAAATAAATCTTCTTCCTGTACGGCATAAGAATTAAATACTTTTCCATGATACAGTAAAGTCCCGATTATCCGCGTAATTGGGTGGCAAGGGCACCGCGGATAGCAAAAATCGCGGATAACTCGAAAAAAGACTAAAAATGCAGAGTAAACACGAAAACAAATATTTCAGCATAAAAACTATGTTTTATTGTACAAAAAAACATATTATTAAAACTTTAAAATATGTACAGTACAGCAGAAACCTTTGCTCTAGCAAGAGCCTGCCACTTATCCACAAATTCCGAGAAGGCCTATAGGATTACGATGCACAATAAACCTGTCAGTAATTTTTGACCTTCGCACTTTAGGGCCTATTGTATTTTCTCTGTTGTTGGCTTGGATTAAAATTGGTTTTTTTTTTTAGGTTCATAATTTTAAAAATTTTCGCGGCATTGGGGGATAATCGGGGCTTTACTGTATATCTATATTTCTTTTATGGTATATCCATAAGTGATATTTTTCTATATCTATTCAGATGTAGTCTATATTCATGCATGTCAATTTTTTTCAAGGAATACAAAATTAATGAAAACATTTGCATAGTAACAGATGTTTTTCACTGTTGTTTCTTTGTTACTAAATAAAACTTGTGAATTATATTTTTCTCTAAGTTTGTGAATAATGAAAAGTGAGAGATTTTAATTGCATTCTGAAAGTACATTTCTAATGGCCATGTAAAAGGAAGAAATGGATTTGATGTTTTTTTAATTGATATTAACTACTAACTAATCTCAAATGATCAAGTCTTCATATTTGATATTGCTACTAAAAATTTAGTAAGTGATTATATCACTCGTTTGCTACAACAGCGGCATAACTCAAAAAATATCATTTTCCAGAATATGAGTTTGAATGTTTTGAAAGTAAATATCGTCGTTGCAAATTTAAAATCTCCAATATGTCATTTTTGTCGTAAATTAATTTTGCAGATATTTGAATAGCGTTTTCGATCAGGTACCGAACAAAAAATCTCTTATGTGCAGATCTTTGTATTTCGTTGTGGTATATCCCATTTGTAACATATCCTAATTGACCATTTACATTAAATTGTTCATCAAAATGATCTATGTGCCTGATGAACATATAAGAGTTTTTAATAACCATTTTGTTTTTCCTAATATGTCTCGCCATAATAACAAAAAAACCGCATATATGTGATCTATGTGATCACTCAATGCTGTCTTTGGGTAAATCTTTAAGAGTGTAATATCGTCGTGCACGCATGAAATAGCGTTTTTCTCAGAAAGTTACTTTTTACATATGGGAGATTTTAAATTTGCAACGACGATATAATGTGGGTTGATGCAATAGTGAAACACAATTCACTATCTCTGATGAGTTTTAGAAGCTCAGTTATGTCATTCAACCAGTAAAAAGAACTCCAAAGCCTCATTCTTTTTCTGTAAATAACCTGAAACATCCATTTTTGAGTTATGTTGTTGTTGCAGCAAATGAGCGATGTGATCAAGATGAGCACAATAAACAAAAATACATATGTTTCTTACAATTTCTCCAAATTCTTTAATTGACCAAGATTCTCTAGAGTGGTGATGTTGTTGTCCTGTAAGTACAGATAACGAAGAGACTTCAGTCCATTTAAGTTTTCAATCTTTGAAAGATTATTATCATGGAGATAAAGCACTGTCAGGGTTTCACATGATGATAGATCTTTCTGCAAAGAAAAGAAAAATATAATTAAAAAGATACATTTCTTTTATTATTATTATTATTATTATTCTTATTCTTATAATAAGTAAAAGTTTCAAACCATGGGTTTCCTCAGCAAAGACAATATGGCGGGTCAAGAACCAAAGCACATATTGCCAAGTGTAAAAAAAAAAAAAAAAAAAGTGTGGAAGAATGGTTAGGGATGTGTGGTTGTGTTTATAAATTTCCTAACTATGCGTGTTGTGTTGAGTACCACAGCCTTCTGCAGTTGTGCATAAGTCCTAGTGGGCTGAGGCTCTGGTACTCAACACAACATGCATAGTTAGAAAATTATTATTATTATTATTATTGTGCTGTTTATTAAAAATTTACATTAGCAACTAAATAAATGTAAATATAAATATTACTTGAAAGAAATGAACATTTAAAATTTTTTATTTTGTATAAAATATTACTTTTAGGTTAAAAAAAAAACTAAAATTAATTCATAGTATTGTTTTCTATCATCTTATTAGAAAATCAAAATTTTATGAAAAATCTTATTACAAAAAAATTAACAGAAAATGTTTCAATTTTTCAACTAATGACAACAAGACATTCTAGATCAGTGATTCCCAAACTTTTGAATGAAAACAAAAAAAACTAACAGCAGAAAATTATGTGGACTGATTTAAAGGTTTATTACAAAGTGAACTTATAATAATGACAAATAAATAAATAAATTATCTTTATAAAGTACTCAAGACATAGTTTTTCTCAACTCCATGAGGATTTGTTAAAATTTTATCAAGCATCGGCATGCGGGAGTCACTGTTTATTTCTAAATTGCAAATCCAAAGATTTCAATTAAACCATGAGTAAGACTTGGCATTTTGAAAAATGTTGCTGGAAAGGATTTGATTGAGGAATATGAAATTAAGAAGAGATGGAAAGAGTTCACCGAAGGCCTATATATGAGAGATGTTAATATGACAGAAACATATCAAGGAAAAGAATACTGTGAAGAACCAATTGTGATAGAAAGTGAAGTGCGTTGGGACATGAATGAGCTCGCAAACAGGAAGTCCCCAGGGTCGGATGGGATACCTACAGAACTCCTCAAGGTGACGGTTATGACAGCTCTATGTGAACAGGTGTGGAAGAAGACTACATGGCCTAGAGAATGGAAAAGATCAATTTACGTCTCTATACTGAAGAAAGGGGATTTAAGAGAATATGCAGACAATCACAATTACTCTGATCCCTCATGCTAGTAAAGTGTTACTCAAGGTCATACAAAGAAGACTAGACCCTATATGGAAAGAGAAATATGAAAGAGGAACAAGCAGGATTCAAAAAAGGTAGAGGGACACGGGATCAGATAGTTAATTTGTGGTGGATTATGGAAAAAAACAAAAGAATTTCAGAAAGAAGTGAATATGTGTTTTATTGACTACAGCAAAGCTTTTGATTGCTTGGATCATGCTAGGTTATGGAATGGATTAAGAACAATGGAAGTCCCAGAACACCTCATTCTTCTCATCAAATGGGTCTACACAGAACAAGAAGCAACAGTAAGAACTGCATTTGGAGATGCAGATTGGTTCGAGATCGGCAAAAGTGTGAGGCAGGGATGTATCCTTTCTCCTTATTTATTCAACAGGTACAGCGAGCTCATTATGAGAAAGGCCGGTTTGGAAGAAGACAAGACTGGAGTTAGAATAGGAGGCCTCAAAATAAACAACTTGAGATATGCCGATGACACAACAATACTGGCAAAAAGTTAGGAGCAACTGAAAATACTTTTGAAGAAGGTAAAAGAAGAAATCCTAAAAGCAGGCTTAAAGCTAAATATGTCAAAAACTAAGATAATGACGAATGGAAATAGCAATAATTTAGAAATTAATGGCAATATAGTGGAAGATATTGAGAGTTTTATCTTTTTGTGGTCTAGAATAGACAAGGATGACACGTGTGAAGGGGTGGTTAGGAGACGACTTATGTTAGGGAGAACAGTTGTATTGGCCCTTAACAAGATTATGAAAGATGGAAACATTACAAGGGGGACCAAGATAAGAATCATAAAAGCTATGGTCTTCCCTGTTGCCATTTATGGTTGTGAAAGCTTACTCTGAGAAAAGAAGAAAGAAGAAAAATTGACGCTTTTGAGCTCTGGATTTGGAGGAGACTGTTGAGAATCCCATGGACAGCAATGAGGACAAACGAACCCGTTTTGGATGAGGTGAAGCCTGACTGCTCGTTTGAGGCCCTGATTCTCAAACAAAAGCTATTATAGTTTGGACATGTGGTGAGAGCTGATAATACATTGGAAAAGTCATTAATGCTTGGAAAAGTGGATGGGAAAAGGAGGAAAGGAAGACCAAGAACAAGATGGATGGATGGTATAAAGGAAGCCACTGGATTGTCTCTGCAAGAACTTCGGAATGCTGTTAAAGAAATATCAATTTGGAGGAAGTTTGTTCACGGAGTCACCAGGAGTCGAAGACGACTTGACGGAAGTTCACAACAACAATAACAAAAAGACATAGGAGCTTTGGTGATTTCTTTCTCTCACTTACTTTAAGATGACAATGAAAAGATAAGAAACAGGAAGAGGGAAGATTCAGCAAAGAAGTTTATGAAACTATGGAGTTTCAAAAACTGCTAAATCTTATCACTTTAAACACTACAGTCTGAAATGTTGCTGTGAGGACAATGGCAAAGATGTAGTAGTCTGAAAATTATTTTGTTTAGAAATATACCTTTCATAGCTAAATTGTAAAATTAGGCAGTATAAGAGTATGTCTGTAAATAATATTAATTGGTAATGTTATATTTTATTCGAATGTATTAAAACTATGTGTTGTAATGTACTTACAATTTGTTCAATTTTCTTTTCTTGCAAATACAAATGAGACAATCTCTTCAAAAACTGTGTTTTTGACTCATTCTCTGCCTGGCGAATATGTCTGGATGAGCTCTTTGCAGCTAGATTAACATCGGCAACAACCATCTTGAGTAATGTAGTCTGAACACTCAATTAAAGCATTTCCTGAAAATAGAAATGGGAAAAAAAAATATTAAGAAACATTTTTGACAGACAATTACATGTTAGAGCCATGGCATTTCTTTCAGTCCTGCAGTAAATTATTATGCCTTATTCTCAATCTATAAATCTGCAGATTTGATTAAAATTATTTCTTTTCCTGAAAAACTGGACATACACCAAATAAAATTAAGGCATTTTATTCACTTATTAATTGTGACTTAAAGACATCTTCCATCTTATAAAAGATAAAACTATCATCTTCATGTCTTTAAGAAAGAACAAATACCTCAGTGGAAAAATGCAATGAATCTTCAAAAGTTCATGATACTAATCAAAAGCTGATAATAAACATATTACTGTGGAAAAAAGCTCTTTACCACATTATCTGAAGGAATATTATTATTATTATTATCTTTTTTGTGTTATGTTTGGATCCATTTAAAATCTAATATTTTGGAATCATTTGTCCCATTCTGGATGCATTTCAAATATATTATTCTTTGTGTTATTATGTCACAAAGTATTTTTTTTTGTATTAATCTTAAACTGCATGTTTTCCTTGCCTCCTGCCATTATTATCCATTTATAATATCTTTATATCACTTTCTTCCTATCGCTGCTCCAACATTATGCCTCTCTACAACTGACCTCTATTTCCTTCTCTGACCTTATGTTTATATTAAGCAATTTTTCCATACTATTATTAATGTCAAAAATTAACTTTTCTGAAATTTCAATTATGCATTGTATTTGAAATTTAACAACTTTTTTTAATGTATGCTAAAATTATTATGTCTATATTAAAAATTGAGGCCAAACACACAATTTAAAATTATTAAGAAGAACATTTAACACATTAAAAATACATGACCAGGTTTCGAATAGATCACGCTATTCGTTTAGAAATACCATTTGTAAACGAATAGCATGAGCTATTCGAAACTTGGTCATGTATTTTTAATGTGTTAAATGTTCATTTTAATAATTTCAAACTGTGTGTTCGGCCTCAATTTTTAGTATAAGACAATGTTTTTCATTTTTTTCTCAATTGTTAAAAACTAAATAATCATCATTTTCTGCCTTTTAGATATTGTATAATATAAGAAAATAACCATTTTGTTGAAGGTTTTGAATAAACACTAGAGGTTATATCCAAGCCCTTCTATTTCTTTTAAAAAAATCATCCATATTTATAAAACTTCAAATTGTCCTGAATGAACTAAAAATATAAAAGTAATACCAAATGTGAGAAGGTACACTTCGAAAAATAATACGTTCAGATGATTCAGGGCATTGACAACTCTGTATATGCAGTTTAGGGAACTATGAAAACCTAGCAATGATGATAATGTTTATTTCTCTTGTATCAGCAACAATGGCTTCAAATTAAAATCTATCAAGCAAACATCATTGTTTAATAACTGAAACATGTTTAGCAAAGTCAAATTTAACTGAAGATTTAAATATAAATAATGATAAGTAGACAGAAAAAAAGAAAAAAAAAACCTAGCTTGTTTAGGAATAGAATGTAGATGTACAGATTTGTGTTAAGTACTACAATTGTTTAAAAATTTAGCCATTTTTTTTTTCTATCAATTTTATGGAAATCAAATGAATAATGTATTCTTATGCACTTATAAGTTATATATATATATATATATATATATTGTTAAGGACTGCTTACGAAACTTGAATGCCTTCGTTACAACTTAAAAAAAAAAAAAAAATTGAAAGTTCTGTATTCTAAATTAAATTTTAAATTTCTAAAATATATGAAATGCTTTTTAAAAAAATGCCTGCATCTTATTATAAAGACAAACATTAAATATATTTACCAGTACTACATTAGATGCTAGTATCGCCTTTAAAAGATGTAATTATTTTAAAAATAAACGTAGTAAATTTAAATAATAATATCTATTTTTGCTTATAACAGCCATTAAATATATACATATACAAAATATTAAAATATATTAAACAAATATTAAATATACATAGACAAATAATTAAAATAAATATTTTCTATATTTTTATAGTCTGATGATGAAAACCGATACAAAATCTCATTTACTCTTACAAATAGAAAAAGGAATTTCATTTCTTTATTTTATTTCCAATAAACTGTTTAATTAACAGCTTTGTAATGTTCTAATTTTTTAATAAATGAAAAAAAAAAAAAAGGAAACTCAATAATTCAAATAATTTTTTACCATTTATAACTGAAAGATCATTGGATTCGTATAGCAACTGCTTTGTTATTTAGAGCAAACCTTTAGGAAATAAATGAAAGAACACATCGTTGTACATCATGGAAACATTTAGCAGCTTAACTTCAATTTCTGAAATTCATGAATTTCTTTCCTATAATAAATGAATGATTAATGGGGTTTAGAAGAAGACATAGAATTGAAAGCTGCCGTCACCACCTAGTGGCATGATTTAAAACTACATTAAGGCGCTTGGAATAATGAAAAAAGATGAAAAGATTGAAAAAAAATGATGAGAATTATTATAAATTACACCCATATAAAAATTACAAGAAATGCAGTAGCACAAAGAGAATCTGATCAAGAAAGGAAGGGATTATTTGAAAAATTACATCACAGAGGAAGGAGTAAGTGTTACTGTGCCAAAAAAAAAAAAAAAAATCTTCAAAAATAAAAGATAAAAAATAAAAATAAAAAATATAAAATATATATACAGTAAAACCTCGTTAAGTCGTCACTCAAGGGACCGAACATTTTTGACGACTTAAGCGGAGTAAGCATTTTTGAAAAAAAAAAAAAAAACCCAAAAAAACCCCACTGAAATACAATATTTTTATGAATTGCTGTAGGATTCGGTGAGAAAAACAAGATTTTCAGAAATCAATACATGCAAATGAATGAGTGGAAAATAAAAAAAAATAAAAACGGTTAAAGTTGCGATGGTGGTACACCTTTGGCGGACATCGCGATTCGGACAATTTGAAGGGTTGAAAAATTAAGGGTTATTTTTCAATACATACATCCTGCAGCTCAGCCAACCTAATATTACCTATCCTACAGTTAATTGTAGTAAACGAATCGTTGCTTCGCAACTCATTAGGATGCAAATTGTTTTTGGTTGAAAATTAACACTGTGGTGTATTCCTCCGAACCGAATGACGAGGTGTACCAACGCAACTTTAGCCAAAAAAATACATTTTATACTTACCACATTTTATTTTCTTTTACTGGCATTAAAATAATCCAACAGTGTTGATTGATGAAGGTGCTGATTTCTGGTAACAATTCGAAACACTCTGTAATGAAATGGAACTCCAACTTTTGGCCACGTAGTTAATCGTATCTAAAACCGAAACTTCTAGCTTTTCGTTCCTATCCAAGGCTTTTATCATGTCCTTTACAAGCATTTTTTTGTACTTTCGTTTAAAGTCAAGAATTATCCCTTGATCTAAAGACTGAAGTGCAGTTACATTTGGAGGAAGAAAAACAATTTCGATCGCTTTTAAATTTTCGGGGCTTACTCGCTTTGAAATAAAATCTCACTCAGTAGCGGTCAAGAAAAACATCTACTCTTGACTAGAGTCGCAGCGAGAAGTGTGTAATTTCACAAGTGATTTTCCCACGTGAAAATTCCCCGTAAAGGCTAGGCTTTCTTAGAGTGAAGGGGCGGGGCTGAAAAGATAGCAGGCAAAATTGAGAATAAAGATGCTTTTGGCCATTTTTGAGGGTGACGAGTTATCCGGAGTAGAATTAAATTTGGTGACGAATAAAAGAGAGTCTATGAGACCTTGTCGGGACCAAAGGAAAACGACGACTTAAGCGGAGTGACGACTTATCCGGGTGACGACTTAACGAGGTTTTATCCTGTATATATATTTATACAAAGTATTATATATTTTTTCCGAAATATAATACTGTATTCTTGATAAAATAACATCTGTTTCAAGATGACTGATAAAATGAAACTTTAATAGTGTATAATTGTAGTTTTCCTATATATTATAACATTTCTCTAAAAAAAAAAAATACAAATAAAATATAAATTATCTTTCATAATTTATATAACAATCGTTTGATCTGGTGTTGCTTACGCGTTGAAAATTGTTTCTGTCACCAATGAGGGACAGACTATTGGGCTAGAGCCCAACCACCCTTCAAAAATTTTTTGAAGTAGAACATTATAGATGGGAGATATCATTATCCGATAAAAATTAATTATCGTTCTTCTCTATTTTCGTTTCGCATGATCTCGTATATTTGAGAATAAATTTCAGACTGCTCTACCTTACTTCCATATCTGGCAGTGAAGTGTCTTATTTCTCTGGAGTAACTTTTAATCATCAATCAATCAATCAATCAAATCAATTACTATAAAGCGAGAAATTCTAGTAAATTTTATCTTGAAAACGGGCCTAAGGATTTTGATGAAATGGGGTGAATCTATCGTTTTCGGGTGCGAGAAAGCGATTTAGCTAGGTCTGGACTTCGGGAAAACTCATTAGGGGCGGGTAAATGACTGACCGGGGACATGGTTATCAGGTTATTGTCTACAGTGTTCTTTCTTTATTTTCGTTTTATTTTATTCTTAATAAATTCGTGTTCTGTGCGGTTTTACGTGTAATAAAATAATAATTTTACTTAAAATTTTTAAACCTTTTTCCTTTCAACGTCGCGTGTATTTACTGCGTGAGCTGTCCATCTCCTCGAAAGGGGGTTAAATAACCAGGTGATCGTCTACAGTTTTCTTACTTTATTTTAGATTTTTTTAAGAGGTCTTCCAGCTATTAATTATTAACGGGGACTTAAAATTTCATAAAATTAAGTAATCATTATTTGTTCTGAGGATTTCCTCGAAATAAGTTGGGGTTTTTTTTTTTTTGCATTTACAGGTTTACATCTTCGCAGAAGATTAACAGATTTTTTTTTTTTTTAAATCTTCTTATTCATTCATATAAAACGTAAAATGAGCTGAATTGATGATTTGAATATTTCATTCCTCTATTGGTGCGTCATTTGTTTAACTACTGCTTCCTTTAGGCTTAATGCTTCGTACGTCTTTTCTGATTCCGTTTGCAGTGTTTGTGGGCGTCCATTAATTACGTGAGGTGTTTTTTAAAAATTTGGACACCCGCCCTCCCCCTCACGTGAGATTTTTCCTAATTTTAAATAATTAAATTTATTTGATTTGTTCATGTATTTTGCTTCAAACCACTAAATACCTAAAGCGTACTGATGTCTTCTATGAAATACATTTTTTTCTGTGAAAGAAGAGAAAAATGATACTACATTTAAGGTGCCCTATAACGAATTTAATTAAATTTAGTAAAAGTAAAAAAATAGTCTACGACACCACCTTCCCTAATTCTTCACTCACTCCTTGGTTATTCATGTGCTTCCTCTATTGTAATAATTGATTCAAATCGGGAAATCCCGAGCATAGACAATATTACAAAATGTTATTATGTATATTCTCTGAATTAAAAAGTTGGCGTGAGATTTTCATTGACCCCCCCCCCCCTCCTCTAAACGAGATTTGGTGAGATTTTGCCGAACCCCCCCCCCTCCATTTTGAGCTTACGTAATTAATGGACGCCCCCTTTGCGTATCTATCTAAAAATATATAAAACTGTTTGATTTAGTTTAAACGTTTATTTAAGTCATAAAAATATCAGATTAAATTTTACAATGTGAGTAATTAAATTTAAAAAAGATTAAAATTCACATACATAGTTTAAAAATTACTATATTTAAAAAAAAAGAAAAAAAGAAAATATAAATTAAATTGGTTATGACGTCATCTAGGGGGATTGATGTTATGTATAAATTGGGAACTTTTTTAATAATTTGTAATCAGAAGATGCAGAAATAATGTGAGGGCGAAACTAGTTATTTTATTTTTTTAAATATGGTAAATTTTAAACTGGGTTTGTGAATTTTAATGTTTTTAAATAAAGAGGGCATGTAAGAAAACGGACAAATTCTTAATTTATATTGGCATCTTTTATTAATTTGCTGTTTTTTAAGACAAAAGTTATTACAATTTGATCAATTTCCGATGAAACTTTATTCCATTTTCACATTACTATTTACAAAATTTACAAAACTATGTTCCTTTTTTTTTTTCAAGGACTGAATTCAAATTTTACTAAAAATAAGTTGTTTTGGTTTCTTTTAATGAAATCCGAATAAGGTTCTGGAAATACCATGGAGTAATTTTTTTCCCAAAGGATCCCCTGTTCCTCTGTGACTGCTAATTCGACCAGAGATTCGCTGCCGTTGCAGAGACACCACAAGGAATCGTCTTTGGAGCAGAAAGACACTGTATATTTACACAGTTCATAGGCGTTCAAAGTTTGTCCACTCAGAAACATCTTTCTGTTGATCGGATCACATAAGAATAAGAGACGCCGCGTGAGAAACAGAATGAAAGAACTGAAGGACGTTACAAAGAAATCGATTGATAGATGGATATCAAGCAAATCTCCAGCAGCCAGGGTGACGTCTCTCTCCAGGTAATCAGTCGCTGTTTCCTCCATGAATCGATCGCTTGTGGGATCTAAGGAGGACAGGAAGAACTTATGGTCGATCGTATGATTATCTCCAGGGGTCATAGGCATATCCACAGCAATGTGAGCTACGCCAAAGGGTTGATCTTGTGGACACACGAGTTTCTGAATTCGACAATCCATAGGAATGAAGTTCACTATGACGCACCATTCATCTCTATCCAATGAATAAACTACTACTTTGCGCTCGCTAGTGCATGTCAGATCGTGTCTGCCAAGAACTTGAGCTAGTAGAATATAAATCTTCCCGTTGCTGATAACGGAACTCTTCGGAATGAAGCTTTTCTGCTGATAGGACGTCAATCTCATCCACTGACCATAAATAAAATCAAACTGATCAATGGCAATTTCTTTCAAATTAGTCGATATTAAAAACAACTGTTCATTTCTAGAAATGAAGTGGACATTACCTACTATTTCGCCACAAATCCAACTAAGTTTATAAAGCTGAAGAAGGGGGCATAGTTCCAGATAGAACAGTTGCTGGTTGAGATTTGCGTAGCTATCCAAAGCTGCAACACCTAACAGTGTTCCAGGAGATGTATTATCACTTGCAAGATGTTGTTCTAAGGTACCATCTTCCACTTCAAAGAATCTTAAGTTAAAGAGCCTTTCAATGCCTTTGAAATATTTCTTGTGAATTAAGTTGAAGACGTAAATGCAAGGAACACATGTCAATAGTATCTTAGACTCAGACTGATCGAAATAAGCAAGACGGTGGTTAGGATCGTAGCTCACCCAACTAACCAAAAAATTGACAGGCGTCACTAACGACTTGTAATTCTTTGTTTCCAGAGAGCAATTATTGCTGTTGATAATATCTCGGATGTATCTTAGAAGTAACGAATTCCAGGATAATTCAGCAAAAATAATCGGAAAATCCCCTATACTTGATTCGTAGTTAACAATATATTCCATTACTGAAGTCAATAACACAAAATCACCAATTCTTTCTGCTACATCCCAAACCAAAGCTACCTCTTGGGTGCTCAGATCCTGAACTCCAGTCGTTATAGCATGTCGACATTTCACATAAACACTTTTTATAAATAACATATCCGATGTTAATAACAGCTGCAGCCGTCTGCGAAACGGAAGACGATAGATTGTTACATCTCTATTATCAGCATAGTGAGTTTCGCTAAGAATGATTTCCATTTCCCAGGATTGCACGTCTTTCAGTGTAATTCTATCTAAATGCTTTTCCTTGAAACACCCATTGAACATGACGTCAAAGTAGCGACTTGCATCGGCCAGTCTCTGCTTAATGGCTGTGTGATCCTCATTGTCACAGATCAGAGTAACGCACAGATAGTGAGGCGCTAATACTTTGCGTTTGGGAAGATGGCACTGACTGTTGAGGAACCAAGATTTCACAAGCGACGACAGCACACACATGATGATTCGCAACTTCTTCATCATTTGTGATGTAATCATATTCTTTCTATTTCGAGACAGGATGAAAGTCCTGAAAATCAAGATAAAGAGGCTGGTCATCTTAGAAATTCAAAGATTTTGTTGCAGTTTAAACAACGAATCTGTGTTGTTATTATTGTTTTTATTATTTTCTTTTAGCTTTTCTTCGGCTTCCAAATTCTCTATTTTTATTCCTTTGAATCATACCTCGGCTGGTAATAAATGCATTATGCTAATCAATAAATCTGAAAATGAATAAAAAAAAAAAAACAAATTAAAGTCGAAACAGATAAATGAATTAGGTTTACTAAATACTTTTACTGCACACCGCGCACTTTAACCAGTCATTATGTATATTTTTACAGGTGTGTATGTGCAGGTAATTCATTAGGGTACATATAATTTCTTTATACTGGCCGAACACGAGACGATATTTTGGGACAATCAGGCCCAATTTGATTGCTGGCAACCGTTTGCCCCAATTTTATTGTCGGAACCTAAGGAACAATATTGGCCCAATATTAGTTGGCTCAAAATATTGGTGGTACGAAAGCGAATCAAATGAACGGATGAAATCATGTGACAATGTTGACGTCGAAGGAGGCGGTACTTTGAACATCGGAAATTCAGTCACTCACGCCGGCCATTTTCTTTGAGAAACAAGGCTTAAAATCAGCAAAATGGGTCTGGCCAAAACAGATAATTCCAACAACATTTTGTCAATTGATAATGAAAGAATCGTAATTGATTTCTACAGAGGGACGGCGTTTAATACTATAGCAATTCTGTATGAAAACACGCTCTCTCTTTAGCTCTCCCTAGTGAGAGGCGTCGTAACCATAAAAATTCAGAGCAATATTGGTTCAGGAGAAATTACGTGTTCGCGCTTGATAAAGTTGTCCGCAATCAAATTGGGCCAACTTGTCCCAATCATATTGCCATAAAATCGCTCCGTGTTCGCCTAGCTTAAGGCAATAAAGAGGTAAACCTTACTAAACTAACAATTAATGTAAACTGCTGCTTCAGGTTCGGATATTACAATAGCCCATAGAATACCAGTATGTTTACACCACTGCGAAATTCTCAAATATAATAAATGATCCTTTAAGTCACTATTAAAACTTTTGGACACTTATTTTATATTAATTAATGTTAATCAGCCAAGTTAATAAGAAAAGAGGAAAATTTTAAAAATAACTGCTTCTCCAGATACAGTAGAGCCCGATTATCCGCGAGTGCCGCGAAAAATTTTTTTAATTACGAACCTCAAAAACACCAATTTTAATCCAAGCCAACAACAGGGAAAATACAATAGGCCCTACAGTGCGAAGGTCGAAAATTACTGACAGGTTTATTGTGCATCGTGATCCTATTGGCCTTCTCGGAATTTGTGGACGAGTTGCAGGCTCTTGCTCTGCAGAAAGGTTTCTGTTGTACTGTACATATTTTAAAAGTTTTAATATTATGTTTTATGTACAATAAAACGTAGTTTTTAATGGTGAAATATTATTTTTCGTGTTTGCACCTCATTTTTAGTCTTTTTTCGGGTTATCCGCGAAGCCCTTGCCACCCAATTCCGCGGATAATCGGGGCTCTACTGTACTTCCTTTAACCAGATCAGATTAACAGCAGTGCTTGTATTATATAAATTTAATAACTTTGCAAACCTTTCGCTGCTACGAACCGTAAATGAGCAGTAACAGCTATCAACCATTTCTGGGCTTTTAGTGGTCGTTCTAAGCAAGCCTAAAGTGGTAAATAGCCTTTAAGTTAAACTACTTTGCAACATGAGTATCTTAATTCTTTGGAAATATATAATATTGAGTATTTTCTTGCTGTGATATTAACTGTTATCAGTATTTATTTAAAGGCATCGATTAATAAGCATTATAATAACAGATCTTCCCACTAACACGATCAATTAATTAATAATTAGTTTATAAACAGGAATTACGTAATATAGAATGAACTACACAGAGTACTATAGCTATTCGATGACAATTATGTTTTATTTATGGAAAGCAACTTCCAGAAAACAGCAGTAATTTTTAAATGTATTCAACATATACACATTTTAAACTATAATTTTTGTAAATAATAAAATTTTGTGAGATGGGCTTAGGCAGATCTGTATATTTGTAAGCCTAAAATTGATCTCTCATACCTGTATTTCCATTTAAAAGCAAAAACAATTACGAACAATTTAAAAGCAAGAAACAAAAAATATAAATCTATTAAAATTCAATAAATCATTAAATGAATACAGAGTAAGTATTTCAAGGACATGAATTGCAAAGGTAGACCAAAAACATTAGTCCTGCTTGCTGGGTGTAAAACATTGCCTCTCCAAAATATAGCGATTACCGTTGATTGCTTCAGGATAATATAATGATCATTTTGTTTATTACTATTATTAGTATTTAACAAAAATATTTACTGAGCTTCTTTTAATTCCATTTCAATACTTCAATATCTAAATATATCTAGCAAAATGATTTTTATGTTCGTTTATAAGGCTATTTAAAAATGCTATTACAAATAAGTTAGTTAGTAATTATTCTATTTTATTTATTTATTTATTTATTTATTTATTTATTTATTTATTTATTTATTTATTTATTATCATTAAATTTTTTAGAATTTATTTGCTGAAACTAGTATTTATACCGTTGAAAAGAGCAAAATAAAGAATTAAAATAAATATTTTAATTAATATTAGAAATTATTTATGAAAGAATTGACAATTTATTTTCGCTGTTAATTTTATATTTAATCTACT
This sequence comes from Thereuonema tuberculata, assembly GCA_023159025.1. Lineage (NCBI taxonomy): Eukaryota > Metazoa > Arthropoda > Chilopoda > Scutigeromorpha > Scutigeridae > Thereuonema > Thereuonema tuberculata. Next base: position 48,178,462 of record JAFIDM010000002.1, read on the forward strand.
ATCAACATAAATATATTCTTTTTTATAATTTGAAAAGAATGTTCTCTGCGAATTTTTCCCTAAAATTTTTTTTCAGCGTACTTATTAAAAATAGTTTATATTTACCTTGTGATTTATATTTGCCAATCATAATTTGTCCGATCCAATTTTTTTAATACATAACTAAAGAATTTTGAGTATTTCTACATTAATATAGAAATACATGACTTCTCCAAATACAATAGCCTAAAAACTAGGCCGAATGACTAGCCATTTGTTTTATTTGAATAACAGGAAGTGACGTAATTTAAAATCGAAAACCAGAAACAAAAGTCAACGAAATAGAAACATAACTGCAACTCATGAAAATGATTTAGAAAATAATAGAAACTTATTTAGTATTGTAAAGTATTGTGTAAAAATGAAGATTGCTGGCATGAAAGTAGTTATTTAGCATCTGCTTCGTTTCGTATTGAAATAACTTAAGGAATTTTTAAATTAAAAATCAAGAATTTTTAATTTAATCTTTACACTTCCAAGAGAAAAATAATTACTAGGGTTACTTATTTTTTTTTTTCTTAATTTTTTGCAGAAGATGCTTTTCCTCAATTATTGGAATTTTGTATTTTAAAAATTCAATAAAGCATATTAATATTAGAAAGAAAAATACTTCTATTAAAGCAATGAAGAGGAAGAACATGTAAATTAAAGCTATGAATACTTTTGAAGCCAGGTTGCAAACCACTCTTGCTTTTGGACATCAACTGTGATCGACTTCTATTACAATTTTTGGGTTTATCGCATCTAAAGCAACTATTTCTTACCTACAGCAAACGAATGCAATGAAAGACTACACAAATTGTCCTTAAATCCATTGAAAATAGAAGGAATTTATCATCATAAACAATATACCCAATTTTATAAAAGTATGGAACTTAAAAAAACAAAACAAAAAGCAACAATAATTGGTTCTGCGTGACTATTATTAGTCGAACGTGTCCCGCGCTTTTGAAGTTCGTCAACCATGATTTCTGAGCACAGATCTGCCAAATGGATGTAGTAGAATCTATCGTACAGAGGACAGTAGGACTTACAAAAATTAGGGAAAATGTTCTCGTTTTTCTTAAAACTAGAATAAATCAATTTGTTGCTTGTGTAAATGTGGGAACATAATTTAGTTGTTTCACTTTAAACTTTTATTTTATTTTTTTCCCCCTTAATTTTTGGAATCACATTGTTCTTTCTACCAAAGAGTTTTATTCTACCAAAATATCAATTGAACCATCAAAGCGATGGTACCGTGTAGTAAGGAAG
>JAFIDM010000002.1:48189754-48200272 GCA_023159025.1 Thereuonema tuberculata
ACGTTAAAACTGCCAAAATTTCGCACTTTTTTTAGGTTTCGCCAGGTTTGACAATGAAGGAGCACTTTTTCAACAAAGACAATTCTATACATTTTAAAAGTACATAAAATTTGCTATCAATCTAAGACCAAATTGGTTTATATAAACCTAATGGTTTCCGAGATACAGCTTTTCAAATTTTGTCAAAATTTTCATCCATACTGTGTTTTCAAGTACAGTGAAGTCTCACTTATAAGAAACTCACTTATGCGAAACATTCAGTTATACGAAGAATTTCTCATTCCCCGGAGAAACCCCCATAGTCTTATATGTAATTCACTTACACGAAATATTCACTTATACGAATAATTTTTCGGTCAGGGAAAAGGCAAGTTGCTCGCAACAATTCAAAAGAATTCACACCTTAAGGAGAAAGAAGCAGTTTTTTCCAACCCACATGCAACACTTGACGAAGTAGGTGAAGCAGGAGAGCAAATTCTCATTGCGCTGTATGGTGGAAAACACTCCATTCAAATCCTCAATGACCTGCGCTATCAGCTCTTTGCAAAGGCTGCTACCAAGACCAACTTCAACCTTGCCAGACTGCCTCCAACTCAAGACGCTGCCAGGTTCCACTCACTTCGAACCTACCACCAGGTGCAGTGGTGGCTGGGTATGGACATCAATACGCTCGAATGGGGGTGGGTTCTAACAGCTCACGGCCTTTTCCCAAGGATGATGTCGAGGGATGTGGCCCCTTCACACCTCATGCAGATGATCTCCTGCAACTGTAAGAAGGGATGTGGCAATGCATGTAGCTGCAGAAAAGCAGGCTTGAAGTGTTCTATTGTCTGCGGCCAATGCAGTGGACAGTCGTGCGAGAATCTGCCAGAGATCATCGTTGACAATGAAACTGCCGATGACTTGCTGGATGATGATGAGCTAGATGGACTGCTCCTATATCCCGACAGCCCTCCAGAGGAGGAACTTAAGCAGGTTGAAGAACTACAGGAGAATAAGGACACTGAGGCTGAAAAGCATCTTGAACCTGTACCTTCCAAGAGATTAAAACGCGTTTTCTCTGTCACTTTTTCAAATTTTACTGTAATTACAATAACATATTTTGATTACAATAAACTAAAATTATACTTTCTTTACCTTTTCTTTTAATTCTTTTTTCTTTGTTTCACAAATAATTGACACCCTTTGAACCATTTGAGCGGAAATATTAAAGGTTTGAGGCCAATTGTGTAATGTATACTTGAAAACATAGCATGGATGAAAATTTTGACAAAATTTGAAAAGCTGTATCTCGGAAACCATTAGATTTATATAAACTAATTTGATCTTAGATTATAGCAAATTTTATGTACTTTTAAAATGTATAGAATTGTCTTTGTTGAAAAAGTGCTCCTTCATGGTCAAAACTGGTGAAATTTTGGCAGTTTTAACGTTTTTTGGGGGTGATCCGGAAGGTCGCCGAGGTCGAAAAATTGGATTTGGCATCTCGATACTATCACATACAATATATAAAAAAGAAACCTACTATCCCATTTCATGCAAGGTAAAATGTACAATTTTACTGGGCTATTATTCCTCGTTGTATTTATCTAATTACGAATTTCATTATGTAGGTGACAGTTCAATTTTTGTTTTATTTCAAATTATTTAATTAATTTGCCTTTTAATATTATATAAACAGAATTTTTTTTAATAATAAAATAAATAATTAAAAAATGGAGTAGAACGATTTTCTTGTTTTAGATAGAATAATTATTTTTGTTTAAAACATATGGATTTCTTACACAAATAGAAGCACCTAACAAAGAAATTTTTATTATAGTTAGTGTATTAAGATATATTTATTGATTAATATCAGAATTCTTCTAAATTAAGATATCTACATCATTTATACAGGATATTCCAGCTTAAGTGTTTCGAAACGATGCAAGTGGACGAAGGTGTAAAGACGAGTCATTGAAGATGGCGAACTCAAGATTCGCGACGCCATCTTTAAAGAGATCTACTAACAAATCTGAAATCTCTTCGAAGAGAGGCATTTCGGAAGAAATATAAGGAGCATTTCTGTAAGTACTTATGTAAACAAATCTTATGAATATCTTGCTTATCAAAAATTATACAGCTACATCATATAGGCGAAAGGAATCTCAGGATATTTAATTTTGTCGATTTATTTGAGTCAAATTTCACTTTGTTGAAATAGAATATTCACAGGATCAGTATTTTTGATGGTAAATGGTTTTAGGGTTAGAGTATGACAAATAACTGTTATTTTAATCGATATTAATACTATTTAGATATTATTATTTTTAATAGTACTATTTTTATTACGTAATACGTTGTATAGTCGAACCACATTATTACAAAATGTTAAAGTTGCGATCAGGCCCAGAGGACCGCGCAATGCAACTGGAGGGTAGGCTCCAGTGTTCAGAACCTACGGGACAAAGTTGAGGACGGGGGGTCGGCCCGTCGCTCGCCCGCCTTTAACTCCCGGGAAAGAAACCCGGTACCCATTCTATAGAGGGCTGGGTAGACCGTAGGGCCCGTTTGGAGGAGAAAGAAGCGTGGAAAAATTCCCGTCCTCCGCCGAGGCCGGGAATCGAACTCGTCATCGCCAACCCGCAGCCAAGCGACATTATTACATAAAGGCTTTGTTAAATCTTTATTAACATTCTATATGGATACTAATTATAATTACAGTAAGAAATAAAGTAAAATCAAATACAAAGCTTAATGGACAATTTTAATCCGAAACTAGTCAGAAATACAAATTTTCAGGCCTTAAGGAATTATTGTAAATTCCAATTTTCTGATTTAAATATTCATTGCATTTCACGATATTTTTGGAGGAGAAAAATAAGTAAATAATTTAAAACTTTAGAAAGTATATTCTACAAAATATATTTTTTAAAGCAGAAATAGTCGCCTCAAGAACGAATTCATTTTTTTACATAATATTTATTTTAATGGGGAAAATGTTTATTAAATTTAACTTACATGTTTCGTAACTGTTTTTTATTACAGTTTCAAAGAGAATAATAATTTTGAAAATTATTAAAAGTATAAAATTTTAACTATCAACAAAAAACGTGATATCAATATCATATCCCGAAAATTTAAATTACACTAATAGTACATTAATGCAATAATAAACCAACCAGATAAAAATAAAAATCACTTAGAAGTAAAAATATTAGTTTACAAAGGAATTTCATGTTTACGATTTATTAATTTATCATTAAATTTTTGAATGTATAAAGTTTCTTTTATGTGTAGTTTTTTAGTATTGCTCTCTTTTATTTAAATTTTTAATCTGATTCCAATCTACCCAATGATTAGAAAAATTTTGTAAAAAACATTCATTATCTCTTCTTCCGGAATCTTTTATCCTTTTTCTTTATCTTTGCTGCGGAATGAGTCTAGAATTAATAGCAAAAGTAAGCTGCGAAACCAACCGCTTCGCCGGCAAGACATTTTCAATCACGATATCGACGAGTTCACAACGAGAATTTACTGGAAGTTTACGTACGACGCATATTTCGCCGAGCTGCAACTCGTGAGTGCAGTGCGATTTAGGCAAGATTTCGAACTCATGTAAAGCAGACTTCAGTAGTGTTTTTACAATGTAGTATCCATTAGGGACACACGGTACGTTTATGATGAATAGATGGAAAAGTTGTAGATTTATCTTATCTTATCCTCCTAATATATAAAGCTGAAGAGTTTGTATGTTTAAACGCGCTAATCTCAGGAACTACCAGTCCGATTTGAAAAATTCTTTTTGCATTAGATAGCCCGTTTATTGAGGAAGGTTATAGGCTAAATAACATCACGCTACGACCAATAGGAGCGGAGCAGTAAACTTAAACGCCAACCAACGGGGGCGGCAGCGGCGGCGGGACGGCTTGGCCGCACGACGAGAATCGAATATATATATATATATATATATAGGGTGATTCACGAAGATGTGCAGAAACTTCGGAAGCTCATTCTACATGTAAAAGTTATATAAACATAGGTCCGGAAATGCTTCGCTAGAGAGTTACGGCTAGCGAAAGATTTCGCCCATAATTTAATACAAGACTTGCTGGTAGTCTGGGAAGGTAAATTAAGGGGCAAAATCAGTGGTTTCATATGGTTGTTGACGTGAATAATCGAATGAAACTTGTCGCAGAACTGTATCTCCCTGTGTTTATAAGCGTATCCCACGTGGAACCTACGAAAGAGGATTCGCGAAACAACCGTTTTTGCGTTTGGCGTACAGTAACGTTGGTAAAGTAGGTTAGACCCACAAAAGTTTACAACAAAATTTGTAGAACATTTATTTCTGAACACAGGTCTGGTGTATTTACAGTTTATGAAAGAAGAATTACCGACATTGCTTGAAGATGTTTTTTTGCAACGTGACGCCGGATGTACTTCCAGCACGATGGCGCAACGCCCCATTTTTCAAATAATGTTTCCATCTGTTTAAATCGCCAATTCCCAAATAAATGGATCGGCCGTAGAGGTCCCATACACTGGCCATCCAGGTCACCAGACCATACGCCGATGGATTTTTGCATATGGGGATGGATGAAGGAAAAGGTTTACGCGGTCAAAGTAAACTCCCGTGAGGCGCTACTTGCCCATATTAATGAAGCATTTACGCAGTTAAAGGACAACCCTGCTGAACTACGAAAAGCAACAAGAGCAATCGTTAAAGGTGCAGAAAAATGCATTGAGGTTGATGGAAACATTTTTGAGAATTTACTGTAATTTTATTGATTAGGTGTAGGGTAATGTTTTTCAGTTCAATTTACTTTGCACTGTTCTCCATAACAGTTCATTTAATCGAATATCTATTAACTTTCTGTATACTGTATTTGCATCGTTTCGTTCTACAAATTTTGTTGTAAACTTTTGTGTGTCTAACCTACTTTACCAACGTTATTTTATGTCAAACGCAAAAACCGTTGTTTCGCGATTCCTCTTTTGTAGGTTCCACATGGGATACGCTTACAAACACAGGGAATTACAGTTCTGCGACATGTTTCATTCGATTATTCAGGTCAGCAACCATACGAAACCACTGATTTTGCCCCTTAATTTACCTTCCCAGACTTCCAGCAAGTATTGTACTAAATTATGGGCGAAATCTTTCGCTAGCCTTGACTCGCTACCGAAGCATTTCCGGACCTATGTTTACATAACTTTGTTTCATTACTTTTACATGTAGAATGAGCTCCCGAAGTTTCTGCATATCTTCGTGAATTACCCTGTATATATATATATATATATATATATATGAATATCCTTTTTGTATTCTTCCTTTAAAGGTGTAGACAGCCATAACAATAACAGAGATGGCACGATGCCTTCATGATACACATGACGATCACCCGATCTATATTTTGTTTAAACAAAACGATCTTAGGTTTAAATAGAATTCCACATTAATTCTAAAATCAGTAATTGGATAAATATTACTTAATTCAAAAAAAAAAAACCTGCATACATTGAGTTATGCCTAAATTTTTATTTTTGTCTAATTGCTTTAATTATTTAGAGGATTCAATCAATTAATAAAGAACAAATATCTGTTAAAAGTGAATTTTTTGTTTTATCCTTTTATTTCTATATTTTTGGGTACATAAGCAAATGAACAGTATTCACTAGAAAGCACACTGCTTTTAAGTACAGGGAATTGAAATTTCCTTCTCGATACCTTCACTCTTGAAATTCCACAAATAACCCTTCCCTGACGAGTCGAATACTAATATTTTGTTGTCGTCGTCTGTTTCTGTGAAGTCCGTTACTTGCCTCTGTTTCACGAAGTTCTGGAACGAAGCAGCACTGCAGGCGGAATTTCCATTGCACTCCAATTGGGTGTTCCTTATTACTACTGACGACGATCCTATTTTGGCGAGAGCTTCGTCTCCGGGCTTCACGTTACCAACCGGACTGTCTGTGTTTCTGCGGCTTTCGAATTGAGGGTTTTCGGATTTGCCATTGTATTGGTAAACGCTGATTGCTTTGCCTGATTGTGAAAAAAAAATTACATATACATTATAAATAAGATAGACTAAGAAGTGAAGTTTAAAGAATAAAAATCACATGAATATTTAAGATTTTTAAATAAGAACAATAAAATTATTTAATAAAATCCGAAATTCTCATGTAATTTGAAATTTAATCTTTCCAAAATAAACAGACCATTAATAAACTTCATAGAAACTAAAAAATGAAAATCGTTTTTATGAATTGTGTAGAAGCAAATTTATTTCGCAAGTGTGTAAATTTGAAAATCTTAATAATTTATAAAAATTATAATTGGAAATGTTTGAAGAGAAATCATGTTAGGATAAAATATTTAATCCACAGGCTTACTAATGTATTTATATATAATGAGAAACCTTACTGGATAGATCCTTGTTTCAGGGATTATCCCACTCCGGGGTGAGGTTTACTCGATATTTCGGTCCCGTGTCTCGGGCCTTCTTCAGGGAGATGTATATTAATTACATTTAAAATGGCGCATATCTAACAACTTCCGTTGTTAGTTTCTCGGATAGGTTGTTTTCGTGGTCTTCTTTCCGAGCCCTGGTGAGCACACTGCTAGACCGGGAAGGGACGGGAACCGTACGAAACCTTACATATTTCGTACATTTGTTGTACATGTCAACAGATATTTTGTTATGAAATTTTCTTAAAAATATTAACAGAATATTACAAAAAATAAAATACAATACAATGAATCGAGTAAAATAATATACAATTGGCACTATTTAGCTACCCATTTGGGAGGTATTGTGATAGCGACCAAAATCGGTAGCTATTGCGTTTGTCCTGTCCGTCCATCCGTGTATGTCCACCCCTTAACAACTCCCGAACAGAAAGTCGGATCGACCAACAGACTTCACCATCATATTCAGAGGCCCAAACAACGTATGAATAGAGAGTTTTTAGGGGCCTACGCCCCCCCCCCCAAATCGAGATATTTGGCATTCTTTTAATTAGATTTCCACTATTAGCTTAAATGTTAGAAATGCAACCGTTTCATTTTAGTTGTCAGCTGTAGGGTAGGGTTGATGGGTAAGGTTTCGGATTTTGTGGGTTCAAATCTGTACATCTTAATTCTTTCGTTTTTTTTTTTATTTTCGTAACTTTTTTTAAATTTTTTTCCTTACTTTATTTTTGCGTTAATGTACTTCCTTTTTTATTATTGTGAGTCGCTCTTAAATTAATTCTTTAGAACAAACTTATATTCACTTGTACTTTTTTTATTTTATTCGAAGTCATAAATTTTGCATCAAAAATACCTGTGAACATGTACAGTAAACGTAAGAAACATTTAAGATTTTATGATTACTGATTTCTTTGCCTGATTAGTATACGTTTGGGTTAAATATTTTATGTTAAAATGGAAATTAATGACTATCCTGTCTCTGGATTTCTGAATGCCCCAGCATGGGAAGCTAGCTCTTACACTCACTGACATAATCCAACACCTTGAATATATGCCTCTTTTCCTCACAGGGTGTCAAATACCTACAGAGCAAGAACACTGAAACCTACCGTCGCACCCTGCAAAACTACCGTCCAATCACTTGCCTCCCCACACTTTAACTTAACAAATTTAACTTGGATATAGCTTTCTTTGTATTTTAAAATTACTTATTGCAATTTCTTACCAAATATCTTAAAGAGTTACTTTACCTTAGCTGAAAAATCCTTCTGTCGCGAACTACTGCTGAACCCTGAACCGTAACTTTCTGAAATCCTCTGCTAAATTGTGCAACCAAAAAAAAACCCACAAGAATTAGACGCCCAAAGAAATTCCTCCATCTCCCGCGTGGCTGTGGGCAGGGTTTTACCTGTTATCAGCATTATCTCATTGTCATTTGGATTACCGGCTGCATTCGTAGGTTCCACGGGTGGGTCTGGAACAATAACAGCGTCTGATGGCTTTGTACCCGAGAGAAGATCCGCGATGGTAGAATACTTGAACTGCTTCTTTCCTATAACAAGGAAGTAGAATTCTTTGGAATCCCATGTCTTAATTCTTGTTATGGAGTCAATGATGCATCCAACAGATTCTGTGGTTGGCGCTTCGGTTTTGAGAGTTGATGGATAAAGTGTGGGAGTGGTGGTCAGTTCTTTACCTTTGATCTAAAGAAAAGAACAAAGAAAGATTATAAATTGGACGCAGTCTGATACCATTAAAATTTATCTGATTTAAAAGGAATACCTTCGGGTTCCAACAAACAAAAAATACTTAAATATTCCGATCACCAAAATTCAGAGGATGATCATTTTCTGACTTCTGATTTCACTGGTGATAGTCGTTTTTCTGTAAGCCTCTGTAGTTGTTCACTTGAGGTCTCTGAGCACAAGGACTCGGTGAACTGGAAGAAACGGATCTGCATGTAAATCTCTACATAGGATAGTAAGACGTCTCTGACTTCATTACTGATGGTCAGTTTTCTTTAGAACGTGGAAGTTTCCTAAGGATAATGCATTTGAAGACTTTTAATAAAATGATCAAAACAATAAGATCAAAGAAAACATGCGAATGACTCGGCTTCCAGACCAAGTACCATCTTCATGGCGCCATTTTCATCGTCACATCATCTCAACCAATCTCAGTACATTAGTTGGGTTCATCACCAATCTTTGAACCATTTTTCGTTTCACTCCGTAGACAAACAACCTTAAGTAATGCGACACAAGCACCTGCACAGTCACGACGATCGACGTTTGACGAAGCAGAGATCTCTAGTGAACAACTGCAGAGGTTTTATGGAAAAAGGACTATCACCAGTGAATTCAGAGGTCAGAGAAAATGATCATTTCTGAATTTGGCGCGTATTTTGCTTGTTCGAACCCAAAGATGTTCCTTGTAGACTACTTAAGTAAATAATACGGATTTAATTCATTTTTTTTTTTAGAAAATAGAAAATTTGTAACTGTTTGTATTAGGTAGATCTTATAATAATTAGAATATATAAATTTAGGCTTTTCTTTTTTATCATTTCGCGACTTTTGTGGGGGGGAAAAATATGAAGAAAAAGAAATAACATTTTAAGAAAAGTGGTTTTTATGTTCTTTTGAAATGCTTGTTATAGAAATATTAATTATTTGCATTTTATTAATTGAAATGTAGATATTAAAGTTACGAATAGATTGCAGAGATAACGTGGGGCAGAGATATCATTATATAAATGGTTTGGAAAATCTTATTGTTAAAAATACTAAGCATTTGGAAAAATGTATGTTTGGTTTGATAATAATGGAGATATAATCTTTGTAGATGTTGTTGAATCTAAGCGAACTTGGAACATAAGCTAATCTGAAATTAACATGTGTTTGAAGCTAATGAATTTTTTTGTTTCCAGAAACATCAGCAAAAGATGTTTGTGGTTTAATATTCTATCATCATTCCTAATTCATGAACATTCTCGATCTCGTACAAAATTTATTGACTGAAAAAAAAAACTGTGCTTTAATGTTTTTTACCTATGTATACATACATACATACATACATACATACATACATACATAGTTCTCTGCCAAGTGCAGGTCCTTCACTGCAAACCCAGCATTCTCCAATCTTTCCTATTTTCTGCCTTCCTCTTCGTCTCCACATAAGATCCATTTACCCTAATGTTGTCGATCATCTTAAATCTTCTTCTGCCTCGAACTTTTTTACCGTTCACCATTCCTTCCAGTGCATCCTTCATTAGGGAGTTTCTTCTCAGCCAGTGACCCAACCAGTTTCTTTTTCTCTTCCTGATCAGTTTCAGCATTATTCTTTCTTCACCCACTCTTTCTAGCACAGCTTCATTTCTTATTTGCCCTTTATAGTATAAATACTACCATTACAAACGAACAAGTTGTTTTCTCTGGATAAGACAGTCATGACGAAGTGTTTTCTTAAGAAATTAGGTATTATGAATTAAACGAATAAGAAGAATTTAATAATTCACGAAACTGCTTCAATTATAATTAGTTAGATACATTAATTAAGAAATAACATACAGTAGAATAGTTTATTTTGTAAAGAAAAAAATATATATTAATTTATATAGATAACGTATATTTTTTTTAGAAACCATAGACTATATATTTATCCAACTTTGTTACAGATAATATAAGACTTATCAGAAAGTTCTTGTTGTGACTTCAAATCATTCTTAATTCAGGCAATGGAAAAAAAATAAGAAAATTATAATAAATTTCAAGAAGTTTTAATGACAAATCGATTTCATAAAATATTTACCTTGTAATAGAGAAACCCATTCCTTGTGACTAAATCTTCCTCAGTGTAAACAGTTTTATTGCTGAGTTCACAAACGCCATCAAATTGAAACTTATTTCCTGAAGTAAATAAATATAAATCCAAAATGCTTTTAATCAGTTTCATGAAAAGATCATTTTAATTTTAGTATCAGGATATACTTGAAGATTGGGGATTTTTAAGTTAAAAAGAATAAGAATACAGGCATCGACTTTTATTAAGTAAAGTTTAATATA
>JAFIDM010000002.1:48205272-48219284 GCA_023159025.1 Thereuonema tuberculata
TGTGATGTTTTAGCTAAGACTTACGAAACATTATCGCGTTTTCTGATGAACGTGTTATGGTTGTCCGTCGTTTGTATAATCAATGATATATTTCTCTTTGAATTTTACTTGGGTGGATAATAAAAGTTGATATGGTTAATGTGAGAAAGATGGTTCAGCTATTATACAGGTACTCCTCACTTTACGACCTATAACGACCACTCGCACTTATGACCTCCGCCCTTGCAGGTGCAACTTCTATTTCATCGTCGTCATCTTCCTTACCTGGACCTTCTACAGCTCCAGATAACCAAATAAATAAATGATAATATGTACAATATGCATGTCTTTTTATGAATAAATTTAAAGTTTGTTGCATAATTTTTATATTTTATATTTTTACAATGATCCTATATTCTCGGCGCAAGCTCCTCGCTTATCGACCAATTCGCTTAACGACGTAGTCGTCGGAACGGAACTCGGTCATACAGTGAGAAGTACCTGTAGTTATTATATTTGCTCAATATTATTAACAAAAAAAATAAATAATGTATATTACAGGTTGTCAGTGGTTGGTGTCGTTTACAACGACATGAATTTATTATCATAAGCTAAGTTTGTTCCGGTATTTTTTTTTAAAAAATGCGCTTTAGTGAAATTCTTATTTGATGTTGACAATTTAATCAACAAATTCAAAAACCCAGAAAATGAATAATTCTTCATTTTCACTTTATTTTCTTTACTACTCCATAACTTCGTACAAGCAATATTTCGAACTCCCTATCGGACGTTCTTCCTCAAGCCTTTTCATGGGAAAAGAAAAAACTTTCTCCTTCCCAATACAAACATAAAATAAAATAAATTAACATTCAAGAATTCTAGCAACAATAAAAAACGTGCAATGCTCCATGATGCATCCAAATTGTTCAAAATTCGTACATCCAAATTGTTCAAAATATTTAAAAACTTTTATATCTTTGAAGAAATCTAAACCAATGTCCGTTTTCGAAATTGAAAATAAAATTGTTTCCTTCTTGATTAAACTTTGAAGAAAAACTGTCCATATCTTCTTTAATAATTAAAGTTTCTCAAATCTTCTTTAATTAATTTAATTTTGAAGAAATCATTTAATAAAATTCTTGAATGCTAAACTTGACTCACCTAAGACACAGCTTAATAATTCATTAAATCTTCACGATGAACACATAAATTACAAACTTCACTTTATTTTCTTTACTACTCCTTAACTTCGAAGTTATGGAGTAGTAAAGAAAATAAAGTGAATTTTGTAATTTATATGTTCATCGTGAAGATTTAATTCTTCATTTTCTTTAGGAAAAATAATCTTTAATGAACAAAAGAAGGCGTAGATCGAGATTGATATCGAAACTGATTAATAATATTTGCACGAACTTAATAGAAAAGGGAGAAATTAATGGAGGAAAATATTGAATCAAGATCTTTTCAGCTTGATTTATTTTGTTGGTTTCTGTTGTAGAAATTATTGAAATATTGCCAATGGAAATCATAAAATGAAATATTAGCACATGTTTTATTGAATTTAAAAAAGATGAAGGCCAACACACAAATTAAAAAGTTTAAAACGTTATATTAACACATATAAAAATTAAATTACATTTCGGCTGGGCTCAACCAACCGTTTTCCAATGAATTCCATCAACTTATGCGCCTGCCTAAATCATAATATATAAAAATGAATGTTTGTTTATCCCGTATGCATTCCTGTACCATTCATCAGATTGCGATGAAACTTTTATGAGTTTCATATGCCCACGCCCGCGAAGGTTTCTGAATTAGTAGAACCATTTTACAATATCTGGTGCGGGAGTTGTTCCAACAAATGAGTGTATTTCCGATTTCAACGTTTGAAGTTTCCGGTGCGACTCGCATTTGCAATGACCATCAACAAAGCACAGGGACAATCGCTACAAGTGTATGGACTAAATTTGGAAAATCCATGCTTTACATATGGACAGGTATATGTGGCCTGCTCACGCATCGGAAAACCTTCTGATTTATTCGTGTATGCACCAGACGGAAAAACAAAAAATATTGTGTATCCAAAAGCACTTCAATAAACAGAATTAAAACACACACTTTCTTTCTTTGAGTAGCATTGCAAGGCATGCCGGGTACAGCTAGTACAATGATATACCAATGAAAGCCGTAGGGTGGTGGAGTGATCATTTACGGCGGAGTCCTCAAGAAGAATGTGGTAACTGGAGCCGTGGGGTGATTACAACTGGTGGCAGGAGTAGGAACCCGGTGAATGGGGGGAAAAAAACCAAAACCAAAGAAAACCAATATCTAATTAAATTAAGTATTATTATTATTATTATTATTATTATATAGGGACTAGTTTAGTCGTAGGTTGCATCTTTATCTTTTCTTTGAAACCCTTAAAAATAAATAGATTTAACGGATATGGAATGATTATAAGCACAGGGCTGTGTTAGAATGAATAGAGATTCTTTACATTTAAGTAAGAGATCATTGGATTCATAGGCTAAAATAATTGGGTTTTCAAAATTCAATAAGTGATTACTATTACGGACGTGAGTAGCCGTAAGATAGTTGAAATCCCCTGTACGTAGGGCGTGAATATACTCTGACACACGCTTGAAGACCGGCTGATCGGGTTTCGCCAAAGTATTGGCAGTCGGCTTCTTTGCAATGTAGGGCATAAACGACTCCCCGTGGGTTATCAACCTTAACATGTGTCTTTTTGTTAATATTAGAATTAATGGTGGAGTTGATCTTTGAAGTTAAAGGAATTTCGATTGGATTTAACAATTTCTTATAATGCAGGAAATAAAGAACAGTGAAAGCGGACTGAAACAAAAACTGGTTTATTTGCAACCGGCTGGCGTTATTGGCGGGTTGTAAATCCGGTGAATGATATTTTGCATTTAATCAACGGTAACGGGTAATTATTGGAAATGAGGAGTTGGGTGATTTTCACTAATTCTCTATCAAACAGGAATTCTGAATTCGTTTGAAGGCTCTGCCTACCGACATGTGGATGATGTTTTAAACGCCATCGGGCATTCTGATTCATAATTTAAGGTTAACCCACTGTCTGTGGGCTTTCGATTTACTTCTGTGGCAAAGGAAACATTTAAGCTAGTAACTAATACATCTAGGAACGGGATGGTTTTGTTATTTTCTGTTTCGATTTTAAAGGAAATGTTAGGGCAGCCGAAGCTGATAAGCGCAGGAATAGCCTTTCAAATTGTTTTTAGTATGAGATATTAAAAACGAAAATTTGCATATCAATTAATGCTTGGATAAGGGATAGTAATTTTTGACTACTGAAGGAAGACACGAAATACATGTAATATTTCGTTTCAGGGTGTTGAAGCGCTTTAACAATTAAATCCATAGAGATGGATGTAAATAACGCATCGACAGCTAGCGAGAAAAAACTGTAGCTGTCATATGACATTAAACCATGAAGCTTATGAACGAATTGCTCGCTATTTATAACAGAGAATTTTGATTTGGTTTAGCTAATTTAAGGAAAATGTGTCGAGAAAGCAACGAATTGCCGAGGTTTGACAATTAACAATTGATCTAACGGGATATAAATCTGTCTGGTTCCTGTTCTTGTGAATTTTGGGTAGCACTCTTAGCTTTGGAATTTTTAAATAACTGTCTTATAATTGTTCAGTGAAGTCCAATGAAATGAAAGCACTCTTGAATAAGTTCCTGGCAATTTTCCGGATAAAGTTTAATACTGACTTGGCCTGGTTAGAGAAAAATTGCACTCCCGTTGTAGTGTTTAAAAATGCCTTCCCCATATTAGAATACTGGATATTATTGAGTAGATCCACTTTACCTCATTTGTCCGCATTTATCGCCATGATGTCGAGGCTATTCCTTAAATGTTTCATAGCCTCGATTTCTAATGGACTGCGATTATGTTGAACTGCAGTGTTCCCCAAAAATCTGTTTGTGACATTGGCAATGGAAGATCTGAGTGCGATGGTCACCGGGTTTTTGATCCTTGAAATTCTAAATTCAACGTTAACGATTATTTCAGTAATTTGATTTTTAAATGTTTTAATATCACCTTTTTAAACTTTTTAATTTGTGTGTTGGTCTTAATCTTTTTTAAAATTTGAATATCAATTTTAGAACGTAAAATCTTAGTTACATTTTTTATTGCGTTGACATAAGTTTCTAAATAATTTTATATCAAACTAGCGGAGTACCAGTTCTACGTACGGGTTACAAAAAAAAAGAGTTGCTGTGATGTGGATGAGGAAAAAATTGATATTGTGAGATCACTTCGAAACTTTGCCAGTTGGTACAAAAATCACAAAGGTACAAAATAATGTTATATTTGAATTTTATAACTCGGGATCCTTAACTTCCCACTCCTTTCCCCCCTTCTCTACACCCCTATCATTTCAAACCTTTCCCGTTTCGTAAAAAAAAAAAAAAATCTTGTGATCATTACGAATCTATGTCTTTCGCGAAATATATAGCTATCCCGAAAATCCCGCAGAAGTATCCTTAACAATGTTTACCCATCCCCTCACCGCCTCCCGTTTACACCCCATAGTTCTAGTTTTTGCCTCTCGGTTAATATGTGGCGTTATTATGCACAATAATATTTTTGTTCCAATTTTGAACAACAATTTTTTTGTAGTTGTGATTGTCGTCTCCAGGTGCACATGTGGCGCTTTCAAGAAAGTTCATGGTTATACCTTCCCCCCCCCCAAAAAAAAAAAGCTTACCGTTATAATTTTTACATTGTATTTAGTATGGAAGCTACCCGCTTGGGAAAGTCAAGTTTGTAGCATGTTGGGAAGTAAGCTAAACATTTCGAACAGACACATACACAAATTTTTCATTTTATATTACAGACGTATTCTTCAGTTAAAAAAGCCTTTGTCATTATCACATATTCATTATTCTCATATCTAAGTTCGTGAAGTTTCCTGCGGGTGTGATCTGCCCCATGCGGTCTTGCATTATCGTGAAGCAAAATTGGACCTTTTTGATTGACCAGTGTAGGCTGTATCTTTCCTAGCTTCTGGTGCATTTCAGTCAGTACTGACACGTACACCTCTGCTATAATGGTTTGTCCCCAGGGAAGAAAGTTCCAATGGATAAATCCAGCCGTGGACCACCAAGGATCAAAAGAATTGTTCTTAGGTTAAGAAGCGGTTTAGGAGTTGCTGCCGGTGGCTCGTTCTTATTCAGCCAAGATGGTCTTCACCGAAAACACTACATATGCTGCTGCTAAGCCTCGTAAGAACTCATAAAGCATCACTTGTCGAATATCCAACGTCTCCATATTTTGATTCAACTCACAAAACAGAATGCAGAATGAATCTCATAACCAGTCGATACCAAATGCAGTAGGGGTGATCCTTCAACGACATAAGAACACATCTAAAAGCGTGCTATAATAACTTTCCTAAAAGCAGTGATGTTTGCAAGTCAACCAAACCGACATTTTAGGGTTTCCAACCTAATATAAATAAGTTCATTCTTTATTTCTTGATTTGAATTGGTTGTTACATTTATTGCGGTCTTATTTAATACACATGTCCAGAACTTTAGCAACGACCGCTATTCGTAAGGATTATAGCCACAGAATCCGACAAAACAGCTTGTGGCGATTTTCATAACTGTAGATGTTCAGTAGAATACAGGTCCACAGGGATCACGTGGTACCTCGAAAGCAGATAAAAAGGAAATTGGCACGACTGGGGAATTCTCTTTGTCTGAACTTCTGGACGTGAAGGACTAACTCTCCAAACGTGAACTTTTTGTCATGTCTCGAAGACATCGTCACGATGATTTCATCCAGGGAAGGATTATCGGAAAGTTGGAAGAAGGTCTCCCAGTCACCGATGCTGCCAGGGGTTTGTCTCCAGGCTCTGGGCAGCATTTCAAACGACTGGAATGTGTTCCACACGCACTGGAGGAGGTCGTCCTCTCTCTACAACTGCAGGTGAAAACCAATATTTAGCAGTAGCGGATAAATGCAATCGACGTCAGACGGTCAGTCAGCTTGCAAGTCTCCTCCATTCCAGCACTGGAACGAGGATAACCCGCCAAACTGTGGCTCGACAGCTGCGACTTGTTGGGCTACATGCTCGACTACCGGTCATCTATGTGTGGCTCTCCAGAGAGCACCGTAGAAGGCAGTGGTGTCAGATCCCCCGAAACTGTTGTTTCCTTCAGTCTCCTGCTGGTACGCCATACCCCTTTCACGCCAGAGTGAACTGACGTCTGGAATCCGATTGCAGACTTAATCGATTCTGTTCAGAGAATTAGCCTACATCTAATCTGCGAACGACAAAACCATGGATTATTGTTTGCTAAACTACAGTTTCCAGTTAATGGTTGGTTAGTTGGTTGTAACGAGTTTTATTTATTTATTTATTTATTTATTTATTTATTTACTTTTTGGTTGAATAGCTGGACATTTTTTTATTTATTGGTACTTAATTTTTTTTGTTTGTTAAGATTCGAAATCAAGAAATTAATTGACAACTGTTGTTATGCCAAGTGAAAGAATAAATATAATAATTAAAAAAAAAAGATTGACATTTAGATTCATTTGTGAGTGCGTAGTTTTAGTTTCTTTCTTTGTATTTTTGGGGGGATTTTTTTTTTAGTATTCGGATGGTAACTAACTTTTGTCCATTCATCTGTCATCACGACAATCCAAATACTATTTGATTCCAAAATCTCTTTCATTCAAAGAGCTAACTTTTTTAGAATAATTGAAAAATCTTCATATTGATTAGATTTGCAAATATGAGACAAGCAGCTATCAGTGATCAAGATAAGTTAAAAGCTATTTATCCCAGAATTCTGAAACTGTATAGAATGTTAAAGTTCTTGTACTTAATGATTTTGTTACATTTCGCATCAGTAACGAAGCCGGTAAGGACGAAAAACACCGCCAAAGAAAAATTTGAGTTCGCTTCACTGTAACGCAGGGAAATCCGACACCGCTTCCCTAATCTAACCTAACCTAACGTAATAGGTAATTTTTGAACTATTTATTTACGTTTTATTTTATATATATACATACAGTATACATTTTTATATTTATGTTCATGAGCTTTTCCTGTATTTTCCATTCAAAAGTTCTGGCGGCATGTCTTGTTCAAAACTTTTTTTTTTTTTTTTTAAATCAGTAATGCATTGGTAAATGTACGGTCGATTCTTTTTCCTTTTTATATTATCACTGAATGTACAAGATAATTAATGTTTTAGACAGTGTCAAAAGCAAAGCGGCCCCATAATATGCACAATTTTATAAACAAACTTTTATAAACAAAACTTTATCGGAAGCGACCACTTTTGACCCCCCAACTTCCGGTCAGGGAGTGGTCCTACAGGTCTGATTTTTTTTGGACATGGTTACCTACGTTTTGATGCTGAACACAATGGTGAAGGTTTACAGGCAAGCTGTAACCTAGGGGCCGCTAATATTGTTTTTAAGCTGTCTGAATGGCACACTCTGTAGCGGCCAAACGGTTAGAGATATTCGAATGAAACCTTCACCATTGTGTTCAGCATCAAAAAGTAGGTGACCACGTACAAAAAAATCAGACCTCTAGAACCACTCCCTGACCCCCCCCCCTCCCCAAGGCGTTTTCTTCTTTTAAAGGCGTTTTTAAAAGAAAGAAAACGACTTGTGGGGTCAGGGAATGGTCCTAGGGGTCTGATTTTTTACGTGATCGCCTACTTTTTGATGCTGAACACAATGGTGAAGGTTTCATTCGAATATCTCTAACCGTTTAGCCGCTATAGTCTGTGACATCCAGACAGCATATAAGCAGGAGCGGTCCCCTGGCGGTTTTACAGACAAGCTGTAACCTACGGGTCGCTAAAAATGAAGACTCTGAAATATAAATCGTTGTGTGATTTATTTAACACATCTAATTACAAACTAAAAAAAACTTTATTGGATACTTACAATCTGTTATTCTCTGATTATACATTCTTACTTATTTAAAAGTAAACATTCAACATTTTCTCTTACTTGACTTTACATACAACAGCAACGAAAAATATATTATTTTTTTTAATATTCAAGCATTCTATATAGTTATATAATTAATATTCAAGATGTAAGTAATAATTATTAATAGTTACTTGCCTTTAATCCTAAAGAAAGTGTTTAAGTTTCAAGTTTAAGTTTCTTTAAATTAAAGCAGCAATATAAAGTTGATATTGTATTTATTCTCTATCTTGGATTCAATTTCATTATCTTTGTTAACTTGACTTTTTATTCAGTCCATTTCATCCTAAGTGCATTTCACAACATTCTAGGTCTTAATCTACTAATGATTTAATTCCTTCTACAAATATTGCTTGATTGTCTCTCTTCTTTTTTATTTTTTTTAATTTATCGAATTTGTTGTGCAGTTGTATTTAACCCTAGTTGTATTTAATCGATATCCTCCTTATGACATAAGGACTGCTCCGATTTCATCACTACAATCATGGGAGCGCAGAAAATTTTCTTTAGGGGTGTAAGATAGGTATTGTTAATAAATACTAACAAATTATCCAAATTTATATTGCTGCTTAATTATCCATTAAACTGTACAGTTCTACAGTATATTTTAAATAAAGTTTTTCACTTTATTTATTTGTTAGTCCTCTTGTGAGAAATAAATTACATGATTTACAATAGAATTTAAATATCCACGTAGATAGGGGCAACCATCTTTCTCTGCTACTGCCCATGAAGTCGTAAGGAATATTCAAAAGCATCTTAAGATTATGAAAATGCTAGAAATACAACGTATATTGAGTGAAGTGCATGGATTGCGCATCCTAACATCTATTTAATACATAGACACAACTGAGAACTAAATTCGAAGAAATTTTCGAAAAACGTGCTAACATTGAATGGTTTAGGTATAGTATATTGTGTATTATTCACTTGTGAGCATCTAAAAGATGATCGTAATTATACTTCACCTATTCAGAGCACTTTGTCAGACCGCTCTTGTAAGTTGATGTGTCATAACCGTGGAACATCTTGTGGAGCAACGGGACGCATTTTTATCTTAAGTTCACACCCAGAATTGTCGCATTTGGGCCATGGAAAATCCTCGTGATTTCCTACACTCTCCTAAAGTGACCGTCTGGATTCGCTTCCACATTTATCATTGGACCATTCTTCTTCTTCGAAGAAGTTTCCCCTAATGGCCCTGTGGCATGTTCTGTGATAGCTTATTCCGTTCTCCGGATCTGAACCCATGTGATTTCTGGTTGTGGGGCCATGTAAAGAATATGATTTATCATAACTAACTCCATGGCACTACAGCCCATGTAGGGCCTTGGCCTCCTTAACAATATGAGCCCACTCTTTTTATGATTTATCATGGAAATGACATATTTACCAGGTTTAAAGGCTTACACTACATGTGCAAAGTAGGGGTGGGTCGTATAAAAGAACTAGTTCAATGAACGATCTAGTTCAAATGAACTAGTTCATGAAAAGAACTATAGTTCACGAACGACCTAGTTCAAATGAACTAGTTCGTTCTTTTACCACTCCACTATTGGCTATTGGAATTAGTTTATTTCGTTTTGTATTAAGTATTTGAGAACCTTTTTTTTTTTGGTTGTAAAAGTATTTGAAAACCTTTTTTTTTTGGTTGTTAAGGTAAAAAGAACGACTTAGTTCATTGAACTAGTTCAATAAAAAGAACTATCTCAAAAGAACTAGTTCAGTAAAAAGAACGACTTTGCCCATCTCTAGTGCAAAGCATCACGGGGGATCAGTTGCGGTCAGCTGTTGAACACACTGTTCATCGCTTGCACATTTTACAGCTTCACGATGAGGAAGCACATTGAGCCATATTATTACAACACTGAACATTCTATGCAGCAGAGTATGTAATGTCCCGGACGAAACGAATAAATGCTTTTTGATTGTATTTTTGTTGATTATTGTTTATTTGTTTTTTTGTGTGTATTTTGCTGTAAGACGCTGCCTAGGGAAATTTTTATTTTTGCATAATTCTTTTCCGCATCCTTCGAATAGTCTGTATTCAAATTTTGGTGTCAATCCGCTTATTGGTTTACAGGTACAGAGTGCTCTGACTAGGTCAAGTTGAATTGCGATCGTCCTCTATAATGGACTTGCGTTTAAGCGTAGGCAAATAAAATTTCGTTTTGGACGGCTCCGTTCTTGAAATTCCACAAATAAACCTTTCCTGATGAATCGAATAACAATAGTAAGTTTGTGTCATTGGTTTCTGTGAAGTCCGTTATCTTTTTCCCTTTTACGAAGTTTTGGAATTTCTCGGTGCTACACTGTGGATGTCTATTACATTCCAATTCGCCTCGGGTTATTTTCATTAGAACTGTCGCAACTTTAGCAATAGCATCAATCCCAGGTTGGACATCATCTATTGGATCTTTAGCCTCAAATTTAATGAATTGAGGATTATTTTGATCGTTATTATACTGGTATCTGTAGAGATCCGTACCTAAATAAAAAAAAAAAAATAGAATATTAAAAAATTGTGGAAATACCGATGGTTTTAAATTAAAGTTTAAGCCAATAATCTTGTCTATTCAGTTTTCAATTAATTAAAGAAAAACCCTTGAATTTCAGTAAATTCCTCCTATTTGTGATCAATTATCTTTAAAAGCACTGATCAAAAAAAAGTGAGAGGATATTGCGATATAAGCATGAAGTTCAAGTTTAACGGTATATAGAATAACAAGAATAGGCCAAAGAGCATTCCTGACACAATTGTTTCGAAGCTACAAATAGCGCTTTTGTCTAGTTTCCTCGTTCAGTAGGAAGTTGCTACTGCTGCTGTTCCAGTTCAGCAATGTCGCTGAGGCAACCCTATCTATCAGAATATACAAGTTGAGAACAGTTGGAAGTCAATTGGATGTCTTCACGGGATTGTGGAAGGTATTGCCTCAAGACCAGAACAGTATGAAGAACATCAGGATAGGATGTGCCAAAGAAATGATAGAACAATTTTAGCAATAGTAAGGATTTACTGGCCGGTCGGATTGCAATTGGAGTGGAACGTCTGTTTCATGCTGGTACGAGACCATAAGCATTTTACACGGAGCCATATACAAAAGCTCATTACTGTCCAGCGACCAATAATGTTGATATGATCCTCGCCTATCAACCGATTACGTACTGAAGATTTTTATAGATGAACCACACATTATGAAACTCCGTTTTTTTTTCTTCTCTGAATAGGTGCACGAAATCATAGAGGAATGTAGAATAATCCGACTTTTGGTAAGCAAAGAGAGATGACTTCGATGGAAATCTCGTGAGGGCAGGCACTGTCACTCGTATTGGACTTTCAAATTTCGAAATATGAACCTGTTACCAGCTGTTTCCATAGAATGTAACAATCTCATTCTCAGTGAGCAAATGTACAGACATATTGAGAGCTTGTCCATTCCCTTCAATGATTCGTCAACTGCTTTTCTTCAGTTAATCATGAAATATCTAATAACAGTACATTCTCGATATCTCGAAGTCTAAGGGACGCTAAAAAAAAATTCGAGATAGCGAGTTTTCGAGATAACAAGATCATAACCAAAACTATAGAAATTCACGTAAAAACACAAGATACGGAATAATATTCTAAAAATTAGAGTCTTGATAGATGAGAATAAGTATAAATATGTAATGATAGTTGACAATAAGTCTAAATACAGCAATGATAATTTTAATTTTTAAAAGAAGTCGAAAATAATTACATTAAATTGAAAAGAATTAGTAAAATACACTGAACTTACTAGAATTTCTTAAAAAATACCTCTTTTTGCTTCGACACAACTGAACGGAGATTTTTCCGGAAAAATTCATTTTTTACTCGAAAAATATTCGACATAAAAAGGTTTTGAGTGAAAACTCTTCGACATAAGAATTAAAATTAACATTAGATGAATATGTAATATCAAGGGGAAAAATAATTTTCGACTTTTCAAGGTTTTCGAGATATCGAAGTTCGAGATATCGAGAGTTTACTGTAGATATCATGTAGTTCTGTTTACCGCAATATTGCCCTTATTTCCCCAATCTGCTTTTTTTATTATTTGTTGTCTCATTTTAATGTTCCGATTGCATTCATGCTTGTGATATCAATCCATCATGTCTGTGTGGGTGAAGAATTCCTGTCGCTATATACCCTAATCTTTTTTTCTTTTAAAACTAAGCCCCCGTGTACAGATCGATGTAGATGTTTGAAGAAGAGATATGCTGAGATGGATGTTAGATGAAGACTTTGATCCCTGAAAGTCTCAGTCTCTCTCTCTCTCTCTCTCTCTCTCTGCCTGATGTCGTTCGGCGTCTAACCTCTGTGTCTCTTATATCTCTTCCGTTGTCTCCTTAGCTCTTGACCGTCTTTCACGTTCGGCTTCATTCTTTCGATCAAAATCTGTCTGTTGTGCTCTTTTCAATCGTTTCCTCTCAATATCTTTCACAATATCGTTTATAATATGTGATGTATGAAAATATACAATCAGCCCTTGCTCTTAAATAACAACCAATATAAATTCCTAACCTTATTTACTGTTAACAATTTGGCTTGGTGAATCTTTGAATTTACAGTAAATTGAGTACAGTAAATAAGATTAAGAATTTATGTTGGTTGTTATTTAAGAGCCCAGATAATCCATATTGGAATCTATTGGAATATATTGGATATTGGAAATCTAAACCATCACAACAATTGCGCCTTTTGCATTCGCAATAATTACACAGGCACATCCTTGTCCATTGTTGAACTGCGCCGGACAGACGGAAAAGACTTTAGTAGTATATAGATTAGCCCCCCTCCCCCGTCTCCCCCTAGGAAGCATGCGGTACGCCAAGAAGACTCGATTCCAAGTGGTTATGATGCAAAGTGATATTCATTTGAATGTAGTCCCCGTGGCCTAATGGATAAAACGTCTGACTGCGACTCAAACGGTTACAGGTTCGATTCCCGTTGTCCATCTCGATACTGCTTTTTATGGCTGCTTCTTTCAGCGTCATCCATGAAGTTCCGGGAATCGGTTCCATATTTAGTTTGATGTTATTTGATGAATTAGTAGAGGAAATCTACATATTATAAAATCTTTAGTATTATTATATTTTATTCCTTTTTGCATACACTCCTGTATTATTTTATTATTATATGATGCATATTAATTATTTAAAAATAATTAGACTTTAATTTATTTTTAATTTTCTCGCAACAATTTCACAGGCACGCCCTTGTCCATTGTTGAACTGCACCGGACAGACGGCTACGATCATTCTTGAACTGCGGGCAGACGGAAAAGATTTTAAATATTATATAGATCGTGAAGTAAATTAACAAACGTTCTTGATCCAGTTAATCAAACTTAACGCTTAGAATATAGAAACTTTTTGTAATTCTTGAAGACTTCAATTCAATCACTTAATGCATAAAATTACGTCTCTTAATCAACATATTAATAGGCAAAAACTGTACGGATGTATGTTTGCTTGTCATCAAAGCGGAGAGAGTCGGAGAAATAACCAATCACAGTGCAGCGTTGGAACACGTCAGTCGTGACGTCACGCCCATTTGTAGAAATGGCGTCTCTACTATTCGCCCCACTAAACCTTGACGGAGTTCGATTATACAATTATTATCAGCGTATTGAGATTTTCTTTCACACATAAATGAAGTTAATACTGAAATGCATGAAGTTCATGCGTCAGAATTTATCAGAGAGTTTGTAAAACCTCAGTTCTTACATAATTTCATAGCATCGGCTGTGTTCCCATGGAATTCTGGGATAGCCGCGCTAACAAAATTTGACTTAGTCAATATCTCATTAACATTAAAGTCAATATCTCCGAAACAAGTCTCCCAGAAAAACTTTATGAACGATTAAAATCTATATTACTAAAATCTTTTATTTCTCTGTCTGTCTTTCTGTCTGTCTGTCCGGCGCAATTTTCTGAGAGAATGGAAAATAGAAATAATTTTTACAATGAAACATCCGCGACAGGAATCGAA
>JAFIDM010000002.1:48233949-48259604 GCA_023159025.1 Thereuonema tuberculata
AAAAGTGACAATTATAATTAAAATGAGTCAAAAAAGAATAAAGAGATACTTCTATTAGATAGAATACTGAAAAATCACTATCTGTAACTCAGAAACCATCAATATTTGGAACACAAAAGCCACTGAAAAGTGCCACTTAGAATAAGTATTGCATTAGATAGAATACTGAAAAATCACTATTTGTAACTCAAAAACCATCACTATTTCTAACTCGAAAACCACTGAAAAGTATCAATAGGAATAAAAAAAAAGATAGTCAAGAAAGAAAGATGCACTATTTCTATTAGGTAGAATACTGCTCAGAAGTTAGACGTCTTAGCCATTAGACCACTAGGCCTACATTCTAATCTCTGTAAAAAATAAAAATATATCATAGATATATGATTTACAAGGTGGTTCTAAAAGCAGTCGTAGATTGAGAGAATATAGACATCAAAAATTAAATTTAAAAAAAAGCTTTTAAAAAATGTTAGTTTTAGTTTCCTTGATGTGTGTTTTTTTTAATAAATAAAAAATTGTTTTCCGTTACATAAGGGAGGCTTCCGGAGCGAAGCGACGGGTAGCCGACTAGTTGAATAATAATAATGTTTATACACAAAACATCGTATATAAACAGATTTTTGTGAATTAAACAGATTTTTGTCAATCTTACATGTTGACAAATAGTATTAAAAGTTTTCAGTTCTTTACGAATCTTTATGAATCAACTATCAAGAAATGTTCAACAAGGAAAAGCACGAAATTATAACCATCATGCTGAAAATGTGACGGAGACATGAGAATGATAGCTTATTTTGAAGGTCTCGGTAATAAATGACGAAATCTGTAAGTAGAATTTGTATTGAATGCACAAATTTCGGCTACAAATAGATCGAATGGAGCAGGGTTTACACATTTTATTCCGTGAAAAATTTAAGGTATTTCAAAAATGTGGAATTAGTTTTACTTCCGTGAATATTTCACGGGTTGCAACTAATAGTATTTAATTTTTCAGCTTTGATCAGGTGTTATAAATGATTGACTATATTCTTGTCTTTTCTAATGCTTCCTTCCTTTCAAGAAAGTTAGCTTCTTAGATGTTAATAACCATGACAGCTTTGAAAGAAGTACAATCGGACCTCGATATAAGGTCACCCGCATATAAGGTCCTCCCGCATATAAGGTCACTTTTCTAAAGTCCCGGCTCATTGAATAGGAATTCTTTGATATGGATTATCGGATATATGGTCAGATCTTAAATACCATAATCGCATATAAGGTCACTTTTGTCTGTGATTTCAGTGCCACACTGATTCAATTCCAAGAATTTTTCGTGGATACGATCTTTTATCGGAGTCATTTCTCCTACTGACGGAGGGGACAGCTTTTTCACAAAGCACTTCATCCCCTCAAATTCTAGGAAAATAGATGATGAAGACGATATTCCTTTACCCGTGTTAATAGAAGATCTCAGAAATCGCGGCTGTGCTATAGAAGGGGAAAGTAAACATGTGAGAATTGATGATGAAATTGCTACCACTTCTCAAGCTTCGATTTCCGAAATTGTTTCGCAAGTTTTAGATTGCAATGCATTAGAAAGTGAGGATAACGACAGTGATACCGAAAGTGAAGCGGTGACACAAGCAGAAGCACTCAGAGCATTAAATTTTCAGAAACTACAAAACTTAGAAAATATTGTACAAAAGATGAAATCAAAATCGCGACAGTCCTGCATTATGGATTATTTTAAGTAAGGTCAGTTGTACATCAGTACTTTGCTTGAGCATACTAGTACTATTTGTATACAAAATTTTTAAAAAATAATTTCTTTCTGATTCCATTAATTTTAATTGGTTCAACTAAATTAAAAAATTATAACCTAATAAACTGATATTTTTGTAAGTATTAAATTTTACTAAGAATTATACTGTATTTATTAACAAATGCGTATGAATCGGTTATAAGGTCAACCCGCTTATAAGGTCACTTTCGCGAGGTCCCAAGGGGTGACCTTATATCGAGCTCCGACTGTATTTTATTAAAAGGAATAATGTCATCAGAAATGAAGTTTCTAATAACATTATAAAATCTTGTTTTATTCAAATCTAAAACGGCCTCTTGTATTGACTTTCTCAGTTTCCTACTAACAAACTTGTAAGTTTGGCTGATTAAAATTGCTTACTTGTAATTAGTGCCAACTCGTTCACGCCTGGACTCATAGCTGCCATAATTGGTTCCAGAGGCAGTTCGCGAATCATGTTCCCTTGTATCGGTTTTTTTCCTGAGAAGATATCATTGATGTCATGGTAAATGAACTGTTCCTTTTCTGTAGCAAATAAAAATATATAGTCACTTGAAGTTTTAATTCTTGTTGCTGCTTCTATGATGCGGACCAAAGGCATTGGTGTCGATTTCGTCTCTGACTCTCGTTCTGTACGTGATTCTCGTTTTATCTGAAGAAGGTGAAAGTAAATTATTAGCCTAAAGGAAATTTGATTTTTTTTACTGTTGTTAATCAAGAAACAAGAAAATTATAAAATTGCAACTTTTAAATACGTATATAGAAGTATTTATAAAAAAATTCGTAATATTTATATAAGGAAATTCCTGTTGTGTATTCTGTTTCGTTTGTAAATTGTGACAAATATAGACAATACAAGTGAATATAATTTTGTGCTAAAGCATAAAATATTATGGGCGATCCATAATAAAAAAAATCAAAAATAATAAAAAAAAAAAGGAAGGATATAATGGAAAGAAAAAAATGAAAAAAGAAAGTTAGAAAAATAAGAAAAGCAAAAAAAAAAAAAAAAACAAGCCGGCGGACATTGAAAAAAAAAAATTAAGAGAAAAAAAAAAAAAAGCAGATAGACGGATTCGAACCGAGAACTTGCCGATCAAGCTTTAGCTGACAACTAAATTGAGCTGGTTACATTTCTGATATTTAAGCTAATAGCGGAAATCCAATTAAAACAATGCCAAATATCTCGAACATGGTGGGGTATTGGCCCCTGAAAATACCATATTCCTACATTGCTTGGACCTCCGAAGACGATGGTGAAATCCGTTTGTCGATCCGACCTTCCGTTCGGCAATTGTTAGGGGTGGAGGACACGGACGGACAGGACAAACACAATAGCTACTGATTTTGGTCGCTATCACAACCGCATTCTAATGGGTCGCTAATTTGTGCAATTCCCGTCGAACATAATTTACCTTCAAATTTCTCCTACTCAAAAAATCTAATTAAATTCGATTTTAATTTTAATCATATCAAAGTCACTATAAAGAAATTTAAGTTCTTTAGGATTTCATTCTTCGAATATAAGCAATTTAGTGAGAATCAGTAATTTCACTTTTAATATATTTTTTGAAAATGTCACCATCAAGCGCAAATTTCTTCACAAGCAGCTGGACAAATTTTCAAAGTGTCCAAAAAAAAGTGTTCGTAAATATGTATTCCAGAACAGTTTTTGTCTTCAAGAGAAGAAAAATTCTGCCCACTTGTTTTTTTTTGTTTTTTGTTTTTCTCCGTGGAAGATGCCATTTTTAAAAGTACCTGTGCCTGCTAAAGTGATCCGGAAATGGCTTTAAACTTTACTAAAGCCTAGCACAGCCGTTTTAGAAGCACGATACACTATCGAGAACACACTTTGAGGTTTATGAAATTGTGTTTGGTGCGCACCAATGGAAGACTGATTACGACTAGGGCTCATCAACTGACAATCGCTTTGGCAGAGCGTTGGTGCATGCCGGCCTGGAGATTTTATAATCATCCATTTCCAATATTAAATGTATTTAATATTGTAAGGTTCTCGACTTTTGGGTTCAGTTTTTCAAAGTGAATTGTTAGGTAGTAAGTACAGTCATATTCCGGACTTACGGTAGTTTAGGTTCCGTAGCATGTCCGTAAATCAAAGCAAAACATTTTTTTTTCTACCTATCAATGTACGTTATGTATTTCGATCGTCACATGTATACGTAACTTCGTAATTGATAATAACTAGGGATGGACGGGATTGGATTTTTAGGTCGGGACGGGATTTTTTTTTCCCTCCCGAAAATCGGGACGGGATTGTCCTTCCTTCAGTAAATGGGAAATAGTTGTTCGGGTTTTGAAACTTGATATGGACGACAATAATAATAACAAACAAAAACATTTTTATGTCTGTCGCTAGTCGAAATCCCGAAGGCCGTCGTCTGTTGTTTATTGGTTTCGCCGGTCGATGGCTAACGCTATGACGAAAACACTTTCTTGTTGATGTAATATTGGGAGGTAGAAGGAAAATAAATAGTCCAGAGTATTTCTCAATGATTTATTGTAGTTTTCAGTTGCCAGGATTAATAATCCCAGCATTATTAAGCCTTTTGTTGAATTTAAATAAATCGCGAAATCCCGTCCCGAAGAAATCCCGAAGTAAAGCAAATACCGCCCGATAAACGGGATTATAATTTTCCCGAAAATTTCCCGAAATATCGGGTCCCGTCCATCCCTAATAATATCACAATGCGACGCCAATGTACGTAACAACCTTACGTCTTTTACCTTAAATTCTATAAGCTATGTTTACTACGCTTAGCTTTTAATTCCATCACAAGAAGACACTAAAATAAAAGTTATAATGAACGCTTCACTATGAACTTAATCACAAAGAGCAATAGTCAAACGGAGATGCAAATCGAGCCGTCTGAACTCGGAAAAAAAACCCGAGGAAACATAGTAGTAGCAATACGCTGCGCGAGCGACAGCCAACGCAAAATATTGGTAATTCGGAAGTAAACACCTTAGCTTCGGAGTCTAGAAACATTCCAAATGTAAGTAAGAGCGAGTGTGCATTAAGCATTTCATGCTTCTAAATTAAGTAGTTTTCTTGGATAGGAAAAATTTTGGATAGGGTTTCGTGATAGGAAAACTTATAATAATGGTTGTAGATGTCCATCTCAATATATACAAGGAATAAAGAAATCAGCAGTGATTCTTTTTGTAATAGCCGTAGCTTTCAACCAAAATCTCAGTTATTGGTAATAACTATTACAGCTCTTTTAACATCAGTACATTTTGACTTTACTCCTTTCTTAACAGGCCCATTCTGTATAAAAATAAAAGGGAATTTAGCATTTAATAGCCTGACATTGAGTTTAACATTTCTAGGATACTAAGATTTTTGAGTTAAGCATATCCATACGAGTTAAAGATATCTGGCTTTAAAGTTAAATTGTAAAACTTATACAGTGTTACCTCCGAATAACGGACAGTCACGGGACCGGAAGTTTTGTCCGTTATTGGGAGGTGTCCGCTATTCGGGAGGACTATCTTTTTTTCATTTTTTAGCTTATAGCATGTCATTTAATGAAAAATTACGTACAATCTTAATTAAATTTCCACAATTATCATTGCGCTATGAGAGAATATGAACAATTGCAAATTATTTACTATATTGCAATTTTTAAATGAGTGCTAATCCGTTTGTCTTACTTAAAATAATGACAAAATTAATTACAGTATATAGAAAATTTCTAGCCATCCATTTGATGCCTTAAATGTGTCCAATCCTAAAGTTGGACCGACTTCTTTGGCATTTTCTTGAAGGAAAACACCGCTTATAGAAATGTTCTTTGCAATAGCAAAGCGGAACCATTTTATCACCATTTCGTCGATTTTGCTTGTTTCAGTTTTACGAAACTTCAAATTCTTCGAATTTTCGTTTGAATTCACCATCCACATTTTTCTATTCTCATCTTTGTCCTTCAAAAGTTCACTTATCTGAGTTTTTCCAACTTTAAAACGTTCAGCAAGACAACGCACACTCAGCTTTTCTTTTTCAGCAACTTCAAGAACATCAATTTTTTCTTTCAGTGCCAATCTCTTCCTTTTTGACGCCATTTTAATTCGCTCTAAATTTAATCAACACATTTATAGGAAAGCTTTACGAGAGATTGATATTTACAAAGCAACTGCAGTGAAAAAAAGGGCCTCAGATTCGTGCATTGAATCATGGGACACCGATACAATGTGTCAAAGTATGGGACACCGATGTAAATACAACCATGATGTGTTTGTCGAAATGTTAATCGAAAATAATTTTTTTTTTAATAGTTAAAATAACTGTCCACTATTCAGAGTGTCCGCTATTCGGAGTGGATAACATGTAATGTCCTATTTTAAAGGACTGGGACCCGCAATAATGTCCGCTGATTAGAGGTGTCCACTATTCGGAGTGTCCGTTAAAGGAGGTTACACTGTATCTATGTTAACTTTCTTTTTTTCTTCTCTCTCTGATGCATGTTAAAATTACTTCTAATATCTTTCGATTACTTGCTCTTGACGTCGAATGCCTACGAAAAGTATGGAATTCTAACATTCAAGAGAAGTTTGTACAATCTTTTTTAATAATTTAAAAAAAAAAAAAAAAATTCTAGGAAGGGAAAAATTACTGAAACGTAGTTTTTCGACTCTGAATTCTTCTGCTGAAACTGAATGCTGAATTCTTTTTTGTAATATTTAACTATTCTATTTCAGTAAATATTGGATTTTTACCATTGTGAAGATTAATGTAGTTACCTACATTACAGATCTAAGAAACAGATAATAAACAAAAATGTAAAAATATTGATAATAACAAATAACATCTCTGCAAGATTCTCCTTGGAACATTGATTTTTCCTCAGAAATGTTTTCAGAAAAAATTACTAGAACTTAGTTAGAGTCAGAAACAAAAAAAAAAACTATACTTCATAAGGATTAATATAAAGTCATCAATAAAAAAAGAACCAGAATGTCCCAATCTGTATATTAGCAAAAATAAATGAATCTATAATCACTATTGAATCACTATACATTGAAGCTGACATTTGATTATTATTATTACCTTATAATATCGAAATCCAACCCTTTCGACTAAGTCAGTCTCATTGCTTTTAGTTGTATTGCTCAATTCACAAACCCCATCGCTTTCACTAGGTTTTCCTAAATACAGAAATTATATGATCGTTAAAATAATTAATTAATTAATAAATATTAAAAAAACTGAATCTTAACAAAACACCAATTCTTTTGTTAAATTTAAACTGCTCCAATCGCTATTTGATCTTTTGTTCATAATTGTTTATTTAAATCTGTGTCTTGTAAATATATCAGTTAGGTCTTGTTTTATCAGCCATTGACTCCGAACGTTATTCTGCTCTCCCTGTCTCATCCTGTGACAATATTAATTAAATTGTTAAGCTTTACAACAATGGTACTGTTTACATTTCAGATCGTTCATTAAAAGCACCACATCTTCACATCAATAAAATATATTGAATAAAATACATTTATTCAATATATTTAAAAACAGCAAATTTTCGGAAAGAATATCTTCTTTCCTTTTTCAAGCCTATTCAAAAACTAAACAATATCTCTCGGTATTTTGATTATTATGATTTAATTCTTTCTAAAACTTTTATGAAGGAAAATAGTAATATTCAGTTTTAATTGATGATTGAAAATTTCTACATTAATATACTGATCTTATTTTTAAAATTCATTTTATTTTTTTATTTTTTTTTATCTTTGAGTTAATTATTTTTTTAAATGCGTTCATAACTTAATTAAGAATGAATACTGAAGTTCTGAATCGTATTAACAGACTAATAGTTTCATCATTTAATGCATTTGAGATGTTTAATGCTGATGATTTTTATTACAGTGAAGCTGGGTTATAACGCGATCTTTCGGATCCAAGATCTCGAAGATCGCGATCTGCCCGAGCGTTTTTTTACTTCGCGATGTTAAATGTCGTATACTCGAACCCTATTATCGCCCACACGATTCCAAATCGACTTAAAATGGTCATTTCGCGATTACCTAGATCATTCAGAGCGATGTGAGAGAATTTTATGCAGTATTTATAAATATTTAAAAATCATTACCTTTTCAACACTTGATGGGTTATATTAGCAAAAATCTTTATACAGTATTTCTGTTTTCTTACGGTTTGGCGCCGCCATCTTGGTTCTTGTACAGAACAAGACTGTACAAATCGCGCTAGCAGTTCTCTCTCTAAATCAATCGATTTTCGTACTTTTTGGGCGAAAATACGGTAAATTTTGAAATTTTACAATTATACACCTTTTCCAAAATAGAAGGGGTCCAAGACCAAATCGCGTTATATCCGAATTCGCGATATAAACAACCGTGTTATAGCAGAGTTTCACTGTATTTGAGATTTTAGATCTTGCTACATACAATACATAACATGGACAATTCATTTGGAAAACATTTGTGTGTGAGGAGGGGCCCCTGCAGTGTAACATTAAGTGTGACATGGTCGTTAGGGGAATGAAAACAAAATGGACAAAAAGACAGTGGCGCTATTTCTTGGAGCATCCTAAAAACTGTTCAAAATTTAGGGGGTGATCTTAAATTTTAAATTAGAAAAATAGCATATATTTACCCTTCTTGTGGTTGAAAGATTCGCAGTTTTCTGATGTCCGACACAGAGCAGCACAGTGGATGAGGGGTTTGGTTGTTTGTTTGGTAAAAACGTCCTTTTCTGCCAAAGCCTGAACATCATCAATTACAAAATAAAGAAAAGAAATCTTATGTTAAATTATTATAAAAGAGATAGTGGATTGCAGAAATGAAAACTACGCTAAATTACAAATGAAAATATTGGAGGCTATTCGTTTTTACCTTCACAACAGACTGATAAAACTCTCTACACTACATCAAGATACAAGGATATACAATTTAGAAATCAGAATTTCGAATAAAAGCAGAAAGATTTTGATTGGATTTTTAAGATTTTTTAGTCCATTTTAACTTAGTTGTTAAATACGGAAAGTTTTATTAATATTCAAGCGTATTTCAGAATCTACTTCAGATTCCCAACAGATTTTGTGCCATTTCGTAGAGCTTTTTTGATTCCAAAAAAAAATCCTTCCATAATCAAGAAACTTTTTTTTAAAAAAAGATAGTCTTTCTGTATTTTTATGGAGATACCACTGCAGAGTATTTTTTGGTTTATCTTCGCGTACCCCCAAAGCTTCACAAACCACCAAATGCGAAACGCTGATTTCGTCATGTTTTATTTTCTTTTTGCTTTCTCGATTTATCATTTAGATGTGAAATAAACTGAGCAACACTAACTTAAAGCCACAAAAATATAAAAGTTTATGCAGCAAAAAAACAGAATCAAAGACTTTTACCTTAGATTCTTTATATAAAGCTTCGAATGTAGTTCCTCCTTCAGTTTCTAGTGCTTCGATGAAAAGACAAGGAACGAAGAAATAGAAAAACCACAGACTTTGCTTCATCTTATTTCACGAACTGAGCTTTAATGATGTCCTGAGATTGAATCTTCATATTTTTAAACTAAATTAAATGAATAGCTCAGGAGAGGTAACTTAAATATAGATTTATTTATTTTTTGCTAAAGCCAGTTAGGTTTTTTTCTTTTTTTTTTTTTTCTTGACAACATAAAGTTTGTATAGATTATTTAGTAATTTTCTTTGGAACTTTAGACTATGAAAGGCGTATTTATTTTTATGAGTTGTTGATGATTATCATTAATTATGTTTTAACGATATTTTCGAATCTAAAACTAACAAGAATACATCAACTCCTAAAGACCTCCATGCAGCCTTTTTTTCAATATTGACCTTCCGTTTTTTGTATGAAGTTTAAGCAAATATTATTAATCAATTTAGCAATCAATCTTAATCTATTTATATTATTCGTTCATTGACAATTGTTCTGTTCATTCTCTCTCGTTAAAACTCATGATAAATAATCTACTTCCAAGTTTTTGAGTTTAGTAGTGATTAATTTTCATTAAACATTGAGTTCTGTAGTTGATACAGCACGAAAAACTTTGGTTTTAAACAGTTAACGTCTATTAAAAAAATCATAAGCAATATAAAAATATTCATAAAGATTTATTAAAAAATTAATGTATATTAATAACAAACGGTCATTAATGATATTGTAGTTCATTTCACATTTTATTAAAGATTCTTGCTAATTAGGTGTATCCATATGTTTAAAAATTTTAATTCCTAGTAAAATTTCTTCCAAATAAAATTTTAAATTGTTTTGTTTTGATTGTAAAAAAGCAATTTAAAATTTTATTTAGAGAAAACGACACGACGACATTCAGAAAAAAAAGATTGCTTGACGCACCACATTCCCTGCCTGCCATTGTCAATTATTGGACGGTCACTAAGGCGTGTTGAATGTCACGAGGTGCTGCTGTTATTACAAATACTATCAGTAAGTAACTGTTGATGGTGAATTTCTTAAAACTCCTTTATTCTTATCACGAACGACATTTAGATTGAGACTAGAACACAATCCAGATATAAACAGATGAATTTATCTCTTGTTGGAGTCCAGACGCACTTTCTGATGATGTAGTCTATGTTACAAATGCTTTAAGAATGCGACGGTGAAACTTGTTTTCTATAAGCGTTTAATCTTTAAAGACAAATCTCTAAGGAATTAAAAACTTTTAAGATTTGAAATAGGGAAACTACGGGATGCGATTTCTTGGAAGAAAAAGTGGTTCGTAGATGTATTGGATGCATCCTACCAAGAGTCAAAGTTTCCCATACAGATGTATTCAAGTGATATACAGTGTTTTCCTAGGGAACTTCTCGGCCACCCTGTACATCGTACTGAGTTTAATTATAACCGTCTACAATAATAACAACCAATGATCATTAACTCTGTTGCAGTTTATTTTATATTTTATTAGTTAAAATGATCCTTCTGTCAGAAAATTGTAATTATTCTAAAATTCCTTCTCTGAAGATTAGAAGAAATCATTTTAAAATATTATAAATTGAAAGCGACATTAACATAAAGAGATTCAACAAAGAAGATATTTTTCGGATCTTTTTCAACAATTTTCATCCTCAGATAAACTTGCCACAAAAAATCGTGGTGTATTTTAACGAGAGATTCCTGAAATATCTTGAAATCTATCTTCCTATAAGTTTATTAAGCAGTTATTATCATGAATACTTGAGAAGTTCTTAATACAACGTTACGTTATCGAAAAAAAATGTTTTGTAAGATTTCTTAATTCCAATGAAAGCGGATAAATATTATTCTAGGTGCTACGGTGCAGACAAAAATAAAATACCTGTTCCTCAGTTAAAGTGAGAATGTAACTCAGGTCTCCAACAACGGATCCAACTTAGAATAAACATCGT
The DNA here is from genome assembly GCA_023159025.1 of Thereuonema tuberculata. Lineage (NCBI taxonomy): Eukaryota > Metazoa > Arthropoda > Chilopoda > Scutigeromorpha > Scutigeridae > Thereuonema > Thereuonema tuberculata. The sequence goes on from JAFIDM010000002.1 coordinate 48,245,125, forward strand.
TTTCAAGTATTGGCCATTTAATATATACTACGTAAAAGTTTGATGATCGTATCTTTCATTAGTTTAAAACTACAGATATCACGAAACGATGAAGAGACACCTTTTCTATGACATATACTTTTACTGCTGCTTATCAAGAGCTTAGAAAACTGTTAATTTTTTGATTTACAAGGTTATAAATGGAGTCGAATGGTTTTCAAAGTCAAATCAGCTGGGGTTTTTTTTTTTTTTTTCAATAACACAATCATATTGCTTTTTAATTAATGAACCTAATAGGGATATGATGAAAAATCAATTGGTACTGCTATCAGAATTCGTACTGGGTTTAGCAGAGGTGTGTAAAATTAATAATGCCCTACGCTCATGAAAAATTTTAAAACAAAATTTTAATTATGAAACAAATTCAAAATTGCTATACAAAATTCTAAGAGTTTGATTACTCTCTTAACAAAACAAAATACACATGTATATATTCATTAATAATTCTTGCTTGTCTATCAAATGCAATAATTAGCAAATAAGGCCCATTTGCATTTACAAGAAAAATATACTTAATCCTCTTGGATTTATTTTCAATTTAAATTAAATAAATGCTATTATAATTCAATGCATTAATTTGAACTTCAATACAAACTTACTACAAATATGAATATTTACTTATTACAATTTAGAGTTCAGTATATTTATAGAATTGGCTTTTCACCGATGTGAGTTTTACAAACTAAATTATTTGCACTAAACCAATGTCTCGATATCACTTGTATGAGATTATAGTGTATATTCACTTAGCATACAAATATTCTCAATGTTACTATATATAACCGACTAATAATACCTATGTGAATGTTTCACAATAATTTGTATTGTTAATCTCTAACAATACAATTTCACTAATAATTGTTTTGTTATTATTTCTACTAACTCAAAAGAACTATACTCTGTGATTATTACAACTCATTAAACAACTCTATTCCTTTGTGTAGTTATCTTCTAATTCCTTAGTTTAATATAATAAATAATAGTACTCACAGAATGTCGTCTTCTTATCCTCTCACTTCCTTATTGATTCGGTGAATTCTTTTATCACTAAAGCACTGGCACATAACTTCAATTTAATGAAGTTTTCACTAAATTTGCACGTTTCACTTTTATGTAATTTTCCAACTATTATTACTCGAAGCACTAACACTTTAGTTATAGCTGTCTTCTATTCTTTTATCTTTTATCCTTCTTCTATCCGTTCAGCAGTATCCATATAGTAGACTACCAACTCGTCTTGTAAAACGGAATCCGCTTGTAGGTATTACTTTCCGTTTCTTCCTAATTCTATTTGATAGTCGATCTTCTTTCTTCGAATATCCTCTTGAATTCTTTTTCAGGTTTTCAGAATATCATCTCCTTAATTTTTCTTATTTTGACTCGGAATAATATCTTCTTATTATATTGCTTAATATTATTATTTAATGTTCAATATAATTTTAGCTACTTCATTCCGTCTTGGAATAGGCAACTTAAAGTCTTGAATTATCCTGCCTTCCTTTTCTCAATGGATTAGTCCGGCACGGTAACTGCAATTGTATCTCTTCTTTAGATATCTCTATTACTTGAATTCTCGATTCAATTTAATTAAATTAATTGTTAGTTACTAATTACTATTGTCCACAGCCTTTTGAACTAACAGGAATATATTTTCTCAGTTCTTTTTACGGTCTTAACTCCAACTTTCCCCGTCTTCGTAATGTATTCTTCTTTACTTCTGATTGCGTTAATTTAAATGCAACAAGCTTTAATGTTAATGAATCGCCTTGATTCATTCCACGTATAATAATTTTAGCTTTAATTATTATCGCAGGGATATAATATAATTATTCTTTGAGCAAAGAAACTTACTCATAGTTCTATCTGTGGGTGCCGTTCCATTTTATTCCCCGGGTCGGGTTAGCTCCATCGGCTAACCTTATTACTTCACCCGTTCACAACGGCTTCACCAGTTCAACCCTCCCGGGTTGACTTTTCGTTAACCTCTGACACGTCTCACACCTGACTAACTTGTGTCGTCACACAACGTCATCACTTAATTTACATAAGTGCGTAATAAACTATTATTTAAATTAAATAAAAGAAGTTTAAGTAAAAGAATAAATTATTAATAAAAATTTTCTCTTTTATTATTTATTTTTTTTTTAAGCATAATCATTTAATATTAATTCACTTATCAGTCCAACTATTTTAAATTTTACTATTGGTGAATATTAAAATTTAATATTCCCAGCAGAACCTTTATTAATATCAAAGATTATCTTAAAAGTTCCTAACGTTTTTTGGCCAGTAAATGTGTGTCTATATAACATGATCGTCTTCGCAGGATCTCGTAACAGTTGCCCAAAAAGACAATGGATATCTTAAATCCTTGCCAGTATACTTTCGGTCTTTTTTACAGGAGACTGATTGGTGTTTACTTATACACTACAACCTCGTTTATCCGGACTGACTGGGACCAAAGGCAATCCGGAAAATCGAAAATCCGGATAATCCGGGTAATATGGGTAATAAGCAAAACAAATCGTTAAATAAGCAGACTTACCGTTTATTACGATAAAAAAATATGTTTTGTAACAAAATTACTCTAGTAAAGCTTTCTTAAACTCGACAAAAACATTTTATTACCATAATTTATTGTACAATCTATGCAGAAACTGTACATTTCGTCAAAATAAAAAGCGAATGTTTGACATACTTATAGTTATGTTCTGTTATCGTAGTTAAAATTATTATCTATGTGAACATTAAATAATAATAAAAAAAAGTCTACAAATCTGATCCGGATTATCCGGAGATCCGGATAAACGAGGTTGTAGTGTAATAGTTAAAAATGTTCGGTTGTTTCAAAAAAGTTTTATCTAAGGGCCTAATTTTTAATGAAACTCCATAGGAGATTTCACTCATTTCTTTTATTAACAGTTAAATTTATTTTTCTATTGTTACTGTTTGCAAAACTTAAAATTAAGCTTTTTGAGTTATTGTAGCGTCAACGGCATTTTGGATGCAGTGAAACAGTATTGTACTGATATTTTGTATCAGTGTTAAATTAAGAAAAAATTATATATCAGTGTGTCTTACAATACTTTTTAACAATGGGACAGTGTGATTTTTTAAAAACCGTCATCATGACAATTCATTATATTACAATAATTATCTAAACTCTACTGATTCCGAGGCTGCCTTCGAGGTATTAGTAAAACGCATCTAATGGATAAACATGGAAGCCGTTATTATAATAAAGTAAAGATACTTCAGTAGAAATGGCTGCATTTGAGAAATGTTGTTTTTTGTTTCCACTGAAAGTTGGAAGTTTAATTATCGCTTTCTTATATCTTGTAAGTAATCATTTAAAATCTTGAAAATGAAAGTTAATGGCGGCTTATATTTGCATTAAGTATTTGGTGTAAGTCTGAATAGAAAGAAGATTGATGGATTTTTTTTTTTTTTTAATTTCCTCTAAACTATACTTCTCTAATTGAAAAAATACAGAAATTACTTTCACGATTTATAAATTTCAAATATGTCTTCCGTTGTTTGTAATCCTTCAATTTATCTCACAGCTACTTTACAAGATAATATTGTTACCACTGAAGTTGAGTTTATTTGCATGCAGCTCAAACAGCGGTTACATACATGTAACAGTTTCAGACTTACGACACTGATAACTAATCTGTTTTAATAGGGATGGATGTGAAATAGGAAATCAATAGTCGAAAATAAGGGGATTTTCTTTAGGCACCAGACTCCAGGAACGAGAGTTCGTAGACGTTAACGTCCGGATTACTTCTTCCTTGAACTGACTCTCTAGGTTGTTCCCTTTTTTTTCCCAGTTGTCCCGGATGTGGATCTCTCAACTTCAGTTAGGTCGTTGCCTTCCTGGGCTCGTCCCGCAACTGGAACCTTCTATCACCAGATGGGATGTCCCGTATCAGAAACCTCAGTCGTCAGGCGGGTTGCTGTTTCCCTGAGCTGTACTCTTCTCTTCTTCAGGAATAGAACTCCTTCTACTCTGTGTAAAAGGACCGCTTGCTTCCTACGTTCTTCTGTCTTCTGTCTTAGATACCGAGTACGATCTATCTTCATCATCATTGAAGAGGAGATCCCTTCTTCTTAGACTAGAGGAGATTCTTAAGGCGCTGGCTGCCACCAACGTTCTCTCTACTTCAATGCGAGAAGGATCCTGTTGTGGCTGACTGCCACAGGCTAATCCATTTGGCTTTCCTCTGCTTCTCTTTTTATTCCTTGTCCCAGCCTCTTTCTGGCACGGCTGGGACAGTCAACTCTGCTGTAGGGAAGCAGGGTCAGGCCGTGTATTCTAGTAAAGGGAGGTCGGCCTATTCAACCGGTAACAATATAATAAGCACAGAAAATACATGTTTTCTGATTTTTATCAGAACTTCTTATTTCCCAGACCCTAGAAAATAATTCGATTGTTTTTCAAGTGATATCTAAAATAGTCTGCGTATGGGTATCTGTAGTTAAGGATCTAACTTACAAAATAATTTTCCCATCTACTTGGTTTGCTTAAAAGTTTCGCTTTAATCAATACAATAATTAATTTATATCAAATTTGACTTAGTATAATTGTATACATCTTATTAGATTTTGGTACTCTTGCACTCGACTTTACAGACTCCTTTTAAATATTCGTCAAAATACTATTCTTCAAGTACAGTAAAACCTCTCAAATCCGGCCCTCGGTAATCCAGCCCCCACGGTAATCCTGGTCCTGAATATTTTTTTTTTTTTTTTTTATTAACTAAATTCGTATCCCTATTTTGTTTACCTATCCACGCGTATTCAATATGAGTGAAAAAAAGAAAGAAAAACTTTGTCACTATGGAACAGAAGCTTAATGCGTTAAGGAGATTGGATGCAGGGGAATCTGCAAAACAAATATCACTAGAGCTTGGTGTCGGAAAAAGCATATTTTTGTATTGTTTTTAATGAACATTTGATTGCAAAATTATGAAAATGGGGTTAAATTAATTAAACCTGGCATTATGTCTTCACAAAAATTGAGCTATTGAGTTATTTTAAGAACACTCTCGGTAGTCCGGCTTTTCTGTAATCCGGCCTACTGGGCGCCACATTAGGCCTGATTTGAGAGGTTTTACTGTAATTCGAAGAATAATGTAGGGATCAACATTAAACTTCAAATTTTTTTTAATTTTATTTATTTATTTATTTATTTATTTTTTACAGAATAACGTCAAGATTATATTCATGCTTCTACGCTTACATAAGGCGTATTTAAGGACCAGCAGTATTGTATTTTTTTGTAGCTTAACGAAATTTCATTTTTTAGAATTACATTTAAACTGTGTGAATTTAAATGTTTTTAGTATCTGTACGCTAGGATTACTTTATTTAGGGCCAAAATCATCTGGCCAAATAAATGTTAAACATTTGTTTAAAATTCCTTGAAATTACAAGTGTAGAAATATCTTGCAATGGTTGCATTGCTGTTAATTCCATATACAAACACACCAATGTTAGAAATTTTCGGGAATCCTTATTTACGGCATGTTCTAAAGATATTTTTAATTAACATTCTGTTTCGCTATATTTATTTATTTATTTACTGTTGCTGACACTTCATTAGAATAAATGACTTTATTAAAACAACGATAAGAAATAAATGATACTGTGATTGAGGAAATGAAATTATTATTGAAATTTAAATTAAGAGTTTTAGGATTATCATCTTAGAAATGATTAATCTTTTATTGAAGCAAGATATTTTTTAACAATGAAGGATTAACATGTTTTAGACAAGTTTTGCGTTTAGTTATTTATTAAAGTATGTATTCACATGTTAATTTTAATATATTCTTTTCTGAAAATCATCATCAACTTTTTTTTCCTAGCCAATCATTCGTATTCTATTATAACTTGAATTAACAGAATAACGCTTATTGATTTATTTTCTTTCCAAATTTGTGAAAGTGAGAACATGCGATGTTTACATATTTTTACAAAGATCTTTATTACGGCATCCAGGATAGCTGTTCCGTATTTAACTGGAATTATTCAATATTTACTAGTTCTGAAGAAATTGGAAATAATTAAAAAAAAAATTGTAAACCTTTAAAATGAAATTAGATACATACATGAATTGCATAATTAACTTAAACAGTTTTAATTATAAAAGCAATGATAGAAGGTTTAAGTCTTGGGTGAGCTGTAAAGCGAGACGATGTCCTACGGTCGCCCACCTCTAAATTTGGAAATGAATCCATTTTATGAAGGACTGAGGAAGCTTAAATAGAAAATAAAAAAATCATCGACCTTTACTGGGAATCGAATCGTGGAGCTCTCTAGCTTTTAAGCCACTAGGTCCATATATAAAGAAAAAATAGTGGAATCTATAAAAAGAATAACAGCAGTCTGGCTCTTAACACCTCTTCACATTGCTAGAGGATCGTTACGAACACTGTTCTCGAATAAAATAAACATACAGGAATGGTTGCAAAGGTCATGTTAGAAGAGAGCCTAGCTCTTAAGTATTCGTAATTGGTTGTCGGACTTGATTTTCAAAATAAAAAAAAAATACTATGTTTCGACGAAATTCTGACTTGGAAAATTAATTAGAAAAATTGATTTTTCTAGTTTTTAATCGGATATCTCTGGGATAGATTATCATAGGGGGAAAATTCATTTCAGAAACTGTTTTGGTTTTATCCTTTTTGGGCTCAAAAAATATTATTATTTTCTTCTGTTTGTTTATTAATTTAAATATCATAAAAGCAGAAATTCTTTGTGTTTTTCTCCATGATTAAAACACAAATCAACCTATTCATTTACAATTCCTCTAAAAATTGTAGCAACATTACCCGTTGAACAAGAAAGGATTAAACATTTTCTTACAATATTAGTTTACAATTAGCAGTGTAATTCCTTACTACGATCTAACATTTTAATTCTTTATTTTAAAAATATTTTCAGTTTATTCATGTGTCCCTGGGTTTATTTATTGTCGTTTTCACGAGTTATGAAATCCTGTCTCCTCCAGGACTGTGCGAAGATTCCAGTTTTAAGGAGATCTTTCCAGCTATCTGTAGTCCTACAAGAATAGGTAGGATTCCTTCAACGAATTAATAAATAAGACTGTTCTCATTAGTACAGCTGTTTCACGTTACATAGCGATCGTCAGTGAGGATAAGTCGACTGAGTGCACCGGGACTTTGATTAGTCGTGGGAGAGGGGCGCGCATCTGTGGATGTTAATTCGGATTTGTAAATTCTGAATTTCTTCCCCTGGTGTGAGAGGAGTTAATTAAACTCTTACCTCTTTCGCTCCAGTAGATCAAACGCCAACGAAGATTCAGATACTTCGATCAAAAGTCGTAGAAACAAAAAATTATGCAAATAATTAATGTGCCAGCTTCAAACTCAGCCATAAAATTAATAACATGTTTTACATACGTAAACCGATAAGCCTAAATCACATCATATTTCGAGAATTGATAATGGAAACAAAGATTAAAAAGTATTGGCTTATTGTACAATCAAGGACAGGAGATAACTATCCATAAAAGCTGGAATCTAACGGAACAACCTTAATTAATCATTTCTTACTTTTTTGTCGATTAACTTTTATACTGTAGTCGGACTTCGGTTGATTCACTGTCACGATCTATATTTAATCAAGATTAATTTCAAATCGCAAATTCTGCAATTATTATACATAAGAATTAGTTTTGAAAATATTTCCAAGTTCGAATTATCGAAAAAGTAGAGGATAAGAAATCTAATATTTACAACTTAGAAAAAGTAATTTTCTAAGTCACGTAATTTTCATTTTCAAGTTATAGATACGTTTTTCGAAGAAATGGAAAATTTTTGATATTTTTCTTTTGCATTGATCTTTTAGGTCTTGTCTATGTATTGATGACGTGTTTCTTATTACTTTTCTTTGATTGCCTTCTTTTGGCTGGAGTCTTGATGAAATCAAGAGACGCACTTCTTATATCAATTCTCAATGAAGGATTTTGGAATATTACTTGTTATCTGGCTTATTTTCATCAGGTAAATATAAATAGTCGCGAATTTCTTAGTAATATTATTTTTTTTTTCACAAATCCACAAAACATACGTGAAAAAATGTGTATATTCATTAGTATAAAGTTTAAGTTATTTTTTTGTTTTTAATACAAAAGCACTGCAGTAGTTCGAAACAGCAAAACAAAAAAAAATATAGAAAAAGTTTAAGGGGTTAAAGAGCAACAAACAGGACTTCAGTTCATGAAAGAGCTTTTGATGACGTAATTTCCTTATGGATTGATGTTTCCAGGACGTAACAGCGCCATCTATTGCTAAAATTCGTAACTGAATCTTGTAAACATTACGAAAACATTCTAGTTTTTGCATTTTCTACAGTTACAAATACAAATTACAATTGAAATAATTATAAACGTTCCACCCTATTCCCCTTGCTTGGCTATACAAAGTTTGTCCTTTCTTGGTCACGCTTATGCGATCACAAAACGACGCCATCTTGGACTGACTGCTCGGAGTTCAGGTTGATGACATCATGACTGGTGACGTTTGTTCCAGACAAAAGCGATCGCTACGTAATGACCATTTATGGCAATCCACTTTTTTTTGAAAAATACTATAATTTGGGCTCGATTGGTCAGCCCAAAGATCGCCCGCATTTTAACTTTCATACAGAAACCAGGTGCCCATTTTTCAACGACCGGGTGAACCCTAGGGATCGTCTGAAAGAGAAAGAACCTAAAAAACTCTACGACCCAGCCTGGCTCTTCCATTTACGACACTACTAGGAAAAAAATACTGATAGCTCAGCTAAAAATATTTTAACATTTTAAAGAACTTTTTTAAGTTGCAGTTCATTAGACACATCTGTCAGCTTAGGCAGGAAGTATATTATTTCAAAGATATTGAAACAGTATATTTCGATAACGCTGTATAGGATGGTCGGAAAGTTCCCGTACTCCCTGTTTTGTTATAATTATGATACATATTTAGATTATGATCTTCTCTCTACATATTAAATGACCTGTATATCATTTGAATATATCTGTATGGGAAAGTTTGACTCTAATACACATACGAGCCACTTTTTCTTCCAAGAAATCGCTTCCCGTAGTATCTTTATTCAGATCCTTAAAAGTTTTTAATTCCTTAAAGATTTGTCTTTAAAGATCGAAAGCTAACAGAAATCAAGTTATCATCGTCGCATTCTTAAAGCATTTGTAACATAGGCTATCATCATCAGAAAGTGAGTCTGAACTCAACAAGAGATAAATTCATCTGTTTACATCTGGATTCTGTTTTAGTCTCAATCTAAATGTCGTTCCTGATAAGAATAAAGAAGTTTTAAGAGATTCACTATCAACAGTTACTTACTGATAGTATTGTAATACCAAATATATAATACACGTAATAATAGGCGGTATGGTAACTTTCCGGCCACCCTGTAGATAGTTTTGGAGATGGGAAGATTGAATAGTGTTGCATTTATTTAACTATTCGTTAAAGATGACAACTTTTTATTTAAGAAATGCAGAATTTGATGGACGAAGGATATTTTTTATTTTATTTTCATTGTTTTTATATATGAAATCCCAGTACTGTTATTCTGTTACCGGAATCAAAATATCTTATCTTGACTAATTCAGATTCCAACCCACTCTTTTCGTCGCTTTCCTTTGGCACAGGAGGAACGCTTGGTTCTTTAAGAACTGTCGCACTTCCAAGGGTGTACTTAGTTTGTTCTTTTGGGGCAGTGGTTCAGTATCTGAGATAAAAGAATCTGAAGCACAAGAGGTAGACTGATTACATGTTGCAATGCGTTCTTTCAACCGCTTATGATTTTCGCGTAATTTTCTCAGCTGGTTTGATCCTTGTCTTTTTGGGATTTCCCCAAAATCATGTTAATGAATAATAAAGGAAATTCGATAGTTCGAACACCAAGGTCTAACATTTTGTGCAAAGTAAGAGGTAAAACCACGGATATAATTTCAAGTGTAACTATTTTTGATTCTGGTGCACAGCGATCAAATTCTTTTAGCAATTACATGAAAACCACAAAATAAGGGTCCTTGAAATTAAATCGTAACTCGATATATCGATTCTATGTCGGTGACAGTTATTGCTGCCGAAAGTTCATGGTTCTAAAAAAAAAAATAAAAAAAAAATGGCGAAGTGTATTTGGATCATTGGAATTGCCACTTCCTCCTGGTCACAATCAAACCCATTTCATTCTGTAGTTTTGATAAACGTCATCTTTTATTTTGACCGAAGTCTTTTTGCCCCTTCCTCTCTAATCTGCCACTTTAGATTTGAGAAGAGCTATTAGCTATTTGCATTGAAGACATGTCAATTGTCAATAAAAATCCTGATTTTTTTTATGATAAATTTCTTATAGTATCTTTCTTACTTCTGTGGGCGTTAGTTCATTGTTTCATTTACCGTTGGTAATTTAGTTCTTGTTAAACGCGACACAATCACTTCTCCTAATGGTAGAAGTTCATGTTTAATGTGTGCCTAGGTCTGGCGTAAATGAATGAATTAGAAAAATAAACACAAATTGGTTTAAAAACAACATATAATTAAAAAGGTAAAATACATTACAATGAGCGGAGAGCTTTCGCAGCCATTCACGGCTGCCTTTGTCAATCAATGGTTACGTGAAGAAAATGACTTCAAATTTATACACTTTGAAAATTTTTACATAATTGTTGAATCGTTCAACCAGTTCAATATGTGATATCTTAAAGAGAAGAAACCAACGGTTCAATCAAATGTAAGAAAAGTTCTATTGAGGGATAGGTATCAGTAAACCTCTGGCTGCAATTTGATTGAAGGCTGTATAAGATCGTTATCCCTCTTGCGGCTGGAAGGGGAACCTGTTTTCTATTTCCTCGGTTCAGCTAAGAGTACGACGTAATGGAGGTTTTGGTTATCCTGTGTTCCTTTTTCTTCCTTGGCTATACTGCATTGCCTTATTAACGATGATTTCCAAGTAGGTGTTTTCCACTTGCTCTCACGACGTTCCTCCACTGACCTATGCTGTTAGTGGTGCCAATCAGAAGCACATCCAAAGCTTTCAAACGGTATACGTGTGGAATTACAGTGGTCCCGCATGTTTGACAGATAAAAATAGTTGCCAAGACTTCCATTACGGCCCTCGTGTATACAGTAAAATATTCCCGCTGTCCTTTGATATAAAATTCAGGGACATCGATATCAATAGAAAACCGTCTGAATTTTATGCCTCATTTTGGCGGGTTAAATATGCTAATTATTTCGAAAATAAACTACCATCTTGACCAAAGTTCTCAAGTATAATGTTGTGCATCGACATCAGATATCTCTACTGTATATATAGTAATATCAGCATCTGCTTCCCAAATTAAAATAAAAGTAAGATGTAGAATAAATTACAACTAATTAATTAATGGTGGCAAGTAATTTTCGAGCGTAGAAAATGTAGGCTTTAGGATTAAAAAAAAATACTAAAAATTCTTATTTATGCCAAAGAATTTATTCCTAGATCTTATTTAACTTTCGAATTGAATAACTTAAAATCTGTCAGATTCATCATTGGTGAATAATGCCAGTATTACCTTTAAATAAAGATAATATAATAGATTTCATTACGTATTATTTACATGATTTAGTGAAGAATATGAACGCTATACACTGTCCGGCCACTTTATTAGGTACACCCCTGTCTGTGCGCATGAATGTCTGGACCCGTCGTATCTCACAACAACTCTTTAAGCCGGTGGGGGCAGTGTCATGGTGTGGGGGATGTTTTCCTGGCGCACGTTGGGTCCATTGATACCTCGGGTATCGTCAGGATGCTAGAACGTACCTTAGCTGACTAAGTGAGTCGTACATGTTAACAGTTTATCCTCATGCAGATGGCTACTTCCAGCAGGATAATGCGCCGGTGCACAAAACCCGCATCACTATGGGATGGTTTGAGGAACAAGACGATGACTTTTCCTTGCTGCAGTGGCCCGCTTAGTCCCCTATTAAAAATTTGTGGGATGATTCTGGAACTGGTTTTTCGCTCCAGGCCTACACCTTCGTCAAATCTTCAGGAACTGCGTGACACACTCATGATCTGCATGTTACGTTTTCAGCATCTTATGGAGTCCATGCCCCGACGAATTCAGGCTGTTTGGATGGCTAAAGGAGGCCCAACACGCTACTAGGTAGGTGTACCTAAAAAAGTGGCCGGACAGTACATTTGCTTATAAAGAAATGTTGTTACTTCTGTTACTAATATTTCGTTTTATTTTAATTAGATCATCACTGATCAGTTCACTATTTTCTTTGGAGTTTTCTTTCTTTGGATTGGACCTTTCCTGTTTTCCCTGTTCGTTTTGTTCTCATTCATGAAACAAACAAAACGTAGAGGCATCAAATAAAACGATTGTTTGTTTCAAAAGCACGAGATTCGTCTGTTAAAAAGAAACATTGTCTTTATTTAACAAAGAAGAAAAACAACAGGTAAATCCAGTAGATCTGGAAGGACTTAATCAATGGACATCAATATCAATATCTGAGTTGATTTTTTATCAAAGGTATTCCATTTTTCTTTTTGCTGATTGATGGATGTATTTCGAACAGTTGATGTAACAGCTTTACCAAGACGTGCTTTTTTTTTTGTTCCCAGGCAAGTGAAACCCTGGATATCCAGTGCCGTAGCTAGAGGATTGGGGGCCCCGGGGCAGAGCCGGCGCTAGGAGGATGCGGGGCCTCGGGCAAGTTGAATTTTGCGTGGCCCTTGACAATCCTATTTTAACAACCAAAAAAAAAAAAAAATTCGTTCGGGGGCCCCCTTTGCTCGGGGGCCCGGGGCACTGCCCCGGCTGCCCCGGTGGTAGCTACGGCCTTGTGGATATCGCAACGTGTTTTTGTAGTGAATATTATTTTGCTTGATGTAATTAAAATGATTCTATTTGTTAAGCGCCTCCTTGAAATTGGAAGTCATCTTGGAATGAAGACAGTTGAGAAGTTTCCTTCAAATCGTGCAGCTGCGTTGTGATTGGTTGACGTTATTCCAAACGAAGCATTCTGATTGGTGACGGCATGTTTTTAACTGTACTACGAACTGTGACTTTACAGGAACCCTGTCTATTCTAATTTTTTTTGTAAATACTATAGTAAATTTTATTTTTATGAAAATCACAAAAAAAAATTTGTAATTCAGACAGTACTTCATAAGGCAAATTTTATTTGTTCAAATTTCCTAATAAATATATACTTTATTTATTTAAAATATTTGTTTTTTCTTTTGGACAGTACACTTCAGAAATACATTTGCAGACAGATCAGGTTCAAATACAAAGTTCTAAATTAAGCAAACGGTTTGAATATTGTAATCATAATGTCATTTCGTTACAGTTATAAATAAACTTAACTTTTTAAAAATAGCTGTTTCTAAAAAAAAAAAAAAAAGGATTTTGTATATGATATTCCGTATCTTTTAATTGCAAAGTTAATTTTAAAATTATAGATAAATACGACCCCATTCGTATCCCATTTTGATAATGCTAAGAAAACATTCATGTTTTAAAAATATTTTTCTGGAAAAAAATATGAAAAAAATTGGCCTTTTTGAGTATTTAAAAAAACGAAAATCTTGGAAAGTGTTTAAAAAAGTTTTTTTTTTTTCTTCCAAAATAACTAATGTGAGATATCAAGTAAAATGACGTCTACACTAGCATAATAAAAAAGAACTACTTTCAAATATGGAAAAATATTAGTTGATCCTGGAACTCGTTGCAGAGAAAAAAAAATGCGGAAAGTAGTAACTTTTGCTTTTGTTCCGATCTCATTTGGACTAAAATTAAAATTAAAAAAAAATAATATAAATTATTATAATAATAATAAAGTACATTTAAGATGAAAAGGTTTTAAGAAATCGAAGATCTTGTTATTTTCTACTTTAATTTGTAGAATTTGAAAATAGTTAAGATGATAAAAGGAAAGCCTTTTTTTTTTTTTCTTTCTTTTGTGGACAAATTCCTTTTGTGGCAATAATTGAGATGCCCAAGTTTTTTGTTTTCTACTTTTGATTGTTGTTTTTTATTTTCTTATTCTTTTTAGTTTTGATTACCAACTTTGAGTTAAGATGCTTTGCAATAATGATGTTGAGAATTCGCTGCATAAGTCGTAATCAATCGTCCGCCCCTAGTTCATCTTTTCTTGGGCAATTATACTTGATTTCTTTAAGACTAAGGGTTGTTGAGTAATAAGTTTGTGTAAATGTACTGAGGGGTTCGTTCAAAATTTGAAATTTTCGCCATTTAGAAAATTTAGTTAGACTTGTAAAAACAAAAAACAAACAAACATTTAAATTTTTTTATACTTTCTAAAGGTACAGCCTAAATACAAAAAAATCATCACAATCTGAGACATAAAGGTTCAAAAATATTTTTTTTAGAAATGAAC
>JAFIDM010000002.1:48259614-48279197 GCA_023159025.1 Thereuonema tuberculata
GTTCATTTCTGTTAATATTTTCAGCACGTTAAATTTCTTATTTTTTGTTTAATATTTTTTTTTCTTGTTGATTTGCACCATTATTTTTCTTATTTAACATTTATGGACCCGTAGCAGGCTCAGATTCAAATTAAAAGTATGGCTGCACTTTTTAATGGATCATCTTAGTGTTTAACACAGTCTTATAACAACAAGAAAAAAAAAAAAATTTTTTTTCTTTCTTTCTTGATTTTCCGTTTGCTTGATTTTTTCGTTCTTGGTTAATTCGGCTAAAATTTTGAGCCGAAGATCTTATTTCCAAATCTCTAATCCAAGTTCCTAATATGTCGATAATCGAGAGGATAAGCTGGATTTAAAAAATAAATCCAGAGTGCTAGAGAGTGAATAAGATTTGATGTTCGAAACTTTTCCAATTCCTTCCATTTCCGTGGCCTCTTCTGGAGAATAAATCCTAAATTATGTTTGGTGAACTTCCGTAACCTATTGTTATCTGTTTTGCTGACGAAGAATTGAATTTCATCAAAATTAAGTAACAACATTCATGGAAAATCCATAAGGAAATGTTGGTCCCAGCTGTAGAAATGATCTTATTCACTTTGAGGAATGCCGTTGCTGATGCCACTATAAACTGAAACGGCGGTTGTGCCACTGGTAGCTTGATTAGTGATTCTTCTGGAAAAGTCTCCATCTTTTATTATTTGTCCGAGGGGGTGAATCCAACGGGCTTCCATTTCTTTTTCTCTCATTTCTTGAAAATACGAGAAAAGAACGAGGAAAAAATAGATATCACGTACAAAGCAAAGGATAACGATTAGACCCACTGTAACAAAGGCAGTGGCGGTTATTTTCATAGTTGCCTCAGTAGGCGAGTCATCGTCATTATAGACTTTAGAGAATTCATTTGCCTGTTCAAAAGGAAAGGAAAATATTACAAAGGAATAAATTCAATTTCGAGTGGCGTCACTTAAATTATTTAATTAATGAACTAGTTGATCCGTGCGAATAATTCGCAACAAAACCACCTTTGAGAAATAATAAACAAATCCAACAGCTGTCGTGCATGTTAGTAAAACATATTGTCAATAGATGGCGCCTTCTCCATTTTTGTAAAAAGGTTGACCCGTGCAAATAATTCGCATATTAACTTGATCAGTGGCCGAATGGTAATGTGGAAATGAATAAATGAACAGATTGTCAATTGATGGCGCCTTCTACATTTTTATAAAAGATTTTTAAAATAAAGTTTTTTAACGAAAAAATTAATTTTAAACAATTTGTTTATTTTTCGCATTAGCGGTGAACGTAATCTTCAAAAGGATATCTCAATCATTGATTTTGATGAAGTTTAAGGGAAATATAAAAATTTGTCAACTTCTCATATATTATTTCTCAAAGGCGTTTTTTTTTTTATTTTTTATTGTAATAAATCGTTTATTTTTATTGAAATATAAATCTTTGTTTGTTTTTTTATCTGTTCTTATTAAATAAACGATGAAATATTATTTAAAGTGCATTTTTATTCAAAAAAGGAAATTTTTGAAGGTTACGACGCTAAAGCAAAATTTGAAATGTTGTTTCGGTTTCGAAAAATAAGTCGCTTCTGTTAAAGCGTGTCTACATTTTTATAAAAAGTTTTTTAAAATAAAGTTTTTTAACGAAAACGTAATTTTAAACAATTTGTTTATTTTTCGTCATTAGCGGGGAACGTAATCTTCAAAATGATGTCTCAATCATTGATTTTGATGAAGTATTAAAGGAAATATGGCGTTCCTACAGAAAAACATCTTTAAGAAATAATATATAAGGATCCTTTATATGCTATTTTAGCAATAAAAATTGTAAATATAAATACACCAAATGTTTTTGAATTAGAAACAGCACAACACAAAACGACTAAGTAATGGACCACTAAGTAATGAGGTTTACGCCCCTATCAACGTCACGTATGACGTGTAAGCACATGCGGCGAGAGGTTGTGGGATATACAAACATATAACTGTGTGAATTACTTACAAAACCGTCGATTTTTGATATTTCAAGACGGATGGTTCCGTGCTGGGCAGATCCTTATTGTAATAATTCTGTAAAAACGCTTGGAATATCCTTCTTTAATATAATATTTCCTCTATATCTACAGAGGTTAAAACAAAGCACATGGCTTTGTTTATCCTACAAGCAAAAAAATAAGACTGGTGGGATATTTTGGAACTACGAAGTCCCGCCTATCCTCAAGTGGTCCATTACTAAAGTTTTACAATAACATGAAAATATTAAATTTTAATATGGCTATAATTCAGAAGCTATTAAAATTAACCTGCAATGTTTTTGGCACATCCCATATCTATGGGCCAGAAATATACCAAAATCAGTCGTCCTTTAGTCCACGAATGTCCTTTAGTCAAATGTTTCAGCTTCTTAGAATATATAATTTTAAAATTACATTGTGAATGGATGGACAGACGTACTTTGACTGAAACATTCTAAAACGCTGGAAAGAGCCAAGGAAAGTGAAGCTTGATTTTTTTTTTTTCCAAGTCTGTCTCCCCCCCTTTTTAATAACTTTCGAACCTGCGAATGGATCTTCTTTTAACTTGGTAGGCGTATTTACAGTCAAGGGACAAAACTAACGTTTCTACTTGACAATGTTGCACGTGGATCTAGAAGGCAGTAACGAAGCAGGTATACCTGCTTTGATTATACAAATAATTTTAATTAAAATAAATACAACCAGGTTTCAACTACATATGTGAGAAGCCATTTTCAAGTTCAGCTTTTGAAGTAGAAACCTGATTGTATTTATTTTAATTGAATTTATATGTAGAATTAATGCGGATGTACCGGCTTGATTATTACTTTCTAAAAATGAACAGTTACACGTCATTGACCTCTTTCGAGAAATTTAAATTTAAAAGAGAAAAGTGCATATATATTATTTCATTCAATTACTCCATTCTCAACGGAACAGACTCGGTTAGGATTAAGACTAACTGGATTCATCAACTGAATATTTTCGGATTTACTTAATTTTCGGCTAATGAAACAGTTAGTAATACAGTTAGTTTACGACAGATGTCATAATTTACAAATACACGAAGAACAGCGAGCGAATGTACAGGGGATGGACACAATATTATGAACACCCTATGAAAATGGGCCATATTTCAATTGCATGGCAGAGCCAAGCCATCTAGAATAGATGTCTGCCACCGAGTGGCCGTGAAGGCGGAGGTATCAGTCGATCAACAGCAGTCGTACGGGGTTGCATGTGAAACTTGTGGTAGCAGTGAAATGCCGTTATATCCTCTCAGACTTCTGAAGAGACATGTTCATTGGAGCGCACCGAGCTGGAGCTTCAGTGACGAAAACAGCCAACGTTGTGGGTGTTCAAGAAGCACTTTGTCAACTTTGCCTACACAAGACGTCATCTGCGAAACAGAAAAGTGGCGAAAGGTCAAAGCTCACCGACAGGGATAGATGGATGTTGAAGCGAATAGTGACTCGACAGCACAAGACAGTGGTGTCCAGATTACATCCGAGATGAACACCCATCTTCAGGACCACGTATCAACCAAAATTATCCAGTGGGGATTGCATGCTGCAAACAGTCGTGGCAGAGCGGCTATTCCAAAACCATTGGTGAAACCGCGGAATGGTTGACGCAACGGCAATAGTGCGCGAGCACAGATACTGGACACAACAGCAGTGTGGACACGCCATTTGGTTTGACGAATCTGCATTGACATTATTTTAGACCACTGGACGTGTTTGTGTGTGGAGAAGGCCCGCTTAAGCCTTTCATGTTGACTGTCTCCTTCCTACTATTAAGCATGGAGAGGGCACTGTGATGGTGTGGGTTGCGATATCTTGGCGTAGTCTGGGACCACTTGTATTCCTGCATGTGAATGTCACACGCACAGCATTATCTCAGCATTCTGGTTGATCATCTCCATCCTGTGCTGCAGACTACGTTCCCTGTCGAAAGACCTCTTTTCAAGACGACAACGCCCCATTCACACTGCTCGGTGTGTCCAGCATGGTTCGATGAGCACGAATGTGAAGTGGAACATCTCGCCTGGCCTTCTGAGTCTCCTGATCTTAACATAATCGAACCTTTGTGAGGTATTGTGGAGGCCAAAATGCGTTTCCACCTCCCGCCACACGCTCTGAACGAGGAATGGCTGCGTATTCCCTCTTGTGCATGACAATGTATTTTGTCCATCCCACGTCGGATACAAGCCGTAATACAGGCGAAGATGGACCAACACCCTACTAATAAAAATTCTATGTCATTTCACAGGTGTTCGTATTATTTTGTCCACCGCCTGCACAATCACAGAACGAACTTAGAAATTAATATATCATTAAGTCAAGAGAAATTAGTAAAGAAAAAAAAATATTCCAATCCAGGTCTCCCACTTAGGAGGGGAATGGATGTCTGATACCGGTTCTCAAGAGGAACCTATAGGGTTGACATTTTTATTTTTGGATATTAAAAAGAAGGATGACAAGAAAAAAAATTTGATTAATATTAGCTAAGCACGTGTATTTCAGAGAAACTTTTAATGACTATTTATCCATATATGCTTTAGAAATGTCGACATCGACTATATATGACTTAACTATAGGGCGAAGTAAGATAGATCTAAAGATATTACTATAATATTATCATAAATTATTCAATGTCTTATTATCATAAGTTATTCAATGTCTTACCACAGTGAGAGGAGCAGCTAAATAAACTCCAGTCATTAGAAACCCACTAAGAACGATTGACATTAAGAAGAGAAATGAGTTTCTGATATTTATGGTAATCAGAAGGAATACGCTTCCACCCAGAGAAAATAATAAGAACAGCATAAGAACGTAATTAATTTCTGAAAAGAAAAAGAAAAGAAAAAAAAACTATGAAGGCAATAAGTTATAGAAAATCAACTCTTGATAAACATGTTGGAAGATTCAGTGAACTAGTCGTGAATTATGAAATTAATTAACTCAGAAACCGTATTTTTTTCAGTGGCACTAAGAGGAATAATATGAAAGTTTCAATTTTGACCGCAGAATTATTTGGTGTCAATTAAATAATAACATTTTCTTTTTTTTTTTTCTTGTAATCTTTGATTATGTAATTCCACGGTTTACTAATGGATAACACAGAATTATGTTAAATTTCAATAATAGAAATCCTGTCTTTTTAAACCGATATATTGAAACGGGTTAATGATTCAGATGCATACTTTCAGAGACAAACGCACACAAAGTAGAGAAACAAGGGATTGTTTAAAATTTTAAAATTCTTTAATACAATATTCATAGGGGGTAATTTGTTGATCAACTACATATGTTGGAAACATGGGCAACTATACTTTACAAAACCTAACAGTTTCTATCCTCAATGTATTATTCAACAATATATAGATTAAACAGCGATTGGCCTTGCAGCACTAAACCTCAATGTAATTATTACAGTAAATAGGTTTCTTACAAATATAAATATTAATAATGGCTTTAACACCAGTGTGTAAGAATTAATAATCTACAGTTCTCAATATCTAATAATGGTAAATTCACTTATGTGTGTCATTACATGGTAAGTATTTCTGTAATATATATCAATTAACTTTTCAGGTTTTTCCCTTGTATGAATTAAACAACTACGATCTTACAATAATAAAGATTAATTATCTAAATATGCACAATAGTCTTAGTGTACTTGTATTTCTTCTAATCTTGTATTCCCACTCAAATAAATGTACTCACAGTATGACGTCTTCAGTAGATGAAACATAGCAGGTTCACTTTTCACAAAATAAATCTTCCATTGATATACTAAGCATATATTGCTAATTAACACTTTATTTAATAACAGGCCATATTCACTAATTTTATTTTCACACTAGCACTGTCGTATTCGTATCCTTATACGAACCAGTGCAGATTATAATTCGGAATATGAATTCTGGATTCTCTTATTAATTGGTGAACACACATTCAGTTCTTATTATCACTTCCAGCTTGAGGATAACGACGTTGCCCTTTCACTTCTATGAAATGCTCCAGATTCGTCCGTAATCTAGGATTCCTACTTAACGTGACTAATTCTTCAGACATCTAAAGGTGTATCCTTACTTATGATAATCATTCCATTCGATAGTTCCATAACTTTTACTCTCAAAGTGATCCTTGTTACAATTCGGAAATAGTCTACAGATATGGGTAATAACTTCCTTCTACCTTCCGCAATATTTAATTGGACCATTCCAGGTAACTTGAAGTTTACTTTAATCCTTCCGCTAAAATCGCTTCTTCATTTCCAATCACTCGAATAAGCTTCTTCAAATAATTGTTACTCAAAATAAATGCTATCGTGAAACGATTCAGTTCTATGGTTCAGCTTACTTATTGCTGTTCCCTACTTGGAAATGGGGTCTTCCGATTAGAGATTCCTTTAACTTATCCAATCCTAAATTTCATCGAAATCTTTCCGACTGAAACTTATTATTACTATTTCCTATATTGCTTCTACTAATTGCGTCCTTCGAATATTCGAAAATAATATTATATTTCCTTTCGAAATATTCACAGCTTATGTCAGTTCAGCCTTGGTAATTTTCCATTCTTGCTGAGTCTTCTGACTTCTTAACTTAACGAGCAGGTTTTAGAAAATGTACTTATACATCTTACTTGAATTAGGTGACTGCGACTTCATAATACTTTCTTCTATAGTTTCGGCAGTAACTTCATTACTTTAAACTTCCCGCTCTTCGATATTGGAGACATCCGATGAGACGCAACCATCCTGTCTCGATCCGACAATCGTTCTCAACTTTACTGCGTCATCACACACGCAATTCTCCGTCATTACTCTCACCGTTGTGTGACGTCATTAAAAACTCGAATTTTCATTGAAGGAAAAAAAAAAATTAATAAACTTAATTTTCTTTTCAAGCATAAACATTATAACTTAATTAATTAATAAAAATACAACTCATTTAAATTTACTATGGAAGTTAGTAAAATTTAAAATACATTATCATATATATTTCAATATTTTTTTGTTTTGTTGTGGTGTGTAAGAAAATCAGTGTAGAATCGCATGGTACATGCAGCTATGAAATGAATATAAAATGTATATAAATTAAAAATATAGAATAATTCTAAACTTAATCTTACCATCAGTTATTGAAACACACGTTCTGTCTTTCTTTAATATAAATAAACAGGTGTCATCTATTGTCTCAAGCAAATCATGAAGACATTCGCCCGAAAATCCAATTGCATTTGATATCTGATATGTGAATATGTAAGGAAAAGTATTTAGTAGAAATTTGGAATATTATTTGGTTTTTTGTTTTTTGCTATCTTAAAATTACTCTTACCAAGTTTGAAGAAATTATTTCCAAAGTATCTTTAGACCCAAATTAATTAGTTACCCATTCGTGGAAGATGCTGTGTGGGTCCATAAGCAAACGATAAGACTGGAACAAAAGTTTTTTTTTATAACTTACACTATGTAACAAATTTTCCAAAAAGTTCTGTTTCTAAGGTTTGACAGTATTATTTTCTGTTTAATTGAGCAGCAAGTATGTAGAAAAGAGTAGTTATACCCTGAAACTTCGCTTTTGTGGCTGTTACATTAGTATTTACATAGCTGCCAACTTTTATGCTTTTTTTATTTATTTATTACCACTTTTTTTAATATAATTTTTTCTAAATAGTCGAAAAGTCTTATTTGAATACAAATTACTGTCTGTTTCATAAGTCTGATATGGGTGCCTATTTCGAGAAGCGCTTTCATCAGGACATGCAACATAAGGAAACAGACATTATTGATGTTTCCTTCCCCTTTCCCCTATCAATAACGAATGTATTCAACCTCTTTTTTGAATCTCAGATTGTTTATTTATATCCGATCCAAAATGGTTGCCTTATCGATGGGTCTTCAAGGAGGGTTTACTAAGTTTCCATGCTATCTTTGTCTGTGGGATAGCAGGGACACTAAAGAACACTACCATCAACTGAGTTCACTGTGGGGAAGCACAACATTAAATGGGAGCCACTTGTAGACCCTCGAAAGGTACTAATACTATCTTTGCACCTAAAACTGGGACTGATGAAGCAATTTGTGGCAGCGTTGGACAAGGAATCTGCAGCAGTCAAGCATCTACAACATCTGTTCCCAAAGCTTTCCGAAGCAAAAGTTAAAGCTGGGGTTTTCGTTGGACCTCAAAATCAAGAAAGTTATTGAGTGTCAAGAGTTTCCCAAGCTTCACAGAGCAAAGGAGAATGAGGCATGGATCAGTTTTGTTAAAGTAGTCAAAGGCTTCCTTGGAAATCATAAAGCTGAGAACTATGTTGAATTGATTGAGACTGGTTAAAAATTACAGCTAAATGGGCTGCAGGATGTCTCTCAAAGTGCGTATCCTTGATGCCCACCTTGATAGCTTCAAAGAGAACATGGGTGCCTATTTCGAGGAGCAAGGAGAGCGCTTTCATCTGGACAGGCAACAATTTGAACGTCGCTACCAGGGAACATACAATGAAGACATGATGGGGGACTATATTTGGGGACTTATTCGTAAAGTGATATGACATATACTCGCAAATTTCTCAAAACTCACATTTCTAGGTTCTTTGTCATCAGTTTGTAGAGTTTTGGTTGAAATATACTATTGATTTGAAATATAATCTTCCCTTTTTGTCTTTAAATAAAGAGAAACCCGAAAATTTGTACATTTCCTTAATGACAGTATGCAAATTTCAACTTTTCGTTGTCCTGACTACAAAAGCAAGGTTTTTCTAGGGAAATAAATTTTTTTCATGTTTTTGTGATAAAACTAAATAGAAAATAATATTGATTACCCAGAAACAAAAATCGTGTTACATAGTGTTATCAGTCTAAAATAAAAGGCCGTAGGTATTTTGCTGGTCTGTGAGATATATCTTTTATAGTACACATCAAAAACCATTGAAGGCTTAGCAAGGAAAATTTGGCACGTTTCTTTGGGAGTAGGTAAGTTTTTTAAGTTTCAGACGTCCTTCTCAGGTTAATTCTCAAACAATGTTGATAATTCTCGTATCGAGTAGGTCTTACAATAAAATCCAAGGAGATCAAAGTCACAGTAGCATTCGTACTGTATTTCATTTTCAAGCTGTAATCACACGTAATCTCGCTTGAAAGAGTACAAATTGTAGATATTGCATGTTGTCATCGCACTCCCTTCATAGACTCTTAATTTTTTTTGTGATTGAAATTCACAAAAGACATAATGAGGCTCCAGTGGTTATGTCTCTTCCCTGCTTTCAGGAGAGTCGGGCTCAATCTCCGGCGGATATCGGGGATTTTTTTTCCACGTTGAATTCTCGTACAGACGGGTGCTAGGGTCCAAACAGCCCTCTGTAGAATGGGTTCCGGGTTTCTAACCCGAAGGTTAAAAGCGGGCGAACATAGAGTTGACCACCGACCGGGAGCCTTACCTTACTCGATCCCAAGGGCCAACTAGGCCTAAGTTATAAAGAGATACTTTGCAAACATACCAATCTATGAAAAGCAGACAAGGCCCGAAGTTTAAGAAAGCTCCAATATTAGGAAAAGTCGCTTCTGGTGAGACAAAGTACTGAGTTTTTTAGCATTTCGTAATGTAAAAAATCCAGAAACTGTTACCTAGAATTATACGTGTCTTCAGTGTGCTTTAAGCATTTGGATGCATGGGCATATCAGCAAATTTAAGAACTGAAATGCGATTTAAGGAGTACCAATATATTTGGTTGAGTGACCATTGTTATTTAGAATGTAGTAGTTACAAGTTCATAAGAGTTCCACAGACCTAGTTAGTAATAATTACATAAATGGCTAAGAATTTTGAATTCTATTTACCTTCTAATTATCTCAATACTGTTTGGGGAGTTATTAAGAAAAATATTCTAGTGTACTATTCAATATTCTGAATCTGCTGACAATCAATATTCTGAATCTGCTGACCATTTATGTAGGTGAGAAGAATTTACTGTAACAAATTAACAGAAAATTTTTGTTTACTTCTTTTCAACTATTTATTCATCTGAATGCTTATATCAATGATTCATCATACGAAGAAAGTTTAGAATTATCCCTATTAAATAATGCTAAAATATTACTGCATTGGAAAACAAACAAATGTTGTACTTATTAAACGTTAGCAGTTCCTTATCGCCTTGTAGTAAAAATACTTCAAACGATTAACATTTCCGATTCAGGTAAAAAACTAGTTACTAAAAATATTGATAAAGAATGCAGCTGAAATTCAAAATAAAAATTAACTCACGATATAAAATAATGCAATTAGGTTAGCTCCATATTCTAGAGAAAATTGGCAACAAAATTGTTTGAGAAGAGGCATCAGAGACAAGCAAATCCTTAAATCATATGCTGTAGCGTCATAAAAATCAGAATTTGAAAGTCTTCGTCATTCTGCAGTAAAATAAAATCAATCATCTTTCGAAATAATTCAAATAACATTAACATACTAGCTCCGAAGATTAGTATATTTTTATTTTAATATTAATAACAAATTTATTAAAATAAGACTGTTTACATTTAATTCTAATATATAATAACATTTAATTCTAATACATAATAGTTTAATACATAATATTTATTTTTATATGCGTTGTAAATTCAATTCTGAAGCGTCATAAGCGAACACCAATCACGAAGCTTGAATTCAACGCGTTGGTGAAAAGATTGAAGGATAGTAGTTTTCACATTTTTCCCGATTGAAGTCATCATTTGAAATTTTTATGAGTATTTTTGGATGTTGCATTCTATTACGAGTTTGCTGCATTCTAAATTACGTTAATTAATTAAAAGACTGGTTACAATTTTAAAATGGTGCTTGTTGTAATCCACCTCTAGGAAGAATCTTGAATAAGTTAGGTTAAATATTACATTTATTTGTATATAGTTACTATCTGTTAAAACTGCAATTTGGAATAAATTACAAATATCTGACACAAATCTTTGGTACGGTACCTTATATTTTCTGAAGATTTAAAGTCGACCGTCAATTATCCAGAGGCGCTTGAAGTTGAGAAATTGGCTCTTAATTTTTATACTGGAGTTAGAGGCACGTATGTACATATTTCGAAATATTAAAAATGTTTGATATTTATTATATTATTATGATTAAATGAGAAACTAATTCTTTATTTAAAGAGTTGTTATTCAAAAATATTAATCGGTTTCGTTTGTAACTTCTCTTATATTAATCTTACTTTTTTTCCTTAAGGTACAATCACTATACAGGGTGTTTCGGAAATGGTAAACAAAGAGAAGAGATACGGGTTCCAAAGGTCACTTTGAGTCAAAAATGTTCTATGATATTTTGTTGTATGGACATTAGTTTCAGAGTTAGGAAATGAATGCTTTAGGAATGGTCCCTAATCAAAGAAAGCTCAGTTCACATTTGGAAGTGTAAGTAAATAAGGTAATAGTCTACTGAAAATACCGAAAAAAATAGGCCGAACCTCGAACAAATTGCAACAGAAGTAATTTTTGCACAGTTTGAAAGGGGAACTATATCTGTTTATGATAGTCAAAATCGACACAATTCCACCATGTCAAAAATTGAAATTTCAAGATGGCTGCCAATCCCACAGCTGGGTTTAACAGCATAGCTTCCAAAATATTTAAGTAGTACTGTAGTATTGTATATCTGTGGAAGTATGTTTTTGAATTATTCCATCACGAAACAAGTTCAAATGAAATACATCGTTTATTTTATTACTGATTTTCTGGGAGAAAGTGTCCTTGAGGAACCATTCCCATGAACAAGCGTCCTGAGGACACTTTTCAGCTTTCCACTGCATTATTTGGAAATAGCAGCGCAAAGAATGATACTTTACAGCTGATTCTATTGGTGGAAACATTTGTGGTTTGACAAAAGTTTTAGATGAGGCAACCTTTTCCTTAAAGATATGATGGCGCAGTCCTTGGAGACTTTCATCCTTCCTCTCCAAACAACAACAACAACAACATGACTTTCCTTCCAGCAACTTCAATTTCCGTGTGGCTCTTATTTGATTCGGAAAAGGTCTGAGGAGCTTCTTTTCAGTTTTTGCTGTTGACAAGCTTTTGGAAAGCTGATGGTTTACCTACGCCGTATATAAAGGACGTTGAGTCATAGCCGAAAAGGCATGAAGGAAAGTAAATATTGCATATTTCCTCCCCAAGGGTTTTTATAAGAGATAAAATATTGTATATAGTCCTTTCTTTAGTTCTGTGTCCAACATCACTTCGGAAATGCAGCAAAAATCCGTTGTCAGTAGCGTGATACAGCAATAAAATCAGAAGATCAGTGTCCTCCCAACAACAACTGTATTACAATGTTGCCAGCTCTCAACTTCTTTAACGATCGAAACATCGGCTTCATCTTTACAGAAAGTAACTTTAACCCTATTTTTTCTGTAAATGGTGACCTATGAGATTTATCATTTTAGACTTGTTCTCAGCTTTAAGAAGAAAATTCTCCTTCTTGCCTATGAAAGTTGTTTCAGGGATGAAAAGTATTGTTAGTGTAAATTTTGTATTAAAACCCCGCCTGCGATGCTCGCTGTCTTTCATTGAGGGCTTAATGTATCCATCAAACACAACTGACACTCTTCGCCCGTACTGTTTACATGTAAAATCAGCATAAAGGGCCAGACGCATTGGCACTCCGTATCACGTATTCCGTATTACGTAATGCTTAATCCGTCTTCCGACTCCCATATTTTAAACACGCATTGTGTTCAGTCTTCCCGTTGTTAAAACCGGAAAAGGAAATGAACGTTTCCCATAATGCATCTGTTTTCGCGCCAAAATTGTTCAAGATGGATCGGCTGAGCAACGACCAGCGATTTTTGGTGAATGCTTATTTATACACGGTATTGTCTGCGGAGGAAAAAAAATGAGAAGGAGGAAGAAAAAATGGGTGCGTGATATTCTTCAGCGAAGGGACACTCATGGGGAATATCACAATCTTGTAGCAGACATGTTAGTCGGAACATTGCCATTTGCTCGCCACATGGCGCAGATGCGTTGGGATTGGTTGACGTTGCAAAAAAGAAACATTCTGATTTGTGACGTTAATATGACGTCACATACGGAATACGGGAATGTTCAAGCTCGTCCAACTTTCCCGTAAAGTGAAAAAATATGTGAGTTTGACGTCACAAATCGACGGACGTAGTAGAAAATGACGTCATTTGTCCGTTTTTCGGATACGTAATACGGATACGGGGTTCGATGCGCGTCCAGCTTAAGACGCAGCGATTGGATCAAAAGTGATACCTTGTTGCCACGGGACTGTATGGAGAAGCGATCCGCCATCTAATACATAATAAGTGGTGTCTCCTTGTGCGTCTATGACTGTATGTCCAAGTCTTTGTTCATGGGAATGTGACTTCATCAAGTATTCTGCAATTACTGTAGCAATTGGACATTTCTGACGTTTTCGTAGCAAGTTTGTTGTCTCAAACAGGGACTGAGTTTATGAACTGAGTTTATGATCCAATACATATTCAATGCTTCCACCTCCATTCCTTTCTGCGATAAGTAGACGCTGGAATACAAGTGCTGGATCAAAAGATATTTCATTAGCACGGCTCATTTTAACTTTTGCTGACGATGTTAATGTCTGTACACGATCTTTCCTACTGCAGTAAACAGTGAACAGACGTCTTTTGCAATTAGATCTGTGACAATTGCTTCCCGAATACGGCCGTGCTAAGGTAAAAGGAAGCAACTAGCAATTTGAAAACTGATTATTTGCTGCCTTTGACCGTAGATATAAGCATATTGTGAGTCATTAGCTACTTTTGATCATCGAAATAGGGGACATACTTAACAGCAGATCATTACCAAATTGCTTTGGAAGATATGTAGATACTTCCTTACGTAGAAAATGCAGAAAACGAAAAATCAGTAAATTTGCAGTTACTTCCTTTTACCTTAGGACGGCCCAATAGTAAACGACTTTTGAGCATTTACAACATCAGGATCAGAAGTGAGTCCTGTCACTATTTTTCTTAAAGTTGGATCAGAAGTAAAAGACGAGAATTACTGAAGGAATTCGAGAATTTTGGTGCCATCCTCTCTATCTTGCATTTGTCTAGAACGATGCATTTGTTTGTGCTGCTCACTTGTCATATATGCAGTTCTGGTTAATGTCTGAATAGCTAAATTGTACTCACAGGTGGCAGGCATAAGTAGAACCCACTGAGCTCGCACATTTTGTGAGTCCACTGCCTCTCGTCAGACTTCCATTACTTTTAATGGAACGCTTCAAAACTTATTCTATTACCAGGTCACATCCTAAGCCTGACCAAGGTGTGTCCGATCTGTGTACAACATGAAATAGATGTGGATTCTTTTCAGGAAGTTGTTTCATGGTTTGCAAGTAAAGGAAAGCTGATTTCAAGTAATTAAAGTGACCCGCTGCTGCAAGCAAAGGTAAACATTCACGAATGGTCTCTAGGTGTAAAGACCAAGAGCCTAATCTATCTGCTTGAACAAGTTTACGTGTGAGGGCTACCATGGCTAGATCTGCCCACAATTCACTAGTCAACGATGCCCATCTCAAATTATCATTCTTTTGTTGTATTAAAGTATTCAGGGTAAGCAGAGAATCCGATTTTTCTAAATCAGAAATTGTGTTGTTGGGCAGCTCTATTTCTTCATACAGGAGGAGAACATCTGCGAGTAAAGGAACCTTCTTCTCTTCGGTAAGTATTTCACTCAGTAGCATTGAACTCAAGGCAGAGTCGACCAACATGTGCCCACGGAATGCTCTGGACACTGCTTTTCCAGTCATTATTTGGTTCACTGTGTTTGGTCCATAAATTGTGGAAAGAGTAAGCGAGCAAGGTATTTTTTTTTTTTTTTTTATTGTATAAAACACTTATAGTTGCTTACTTTTCAATAATAATAGTTGAGTTTAGCAAAGTCGCACATTGGCTATCACTAATGTAGGATTAAAGTTCACTTTAATAATATAAAGCTTTTTCACTTGTATGCAAATCTTGAATTAAAGTTCACTTCGTACACGTTAATGACTTTTCCTTAGTGTGAAACATTAACGTTCACTTAGTACTCGTGAATGGCTTTTCACTAATGTGACTAGTTAATAGTTTCTTACTTAAATTGACTCACTGTTCCGATCCATAAACTTTTAATTATTCCTTAATCATTACTACGTAAAACGCTAGCTAAAGTTTCGTTGACTTTAATGCACAAACTAAATATTTTCTCAGTCACCTTAACTTGAGAATTGAATTAGACTCGCTTTGACTAATTCGTTAATTTAGTATTCAACTGTTCACATACAAAGTTATTCGATTCACTAATAATTTCTATTATTCATTTACTTCATATCATCTTCCTAGTTAACTTCCTTGTTTTAATTATTTCCTTTGGTTAACGTTCACTTAGTACGTTTCTTCTTTTCCAGTTTCCCAATCCAAAATGTGGAAATAAATAAATTTTCAACACTCACAGTTTTGCGTTCCGTCTGTTTAATATTTGTTTCTCAATTGACCTTATTCCAGTGTTGATTTCCCTGTAGATAACCGTCCTTGTCCTAATCACGGAATCCACACGCAAATTCCTGCAGTTTAATCTTGGTAGGAAGTTGTCCAACTTAAAATTACCGCCTTGCTTGAGTCCTTAAGCAAGCGGCGTTCTGACTTCTCGAAACAGAGTGACCACATGTCTCGTCTGACGTCATAGTTAATCCTCCTGCTACTTTCCATTACAATTCAAGGGTGCAGGTTACTAATCGGGCTGACCCATAATTATAATTTTTTAATTAAACAACAAAAGACGATTTGTCTTTAAAATAATTTTATTTTATAATTAACAGTCAATATTAATTTTCTTTTGAAGCACCAATAAATTACTTTTAATAAATTAATAATATTTCCGGAGGCGGGATAATTTAACTTATTATTTCACCTTCAAATTGTTTAATTAATTTTAATTAGTAATGAAATCAAAATTAACGTGTGTACAAAGTTATAAACATTAAAGAAAAACTATAAAAAACACACAATACTAAACAACAAAAAATTTCACTGAGCTGATTTTAGATTAATTTGCTGGGCAACCGAGGACGACGCCTTTTCGGGTTTCAGCACCCTCTTCGGCTCGGTCCCGTCCCAGCATAACTCACTTCAGTGAAAGTTTTTACCCTCTTTTATTGTTTATTTAATTTTTTGATATTAGTGAAATGAGGGGTCATTCTTTTAAATGTTTGTCCGTTTGATGTATTGTACCTTTCACTGAGCTGAGTTATGCTGGGACGGGACCGAGCCGAAGAGGGTGCTGAAACCCGAAAAGGCGTCGTCCTCGGTTGCGCAGCAAATTAATCTAAAATCAGCTCAGTGAAATTTTTTGTTGTTTAGTTATTGTGTGTTTTTTATAGTTTTTCTTTAATGTTTATAATTTTAATTACTTAATTAAAATTGATTCTGTTATTTTATTCTGTTATTCATCAGCAAATTTGTAATCAGCACTAAAAAAATATCCTACAAACATTTGTCACAAGCCTCAATCATTAACTTCGAAATTTCTCATAATTGTTGCAGGAGGCCATATCGGAAAAGCGTAAAAAAAATAATTTCCCATGGAAGAATTTTGTCGGATTTTGATATTTTATTTTGTGGGTGATTTCGAAATAAGAAACGTTAGGATGCTATTTTCAGTGGACTATAATTAGGGTGACCAGACGTCCCGATTTTGGCGGGACAGTCCCGATTTTTAACAATTTGTCCCGCGTTCCGCGGCATTTTAAAAAAGTCTCAATTTTTTTTTGGTTATTGAATTCCTTTTTTTTTTTTTTATTTTTTTTGGTTGTTGAACCTGGAGATTCCGTGTTTTTTTTTGGTTTTTTTTTCTTTCCGGTCTCCCTCCCCCCCGGTCAATGGTGTCCCGCTTTGCCAATGTAAAAATCTGGTCACCCTACTATAATGGTTTATTACAAAAAGCAATCCGGATAACAAATGTCATGACTAAAAACAAGATATGATAATTAAAGAAAATGCTGAAAATGGCCAGAACTGAGCTTTCTGTGATTAGGGACCATTCCCAAAGCATTCATTTCCTAACTGTAAAACTACGGCCATTATAACAAAATTTCATAGAACATTTTCAACTTATAATTTTTAGAACCCGTATCTCTTCGCTCTGTCTACCATTTCCGAAACATTCTCTATAATTGTATAAATGTGCACATTTTCCCGAATTCTATTAAAGAAAAACGGAATTCATGCAAACGGTGACTTCCCACCTCTACTCTGTGATTCTTGTGAAATTGATATGCTTCCAGATCAAAGCTCTTTATTAATATTTCATCTCCCTGGAATAAATAGCTTCGTGGTTTACGACAAACTTTAAGATTATTATAGCTTGCTTGTAATGCTTGTCCATTGCATTATTATTATGTAAAAGTTTCAAACCTTGGGTTTCCTCAGCAAAGGCAAAATGGCGGGTCAAGGACCAAAGCACATATTGCCAAGTGTAAAAAAAAAAAAAAAACTGTGGAAGAATGGTTAGGGATGTGTGATTGTGTCCATAAATTTCCTAACTATGCGTGTTATGTTGAGTACCACAGCCTTCTGGAGTTGTGCGTAAGTGCTTTTGTGAAATCCTAGTATGTCGAGGCTGTGGTACAGTGTGTGAAGCACCAGACCAGTGGCAGACAGAACGATGGGTACAACACGTACTCGGTCCTGCCTCCACTGCTTCTGGAGCTCGTGTGGTAGATCGGTAATTTACTGATCTTGTCTACGTGAGTTTTCTACATCTTCTTGCTGATAGGCAGTGCAATATCAATGAGATAGGCTATTTATTTATCTTATCAACAAGTATGATATATGGTTTTATCTGTGTGAATTGGGCGGTGCAGTACAGCTTATGTGAGGGTGACTGTAATATGCTTTGTGTTGTGTACTAGTATTACGACTAATAAGGGAGTGTTTTAATAAGTACCATTTAAGAATAAAAGCTTTGATTCATTAACATATTAATATTTTTTTTTAATAAATATATTTAATTTTTCCCAGATTTATTTTTTCATGTAACTAAAAAATTTGTAGATATTTTTTTTCAATTTTTGTCCTCTCTTAAAGTAAATTGATCAAATATTTTATTAATTAGCCTATTATTTATCCTCAATCCAAAATTCCTTTTTGATAATCAAAATCTTGTTTTTTTTTATACAGTTTATTACTTCGTGTTAAATTCATACTTCTTTCATAGTTATTATAACACATTTTATAATAGTTTTTTATGATTAGAACATAAATCACTTTTTGCTGAGGAAACAAAACTGAAATCAAATCAAAACTGTTTTTGATTATAAAACTTAATCGCCGTAATATTATTTTTAATATGAAAAATATTTAATGAGATACTCGATCATTCCTTATTTCAAGAAAAAAAAAAAGAAATAAGAATACGTCTTGAATCTAAAATAAGAATGTTGAATCAAGTTAATTTCCATTAATGTAATTTTTTCTGAATGTTTGTTGATGCTCATAAAAGTGTCTAAATGCCTTCTAAAATGCGCTTTTGAAATTACTTGTGAAATCTCTACACAGCATTCAGTTTCAGTTTTACGGCGCTTTTTATTCAGTGTTCTCACATAGACAGATTCTTGAAGAAAATAAAACAATGCATCAGTCGAAATGTGAATTTTTCTCTTGAATTTTATGTATGACTTTGGGGACACCCTGTACAGTCTAATAAATGTTTGTTAATTCGTTGCTGAATTTTAATTTCACCAGATCCCCAAAAATTTTTAATTCAGAAAAACATTTTAATATAAAAAGGAAATATCTTTGTTTAATTTTCGTTCATAATAAATATATATATATTTTTTTTCTATTTTAAGAATATACTTAAATCAAATCAGGAATCTTATTGTTACACAAAGTAAATTAGACAAAGATTGAAAAAAAAAATGGCGCTTTACGAATAATTATTAATATAATGGCACTTTCTTACTATTTATTTAAAAAAAAAAAAAAAAAAAAAACTATTTTTAATGAAATGCACCAGATGGATTTACCTTTTTTATTTAACAGAAATGGACCCCTACCAAATCAAATTCAAATTAAGAGTATGGCTGTGCTTTTTAATACAATTGACAGTATTAATCTGTAGCATATGCGTTCAAGTCGTATCATGACAATGATAAGCTTAGAACTAATACAACACTTCGTCGATAGTTGATTCAGTCTAACGAAATAAACTCAGTCAATTAATTTCGAAAAATAATTTTTTAATTACAAATGAAAAAGAAAAAAAAAATCGGCATTTGGAGTTTTCTTAAAGCTTTCTTACTTTTTCATAAGTATCAACTTTTGAAATTCTTATAAAAAGGGGAGGGATTCATAAGAATAGTAATCTCACTTTGTGATGTCTGAGTTTACCCGAACATCCCAAAAACCAACGCCCTTCTACTAAAATTTCATCTCCCGAGGATAAATAATTTCATGATTAGCGACGATGTCAAGGATATCGAAACTTGTTTGTAATGTTTGCCCATTGAAATATTATTATTATTATT
>JAFIDM010000002.1:48296321-48320051 GCA_023159025.1 Thereuonema tuberculata
TTTTAATCCTCACACGTTAAAAAAAAATAAAATAAATGTATTACTTTGATGAAAGAGCATAGATCAAAAATGTCTATATTCTCATCTTGAGCTAATTTCAAGTTTGTATTAGGGTTATTGTAGGAACTGTACTTAACAAATGGTTATTTCAGATTTCGTCAGGATTCAAAAGCACTTTTTTGTTTCCCTTTATCTTGGATATACAAGATCTTAAAATAAAATGGTAAAATTTTATGTCAGATTTAGAATTTGTAAGAAGGTTTAACGTGCATCAGATGTAACATGAAAAACGGAAAAAATTTAGAACCGTACAAATTCGTTTGCTTTCACGCCCTTGAGCCATCTTAACATTACTTTTAAAAATCTTCCATCACCAGACGTAGCAGACATTTAGCAAAAGTCTTAAGCTGATACCATTACTATGTCGTTATACAGAGAAATAATGGCCAGTGCTCTCTTTATTAATCTGTTTCAAGGCCCTTCACCTTCTCCACTGCTGTAATAATCCTGTGATGATGTGACTACGTAACATCAATAACAAACCCTGCCTCCTTAATGGCAAGTAAACCAAGACGTCAGAAACAATGCTGTGGTGTGACGCTGCTTAACAAGAACTTTCACCGGCCAGGAATGGATTATGCCGGTCGCGTGTGTGGATTCCCGTTCGCTCAAAGGGGGAAAAAGATTAAAAAAAAGAAAAAAATATCCGTTCTAATACCCATGAGAGACTTTCCATAGGAAAACGCCACCGTGGAGATGGTGGAGATTTTCTCAGGATACTTTTTTTTACCAGCGGTGTTGTCAAGGTCGTGCAACGGGGGCGTCGGGCAGACGGCCTTTCACTTTCTAACGGAAAGGGAGAGTCCATTTTCGGCACGAAGTGCGACTGAACTCTGCGGAGGAGCGACCTTCCCTTTCCCCATACGTTAACTGTCAAAAGCAACAACAAAAATAAAAATAACAAAAGAAAAGTTATTCAGTTAAAAGCACTTGAAGCAAAATAGAACGTCTTCTAAAAAAAGCAATTCTTTAAGATGTTGTACAGAACAAGTTTTCTTCAGATCAACAACAGTTTTAATAATTATTCAGTATTTTTATGGCTTCTCGGACGTAAATAATTGAAAGGCTACTAAACTACTTACAATTTTTTTTTTATTTATTTCTAAATTTAAAATTACAGTCCTGCTAGGTTTTCAAAATGAAATCCTGTGATGCAGGTGCTGAAAGTATAAATAATTTATATTTGTAATTTAAAAAGTATTAATCATATAAAATCATATAAAAATTATATAATTACGCAATTATACGAATTATACTTAAATTAGATTCAATTATATAATTATATAAAAATCAATATATCACAGAAATATAAAAAGAAAATCAAATACAAAAAGAAAATTATTATAAATATCATTCATTACAATCAAATTTAAGGTTCCCAAATTATTTTTTACTTATTATTCTAATTACAATTTCTTTCTTTCAATGTTTATACTGTATAACATTACTGTATAACATAATGTTTATACTGTATAACATTAAAAATTTCTAAATCTAATTGTGAAAATAAAACTTTAAATAACAATCTCTCATGCCAAAATTATTCAACTAAAAAATATATAAACAAAATATCAATACACAAGACCAAAAACACACAAAATATAAATATAGTATATGTAATCAAAAATACCTAAATATTCCAGATAATTTCGCCAAATATTATTTTTTTCAGTATTTGCCTTTTTAATATACTTATTTTATTAAATTTATTTTGTTTTAATTCATTTGTAATTTGCATAAAAATCTTTAATAGAATTCTATTTTTATTTCTTAATCCAAAGTTGTTCTTAGGATTTTCATAATATAAAATCTTTATTAATGTATTTCTAGTAATATTTTCTAATTTATAATTTCTAATTTGATTTCTAATTTTATAAAAGTTATTTATTATTAAAGAATATAATATTTTTTCTTTTGGCATTAAAATTTTATATTTTATTCTTATCTGTATTTTTTCATTCTTTGTTAATATACAATAATCTTGTATTATGTAATTCATTATTTTATTTAATATTCTATTTATGTTATTAGTGTCTGTATTACCTAAATGTACCCAACAACATAATCCATAATTTATTAATGAATCTATAAATGATTTATATATTAACATCTTATATCTTATAGAAAAGATACCCTTTATATGTTGAAACATATATATTAATGAATTAAGTTTATTTAATATATATAAATAATGTGTTTTCCAAGAGAATTGATCATTAATATATAAACCTAGATATCTAATTGTTTTAATAATTTCAATATTTTCACAATTACAACTTTGGAAGTTTATGTCATCATCGAATAAACAATTATAATCATGATATTTTATTACTGGATTTGTATGTAAAAATTTATTTTTTGTTTTCAATATCATTAGTTTTGTTTTTTCACTATTTATTTTCATTTTATTATTGTGTGTCCAAATAATTAATTTATTAAAGTCTTTTTGTATATTGTATTCTGCAGTTTCATAATTTTCATTTATATTTATCAATATGATGTCATCAGCATAAGCAAAAAGTTTTGATGTTGATATTGTACTATATAATGTATTTAAGTATAAAATAAATAAAAGTGGTCCTAAGTTTGAACCTTGAGGAATTCCTGTTTTTAATTTATATGTTTTACCTAATTTTGAATTTAAATTAATTCTTATTTTTCTATTTTTTAAATAGTTTTTTAATATTTCTATCATATTGCCTCTTATTCCAATATGAAATAATTTTTCTATCAATATCTTATGATTAATACTATCAAATGCTTTCTCAAAATCTATAAAAATAATATATATATAATAACCGTTATTTAATGCACAATTTATGATTTTTTGGAAATATTGAAAGAGTTTATCAGTACTTAAATTTTTTTGATATGCAAATTGTTCTTTTTTTAGTAATTTATATTTATACAGAAAGTTATATATTGAATTAGTTAAGCATGTTTCTATAATTTTTGACATATTGGAAAGAACAGAAATTGGCCTATAATTTTTTATATCATCAATTTTTCCTTTTTTATATACTGGAGTTATTTTCGCAGTTTTCCAAATACTTGGGTAAGTTCCATATTCAAACATGGCTTTTATAAGTTCATAATTTAAATTCTAATGATATTTAATATCTTACTGCAATTTTTCTTCATATTTACAAGTGAATATAATTTTGTGCATAAATTTAAAGGCGACCTCTAAATAATATTAAGGAAGTATATTATGTATATTAACGTAAGAAAAAATTTAAAAAAAAAAAAAAAAGTTAGGAAAAAAAGCAAAAAAAAAAAAAAAAAATGCCGACATTGAGAAAAAAAGATTAAGAGGAAAAATAAATTAAAAAAATAATAAAAGAAATTATGTATACGGATTTGAACCGACAACCTTCAGTACATGAGTCCGAGACGTTAAGCATCAAGCTAAAACTAACAACTGATATCATACGGTTGCAATTCTAACATTTAAACTAATAGTAGAAATCCGATGAAAACAATGCTAAATATCTCGAACATTGGGGGGGGGGGCGTTGGACCCTGAAACCATTCCATTCCAACATTGTTTGGGACTCTGAACACAGTGGTGAAATCCGTTTGTCGATCCGACCTTCCGTTCGGGAGTTGTTGTTTTTAGCGACAAAAATCGCTAAAAATCTAACAAATTTCCATCAAAATTAAAATGATGCTGATAAATAATTGAATGCGAATCTCTGTTTCCTTTTTACGTGTATGTACCGGTATGTTTTCTGATATCGAATAGTTTAACATAGTTAAATTTGCTTCACGTCAAAGATTAATTCTCAAAATTAAATTCATTGTAAAGTACGAACACTTAGAAAAGTAGCAACATTACATATTAAAATCATCAAATAATTCATATATTCCTTCTTTTTGATTGATCTATCAAGGAATTCATTCAACTCTAGAGCAATGATTTGCTAAGAATCACAACAATGTTCTAATAGGTCTCTTTCTGATATGGATGCCCTTCAGCCCAGTTTGTCCATGACGAGAACGAAATCCAAAAAGCAGGGTCAATGTGCATTTTGAAATAAGCCTAAACCATTGCGAGACGGATCAAATTATCTCCTGAGCTAAACCACAAAGATGGCACCCTTTAAGGAATAGCAGCAGACCTGACAACGCCTGAGCCCAAGATACAAGCGTCTTTGCTCATTATGTAAATATAAGGCTCATAAAACTGTTGCCAATGGTAATATTGCTCTTCTGTTCCAAGAAGTATAAAAGCCATTCACAAACAGGTTACTGATCGCTGGATTAAATTCTGCGCTGAATCATCCTTATTATCCAAAACTAAAGGGTTTGTTAACTCCTAACTGAATTACAGTAGTGCTATTAGTTTTTTTTTTTTTGCTTGGCATTTCTAAACTTTCAGAGATGATGTAGATTTATCGTCAGTAGAAGAAGTCTTATATTATTAAGTGAACGGCGTGGAATCCAAAAATGTCAACAGAAATTGCAGTTAAGCCTAAATAAATGCGCATTTTTAAATTAAAAAGGAGAGTTTACGTTAAAACGAAAACGAAGCAATAGAAATAAGTTTATGAAATTTAAGCAAACCATTAATAACATCAAACTTAGTTTTTTTTGTAAACCAAAGAATTTTACTGTTACGTTTCTGCAAAAAGGAAATTCGAAATTTATCAAATCTACATTTTAGAACTACAATACGCATTCAATCGAACATTTGAAAGAAACATTTCAAACAAGGCTCTGTAATACAAAAGGTTGTCTTCAATTTTCAATCATATGTCTAGATGTAAATTAGAACTTTACGACTATGTTGACACTTAAACTGGTTTCCATTGGTAACTGTTCTATATAGTTTCCATTCATAAGAATTCAGTATTTTTCGTCAAATCATATCCTCTTCTAAATGGAATATCATCCATAAATGGACTAATGTTCACCTTATATAAAAGACTTTTCACTATTTTACAAATCCTATAATACTATGTTCTTTTAGTGTGTGGCTAATGCTCAGTTTAATGGTAAGAAAGGATAAGTCCTTTGTTTCAAAAGAATTCAAACTAAAAGGAGTAGAAATCAGTGGCCTTTTATCCCTCTCATAAATCTAAAAAAAAAATAATAACCTTAATAAAGAAAAATTGACATTATTGTTTTGAATGTTTTATGGACAATATTTGAATACGTATCAAAACAAGATTCACATTTCAATTTGATTTTTACTGCCCTGATGGAAGGAATCCCATTTTATGTGCGAGTCAAGTCTTAAAAAAAGCAAAAGATAAACATTCATTCTCTTTCTTAATCCTTTTTTTTTTTTAATGTAACTTTAGTAATGTAATATCTAATTACTGAAATAAGTTACAATATGTATCATTTCCAATCATTAAGTACATGTTCTTTTCGCAGATACTCGGAACAGCTGTCGTAAGCTTCCTTCAATAATCTTTTCTAATTTGTCTCCAGCAAAGCCTTTTTTTTATTGAAATATTTATTTACTTTATGTTAACTTTAAATTTCAAGGATACAAGATATTGAAATAAGACTGAAAATTTATTGTTATTTTTTTTTATTTTTCTGACACTGAAAATAATTTTTTAACATTAGGTAAAACATCACATTGAATTTAATCCGTCTTAATATTCATTGGAAGTAAAATATTGTTTCAAATAAGAATGCCTGTTTGAGTCGAGTTGAGACTCTGGAACGGCCGTTTCGAGCTTGTGGAGCTTAGCTACTTAGCCAGTTCAAGACTCAAAAGGCGTGCGAGAGGAACAAGCCATTAGGAATCTTCATTTTTTACTTAACTTTGCCTTAACTTAACCTTGATTGTTAGGCCTAATTCTGCTTTCTTAAAAGAGTACGAATAAAGAAATCGAATTGCTGTTCTTAAGAATTATCTAAGTACAAAAGTTCGTTGGATAAAACCCATGAACTTGTTTCTTAACCAAACAATTTAAAGTCGGTCACCTGAATGCATATATTTCTCTCCGTTTTATTTTATTTAAATTTGAAATCAGAAACTAATCGTGTTCCAATACTTTCAGCAATAAATCCATGCCTTCTGCAATTGAGCCACTCTTTCACAATCGAAGGCTGTTAGCATTTTGATGAATTTCGAGATAGGACTTGAGTTGAATTGGGATAATTAGTCATTACACTTGGAACACATGAGTGTGTGTGTGTGTATTGAGTTCTATGTAATAACTCACTGTAGCCAATGGATGACTCATTTGTTAGTCATTTAAGGTCAGAATTCCTGGGATGCCAGCCAAGGCTGCGCCAATGTTTGAGGTGGATGAACGTAGCGGTTCTTCGAAAATTGGGTGGGCGGATGTTGGATACCGAAGTCATGAACCTTCTAATAACCAATTAGATCTAAATTATTGCACCCGCTTTGATGTGAATCTTCATGCATTCTTTTGCTGGTTTGTTCCAGATGAGTCAAGAGATGAAAATGAAAGTTAGAGAATGTGGAAATTGAAAACAATCCCTTGGAGAAACTCCATCAGCATTCAAAATAGAAGTTTGCTCTAACAGATAAATTTGAAAGCTTTTAATATTAAATATTAAAAAAAAAATATCAGTATGATAAAGAAATTTATATTATTTATTTCAGTCCCTAACTATGAAATTCATGTCAGAGGAGTAAATACTGAACAGCTTTAAAAGTTACTGAATTCAAATGACTTAACATTTTGTAACAAGGGACGTAGCCAGGTTTTTGTTAAGGGGGGGGGGATCCATTACATTAAATTTTTATAAACGACTTTGCTTTTTTTAAAATGAAACTTTAAAAGAAAAATGATATTAATATTAAAATCTACGGCGCGAGTAGGCTCCTTGAATTTCATGAATTATACATACACAATTGAACATTTTTTTCTACCCTGAAAGGTGGGCGTCTGGACCCCCAGCCCCGGCTATGTGCCCGAGTTTTAAAAATAAAATATTTATATACTACTATATAAAGCTTCTATTAAAATATTAACATGATTTTTTTAAAAAAAATTTATTCAATAATTTATGTCACTGAACTATCTTTGCTTAATTTTGTAAATCGTAAAGAAACAAACTCTTTATACCTCAAATTTTTAATTGTTCAAAAGTTCTATGATTGTGGAACGCTCTAATCCTGGAAAATAAATAAATAAAGGCGAAAGACTGTATTTTCTCAAATCAAATAACAGAAACACGAAAAAACGTAAATTTTTGATACCATATCTTACGTCATGAATTTTACTCAATCAATTAGGGTTAGTTAAAATGTTAAAGCGGAAAAAAGCACGAATGCTCTAATTTATCTCCAAATCTCCTTCAGTGATATATGTTTGTTTGATTGAAATGTTCTATTTTTCACTGTAGCCTGATTAGGTCATCTCCTTTTACAAATTCCAATCCATTTTTTTTTTTTTTGTTGTTTCTGGAAAATTCAGCCAAGATCATTACATAATCTCATTGGCTGTATTTCAAACTTTTGACACACCTCATATTTCCACCACAAACATTCATAACTGTTCTAATTCGTATCCAAAGAAATACCTCCATTCTTGGAAAGTGATATCATGGTCCGTCTATTTAGTTCACGTCAAAATAATTGATCCACCGTCAATCTGAATATTTTTTATTGCCGTTTCAGATATTAGGTCCGTTTTCTTGAGGCCATTGTTAAATAGCTAACAATTGACGTCACCGTAATAATTCGTTATTACTAAAAAAAAAAAAAGATGCAAGCATCAATATCATTGATCTTAAGGATGTAAAACAAACTGCGTATGTTTGAAATCTCTGATCAATCTGTAAAAATAGAAGAAAACAAACAACTCACTTTAAATAAATATATAAACCACATAATTATGATACAACAGGGGAACGGATTAAAGAACATATTAGCGCATTTAGAAATAGACATCTTGAAATATCTGATTGGGCAAACCATTGTATAAGACTTGGACATAATTCAGATCCATTAGTACCAGTCCTTTCTAATAATATATTCGACACAATAACAAGATTTATAATGGAACTTGTGCTGTCAATAGTTTTAATTGCTTTAATAAACAAAAAGGTGTGGAAATAAGTCCATTTTTCTTGGCAAAATTCAAAAACTTTTAAATTTCCTTATGTTTAAATTATCCTATTATTAGCTTTGTACGAATTATGTCTGAAGAAGCAGAAAAAGCTGCTTTCTGTGGAATTACAGCAATGTGTGGTTACGAATTTGTGTTCCTTGTGCTTCCTGTATCAAACAGCTCTCTTTGTTGCTACCTTTGCAATATTCCAATCGAAATTATCTTAAATATTGATAAATGTAACTGTTTCTTGAATGTTCTTTTCCTAAACAAGTTTTTCTCACGAGCACAGCTAACATACCATTAAGTCCATTACTTTGCGGTTTGCCTTATTATCGGGGAAAGTAGTCTACCACGTCCATTAGGTTCGCAGCCAAATGCATTTCAGAAGATACTTTTTTTAACAGAAAAGTCTGCTGAAACATTACATCAGTTGCAATTTCCGTAAAACCGAGTTATTAGGACTGCACTGGAACAGAGATGCAGATGGCCGTTAATTACAAGAACCAAATTAATTTCTCACGTGTTCGGCGCCGCAGTGCAATCAGAACTTGACCAGCGGTAATTGCTTCCTCCTTGGGAGAATTCCAATGAAAAGGGAAATCAGTTACATTAAGGAGTGATGAAAAATAGAAAGTAAAAATAGGGCCAATGTACCAGGAAAAAAAATAAAATCGTAAAAGGAACGGTTCGTGAAACAAATTTCATCAATCATCAAGAAACCATAACGAAATAAACAGCTTAGTTAAAATTAAATGGTTACATTTAATTGATGAAAATGGAGTGTCTTAGTTAGATTTTGTAATTTCTGACTTACTTTATAACATTGTAAATGGAAATAATACTTAAAAAGCATGAACTGTAGAGAAAATTATCAATTATATTAATAATTAATATTCATAATATTAAGCAATT
Organism: Thereuonema tuberculata; assembly: GCA_023159025.1. Taxonomy (NCBI): domain Eukaryota; kingdom Metazoa; phylum Arthropoda; class Chilopoda; order Scutigeromorpha; family Scutigeridae; genus Thereuonema; species Thereuonema tuberculata. The sequence continues at coordinate 48,305,342 of JAFIDM010000002.1, forward strand.
TGACCTACATTGAGCTAGTTTTAAATTTTAATATTTAAACGGAACCTCATAAAAAAAAAAGTAATTAACTATTCGTAATCTGCAAATAGTTATATATTTATATAATTATTCCTTAATAAAACTTTAACAAGTTTCCAAACTTGCATTAAGTGAAATGAAAAATAACACACAAGGAGCATTTATGAAGTTTGCAGCATATTAAAAAAACGTAGGTTTTCGTCTAGTTTTCTGGCCTGCGTCCCTTTTCAAAGTAATTCAATTGATTTTTTAAATAAATTAATTTTAATCATTCGCCAATTTTAGATTTAATTGGCAAATACTTAAAATTTTGATTTGCAACTTAATTTCATTTTCCATATCAATTATTTTCATATATGATTTCAATTACTACTTTATTTCTGTCTTGATTTTCTCCAATTATTATTATTGTTATGATTGTATTGTAGATATAAGATTATTATTCTTGAAAAGTATGTTTGATATTACAAACATATGTTTGATGTTTTCTTTCTCACAAAATAAATAAAATAATTATCTTGTAATATCTCATTTAATACTTAATAGATACCATCAATTTTTTGTTAATAACTTCTGAAATTTTAATTTTGTTTAATATTAATGATGTTTTTTTTTTCTTTTTAATTTTTGTCATTAATGTTTTAATGTAATATGACCTTATTGTGTTTCTCAATTATATTTAATCATTATTGTGTATCAGAAATTAATTCTACCATTATTTGGTCTGATGTTACAAATTCTATATTGTTTGTTTGTTGTTAATTACAAATACGCTATTTACCAAATGTTCTTATGTAATATCTAATGACAAATGTTAGGCGTCTGTTTTTCTTCTTGTTTGTATCTTTATCATTAATTCTGATGCCAATTAAATAAGTTAATAATAATCGAATAGTAAACAAAACAACTACGTTGTAATTAAGTTGAATTTTTTTTCAGAAGAACAATTTTTAATAGTACTTTTTCAATGTTCATACAATTCAGTAATAACTGATCATCAACCTTTTATATTATAATGACAAAGATATTATCAGGCTTCCAAACAGCATCAAAAGCTTTTAGACAAGTTCCTTGAGAAACGTATTCCAATTTCTTTAATCTAAATCAAGAATAATGAATGATTTTTACAAATGTAGATTTTTAACTGTCTTGCTTCTCCACTGTGAATCAGTCTTACAGTCATATACGAGACGAAATAAGATTTAGAAAGAAACATTAATAATCTATTCTCTTCAATCTATCCAATAGACTTATTGGTTCAGTCACCCTTCGTTTTATTCAAGTAGCCACAAATTGTACTTGTAGATATTATTCCATGTTAACATTCAATCTTTATGCAGAAACTCTTGGTCTTTGGTTGAAATGCTAACAATATTTGGTAAATAATATTATTTCACTGAGGTAATAATAGTAAGCAAATTAGAAAGGTTTTTCCCGGAGATAACGATTGCCCGAGGTTCATCAGCTTTTTCCCCATTGGCCAAGTTTGCCTATCAATATTTGCGAAACTTCTTTATGCTAATTTCGCATGGCTTGTAGTAACGTAGGGTGGCGTTTTCTTAATGGCTTTTCTAGCGCACATATATATTTTGACCTTATGTTTGACCTCTCGGGACCATCCATTAGGCGAACACGCTGCATCGGAGGGCCCGCCTTCGCATCGAAGTGACCCCTTCCGTTTGAAGGTCAGCGACACATTCTATTCAGGCGTTGATCCCGTTTTGCGAAGGGTTATATCCAAACTGACCTTGGTCCCAACCACTTCCATAAGCAGACACTGAAAAGCTAATGACAGCACAAGAAGACAGCATTCCATCTATCGGCCAGCGATTAAAGCAACGCATTGATTTACAGACGGAGAAAGTGAACTAACTCCCACTCAACTATGTGGGATGAAGAATGCCTCGGCTCACAAAACAGGAACAATTCAAAAAACAGACTAAAAACTGGTCGAACCAATATGGCCATCTCCAATGGAAGGGAACAACAAAAAAAAGAACAATATAATAATTTCTTCCACCAAATCCTTATTATATATTGAAGCAAAGATGGCCTCAATAAAGTCGAAATGAATATCTTTCTCCTTTGGAATTTCCAGATTGTGCAAAGATATTAAGTTATCCAAAAACAATGCATTATCATCATCTTCATCGTATAATGAAAAAAAAATTACTATAAATTACACCCACAATATAGTGGATTACTTTGAAGTAGAATCTTAAATCTGATTTTATTTTTTATTTTTTAATTTAAAATTTTTAATGAGGACAAAGAAGATTCGAGTGATTTTTTTTCGTTAGCCCCCAGATTTACATCAAGCTGAAAAACAGAGAAGCATATTTCGTCTGTGAACAGAAGCATATTTCTTGTTTACACATTACAGCTGATTTCCTGCAAACATCCTATCTGTGTTTACTTATAATATTACTCGAAAATTCGAAATTTCTAAAGCTAATTTACCCCTCTCCTATTGTTTCCAGATTCTTCCTTCGAAAGAAACATGAACTTTTGAATTATCGTATAGTTACATTGTTATAACGATAGCTTCTACGAAAGATATCAACCTACATTTTCAATCTCAACAAGATACAAGTAAATATAACTTAATGTTTCAATTCAAAATGAGATTTTAAAAAAAAATTCAGAAGAATTTGGATAGGACATGTACAAGTTTTAATATTTTGTGGGATTTTACTTTTTATTTTATTACTCCTGTAAAGAACACAATATTTAACTTGTCATCTAGTATTGTTAGATAATAGCCAAATAAATCTTCAATTGATGTGATTTATTTATCTTTACAGAATATATTAAAAATTCAAGAAACACACATTTTGGTTTTAAAAAAATGTTTACAATATGGAAGCCGATTTTCAAGCCCTTACACACAGGGCTTTTCATTAGTCTGACCTTTTTTTAACATATTTTTTTTAAACCAAAATGAGTGTTTCTTGAATTTTATTTCAATATACAGTAAACTCCCGATTATCCGCGGAATTGGGTGGCGCGGCAACTGCGGATAAGCGAATTCCGCGGATAATCCGAAATAGGACGAAAATCAACACAAAAATGCTTTTAACATGTTTTATTTACATTAAAATGGCATTGCATACATTATAAACAATTATTTTATTTATTTATTTTCTTACTTTTTAACAAAATAATTGATTAATTATCTGTTTTTCCTTTCGAAACACCAAAACCCCCTACTTGGACATTGCTAATGTGTCCTTTTTATTGTTATTCTTATTCTAGATTTAAATTTTTTTTTGTTAATTCCGTAATTTAGTTTACAGTAAAAAAAAATGGAAACAGAGAGGTTCGCGGATAATCGGGAGTTTACTGTGTTAATATTGTTTATTATTATTGAGACACGTAAAATGTCTGTTACATTGTATTTATCTTAAAAGAAACGTTTTACGAGATTTATTTATTTACTTATTTATTTTAATTTACAAAAATAACAACCGTCTCATGAAAGAATATAGTTGGTAACAAGTAAACTTCAAAGTACTGTTAGAAGATTTTAAATGCAGTAAATATTGTAATTACTAATTCAACGTACAATGTTTGTGAATTGTTACTCATAATTATATCCACTAAAAAAAAAATGCAGTACCAGTAACGTGAAGTATTGCAAGGAAGTTAACAGTGCATAGAAACTGCCTACAATTCATCATAGTATTACCGTTCTAAAACTCAAAAAAAATATCCTACATCTAAAAATTATCATTTCTGATAATACACAGAAAAGTGTTACTTTTAATATCTGTCGTAAGAATAACTAAGCCAAAATTTCACTTACAAAATTTTCGTCAAAATTTCAAAAACATTATTCTTAACCTACATACAAATGAATTTCTTTTTTTTATTATTATTTATTATTCAAGATTATGTAAATGGTCTATTCTGGTTTGTTTAAAAAAATAAATAGTTCAGAAAAAATGACATACTTTAAAAAAAAGTATTTTACATAAATTATCAAAATCCTTGTATTTTTTTTTTTCTATTCGTAAAATAAATAATCAAAACAATGTTAGTAATTTGTCAACCTGAAAACTACGAAAACAGACAGGAGGAAAAAAAATATAAGAAAACAATTTCTTACCTGAGGCAGAGGATAGGACTTGAGGAAGTCCCTGGGTGGAATGTGTTCGTTACTCCATAGTTTGAAAGGGTTCTTGGAACTTCGGAAAAGGTCCGACATTTTGCACGTGAAGACGAAGTGAAACCGGTTCGTTCAAAAAACAAAGGCTCTTCAAAACCGGACGTTGATCATCAACCTGGCAAGATGCCTCCCGAGTCTCAACATGGAGACGCTCAGTCAGTCACTATTCCTTTTCGTGTAATTCCAAAACACACACTTTGGTTGCGGGGATGGGGGAGGGGTCTATTTCGGCGACTAAAAACCTGGAAGATTTTCTTTGAACACGACTTTTAATTTCGATAGTGACCCCAATAGAAACGGTTTTAGAAAATCACACTCCCAGAGGGATTTCCCGGTTGGACAGTAGTAACCTAGTAAGGTGTAACAGATTTAAGTCCACGCCCAGTGAGGTATAGGGCACGTGTCACAGGCGGGTTTCGCCATCAAGAGGTCGCGGCGAAGACGGGGAGCCCTGGAGATCAACCTTCACATCTACACAGCGCAGGTACTGAAACAAAAGAAAAAATACCTTAAGTAAAACAGTAAGGGAAAAAATACTCAAAACGAAAGCAGAGAAAAATATTTACCGTTACAAAAACTACCAGACCATAAACGAGATAATAGGCCAACAAACAACTCTCTCATTAAGTGTTTGGTACAAGTGAGGCTTTTACGCTTCACTTGGGAACTTATGAAATTCGAAATTAATCGAGTCATAGCTTTATGGGTTTTCCGATGACAGCTAATAGGTTTCTGGCGCAGATGACCGGTTTCCGCCAACGATAGGAAATACCTGCCATTCTGCGGCTGAATTCTTAAAAAGGTACCGTTTAACTACGAAGAAACGATTACTTAAGTTGTTATAACAACAGAAGCGTATCGAGAAAACACGTCACAAGAAGAATTCGCAGACTTTCACCAACTTTCAAGTTCACCCACGCACTTCCCTAGGTGCCCCCCAGCCTAATAAAAAGCACAACCATAGTTTTGCTTTTAAAATCCTGAATTTCATTATAAAAAAATAGATATTTCTTTTTTAGGTTTACCTGCGCTCTTAGGCTTAAAATCTTCATCTCATTCTTTAGCCAAAGCAGTTCAAAATCAAAAAGAAAAATTATTATAGAAATCGAAATATTGAAACAAAGAAATAAAAAAGCATTCCTAACATGCAAAGAGTAAATCTTAAACTAAAATAGGCTTTTGTGTATTTTTTTGTAGAATTAATTATTTCAATTAACTTAATTATTTACGCTAAATGTCATTTCCGTTGCTCGAATTAAAACTAACAAGAATTATTAGACCACATTACAAGGACGTCTGAATTATTTATTATTTTAATACGCAAAAATAAGAACTAAAATGGGAGAACTAACAAGTGCTCCCATTTTAGTTAATTTATTTACGTTATTTTTATTTTTTGGAAAAATTTTCAACGAAATTCAAAACAAGGACAGAAAGATAATAAATAAAGATTAAACAAAATTTCTATTCACAAATAATATCATTGTAGGAAGCTATTTTAATTAATATCAAGGTACTAAATTAACCAAGCGAATGCTAATGATTTATTTATTACATTATAATTTTGTTATATCTTGTGTGTATAGTTTATAATAATAAGTACCTGAAATACTTTGACTATTAAATTCACTTCATAAAAGATGTGTAAAAAAAAAAAAATGTAAATATTTCAGAGTGTATTTATTGACCAATTCACTCCCTCCTTGTAAAAAGTCTTATTTTTTAATGAATATTAGCATATCTTTAACATTAATACCAGGGTACTGTCTTAGGAATTAGATGTTGTAAAAGAATTGGGTTCGAACAACTTTTTGAAAAATAAATGCAGAATTATATCCCCAATCATTGGTGGTATCTCAAATTTCTGTACCTTTAATTATTATTTTTTATTTTTTATATTTAAGCCTACGAATTTTTTAACTGCATTTGTTTCACTTGATGTTATGTATTTATATTCATGATTTTTTTAATCCATATTTCTTCTCCCAAAAAACCTCTCTCTGAAGTGAAAGTTCTGTGGAGAACTGGGCGGGACGTGTAGGGAGGAGGACACTTTATTGGAAAACTGGTAAAACTGTTCGAGGTAGAAAAACAAAGGGAGAGAAATATCTTCCCATTTGGCCTCTTCCATTTATCCTTGTCGTCCGTATTGTTTCTCAGTGGTTGAAAAGGGTTGGAAGGGTTTAAAACGCAATAAATGGAACAAAATTACAAGCAATACATCAAACATCCTGTAACAATGACTAATAAAGTATAGAACAAATAAATTACCCAAGTCAAAACAATGAAAAAGAATTTCCATCAATATAACGTAGAAACAACAACCTATAATTTGAAAACTTTTTAATATTAAATCAAGCTGTTTATAAAAGTACAAACGAAGAATAAAAAAAAGAAACTACAAGAAAAAAAAAAAACGAAATTTTTTTCAAGTTAAATCTTTATTTTAAATAGCTCAGTAAGATTTAATATAAACTATCTTTTGTATTTTTTTTTTTTTTTTTCATATTTTTACTAAAATTCTTTTTTTGTTTCTTCGTTTGTAAACGAATATGAGAAAGACAGAGAATTAAGTTCAACTGCCAGTGCTTTCGTACAGCCTAATTAAACTTTTAATCATTAAAAACAAATTTAAACTTATTAATATCTACGTATGCGTTCAAATAAATAAAGAAAAATATGTTAACTATTCAAAAAATAAATAGTTAATTAATCAAATAATTATTAATTATTCAAACAGCCAATTAATGATTTACAAATATAGCAAAATATAGCAAATATTAGAAGAATTATACTGTAAATAATAAAATAAAAAGTAATTCTATTAGTTAATTCACAAAACTTCTGCATTCATTTTAATTAATCGATAATAACTGGACTGAAAAAAAAATAGAAAGAACCGTTTTATATCCATTAGAACTATAAAGGTTTGATCAACGAACGAATGGTGGTGGAATTCCGTAACACATACAAAAATATGGTCATAATCGTTTTCAGTAATCACACGTTCCATTCAAGGTCATGCGGCGGTAGATTCTGTGAGGCGTAATAATTGAAAGTCCGTTGTTTATTCAGCAAATAAGTGAAATACATTGAAAGAATCAAATGTTATCCTAAGGGACTGCTTCTAAGAAAATCCTGTAGATGGCAGCAAGGTATTTGCATTTTTTGTTAATTCAATCGGCCTCTAGATTCACCCACTATATTATAATATAGAAACTTCAATTCATTTATTTTTGTCATTTTTGGAGCAGCCCATTGTAGTTGCAAATTCACTTTCAAATTTTGAAATTGTAGATGATATTCAGTTAGCTTTTCGTAATCCAAGAAATATCGTCTTCAAAATTTCATAAATAAAAATAATCAACATCTGACAAGAGTGTCAAAAAATATGACTAAATTGCGAACGAGTAAGTTGATGTCATCAACGAAAAATATCCTGTATCAAGCGGAAATAAAAAACAATAAGTTTTATTGTGGAGTCCCGATTAATTACCACAGTATCCTCTGAGACAAAAGCAAAGGTTGAAACTACGAGGATATTGACTCCCTAATTGACCCTGTGTAGAAATACCGCCGAAAAAAAAGAAAGAAAGAAGAAAAAAAAAAGAAGATATACTCCATAATCATCTTCTGTTATTTCATTTTCTTCCTCTGAATGGACACGCAAGTCTTATAAATTAAGACCATTTCAAAATTCCCACGACTTGTTTTAAATGGATTTTTATCAAGAGGACCATCTGAGGTCGTAGGAGACAACTGGGTTTGGTTTATTTAATTTCTAATAAGACGAATACAATGGAGAAACGACGCAAAAACAATGCAAGGGCTGTGACTGCAAGCAGTGTGTCTTCAGGCAGTTACCGAAGAACAAGATAGCGTCCAACCCGGATATAACGAACCAAAAAAATAGTACGAATTCATGATGGTATCAAGGCAATACTTGTTAACTTAATCGAATAATGCGGTGGTAAGAAACTATGCAGAGAAAATAGTAATATTTATAACATATACCGTTACAATATTTTCCAGTAGGTGTACGTTCCATTGCATACAGGGAATTGAGCATGCAGTGTTGAAAAAGTGGGGTGGGTGGAACAACGGGGGCGATGAAGGCCAAAATACTTGTGCCCATGTTTTTAAGTTCAACCACAAATAATTATTGTACAGAATTTTAAAGAAATCATCCAGGCCGTTTTAACGAAGGTCATTTTTGAGGAATAGAAAGGATAGAAACCACAACAAAAGGGCCTAGATTTTCAGCTGGATCCTAAACAAGCGACATTCCAAATTTTAAGGAAATTCGTGTCGTCGTTTTAGCGTGATGCAAACAGACAAGTAGACGAAACGGAGAAGAAAACTATTCAAATGGAATAATGAGACTGCGCATGCTCAGTCAAACATTTGGAAATGTTCCATTTTTAATTTTGTCCTAATTAGTGTATAGTTATGTTAGCTATAACTAAGTAATTAACGCTCATCAATAAAACTTAACGTGTACTTGATTAGTACTTGATCTAAACTCACAAATAAAATTTACAATTCATTAAAATTTGAATTAACTGCTTGTTTGTTTGGACAATTTTTACAATTAGTTAAATTTCTGCAATTGTTTATTTATGCGTTTCGTTTCGCGACGAAACATTTACTTTTTTCAACGGCATCAAATGATGGTAAATTATATTGTAGAGATGACATGCGAGTACCTATTTCTGATGTAATGAGAATTCTATTTCAAAAATTTTATATTTGGTGCGCATTCCATTATCTTGTATTTTCTACCTGCACTGGGCACTACATTCACAAGAAAGTATTTTGTCGACAACGTACTGATGGTTTTTCTTTAGTCGTTACGAACATAATTATATTTGCGTAAAATTTTTAACTTTATTTTTCATATTTCTCGTTTTCATTCAGTAATATGCCTAATTAACATTGGATCTGCAAGTTTTGTAGATCCGATGTTATGATGTTTTCCTATAGTAAATTTTTAGTATTAATGTAATTACGATAAAGTTCCTTTTTTTTTATCTAAAAAATTATTATTGTTTTCTTTTTAAAGCAGACAGTTTGAAGCCTTGGTGGCTAATTTTTTTTTCCACGATTCTCTCGTACATTGGTTTTATAGCTGGAATGAAATACCACAGAAGCATTTGTCAGATTTTTTTTGTTAGACGAGAGGGCGATGCTTTTTGAAATCAAAGTCGAGAACAGACTCACGAACAACGTCTTAATATCCATCTGTTTTTGCTATGGCTAGTAATGTACCGTCTGCAGACGCCATTCCACTGGGCAGATCGAAAACGTGATTCCGATGTTGTCACACTTCAAACGTGAAGAACTTCCGTTACCGTAAATTCAGTAAAAACGAAACCTGAATTTTCAAATCCGTGACTTACTAAATTACGGTGTAACCATTTTTTTTAACTAACCGAAGGTTAGAGTATTGAACATTTTTATCCACCCCTACTATCTCGTTCCTTAATTCTTTGAGTGTGATTATAAAACGGGTAAATCCTTGTTTTATTAATCACCGAATTAAAATCTTAGAATATTTATGAATGTTGCAATTCCAAGGTGTGCCACGAAAACTCGGCTGTGTTCTCGGAAGCGGGAAGAACAAATAACTATGAATTGAGCGTTCATTTAGGATCTTAAAGCCGTTCATTTACATAAAGATGATTTCGTTGCGTATTAATGAAGTAGTGGTGGACGAGACCGTAACAGCGATGAGCTATTTTCACTGGCTGCTGATTATCGGAGGTCCTCAAGCGGAAAACACCACCTTGGCACACAAAAACACGGGCTCTTTCCTTAAAGACATCAACTTACCCTTGATACAAGGGCGGGGGAGAGGAATCAGTCCTTCACTAAAGAGTCCACTCCCTTTATACTAAGCAAAGATGACGACACCAAGTGACAATGAGCCAGCGAAAAATAGATATATGTACACCAGCCAAAAAACGAATTAACGTTGTTCAAAAGATTATCGTTACGAATGGGTTGATAAAACTTGGAATGAAAATAATTTTTGTTTATTGAAACAAACAAATAAATAAGCCAACGACTTCATTTTTATTTATGGTAAAAGCGGGTTATTTAAAGAATGACGAAGCTTGACGATGTCCCAACCAAAAATTATTTTACTGTATTTTATTTAATTATTTGGTTACGTTAAACAATGGAAAACTGTTTTATAAGTTACATTTTGTGGATATAGTGTATAATATTGTGTGATAAAAAAGAGACCTTCCTTTTGAGTTAAGCCGGACAGCTGTTTCGAGCTTATTATGCTCTCTTCAGTCAGGGTTACCCAGCATGTAAAAGGCGTACGCAGAGAAATGGAATATTTTTATCGCAATACTAGTGATCGTCAAAAACTAAGATTGATGTTGTTTTCATTTCAATGTTTGAAAGGTCACTTGTGTTTTTATAAAATTATATGAAACGGAATCAAAACAAAATATTTGATGAAAATAATTAAATCTTCCGAACACGTAAGAATTGGATGCAGATAAGATTTTCCATATATAAGTGATTAAGATATTTTTTTTTTTTTTGTTTTTAAAGAATTTCTGCAAACCATATAATTCAAAATCTGCTTTTTTTTTTTCCTATTTACCTTTCATTTCAAAACGGAGATATAATTCTCTATTTAACAATCTACCATTGCAGTGTTTGCTGTATCATAACACACAACAAAGAAATGTAGTAGGTGATCTCGCCAATAATCAAAATAACAAATTTTACTGAAATTGGACCGTGTTTATTTGTTTCTTAGAAACTCATTATTACGTGCAGCGAAATCGAAACTACAAAATATTCCGATTCCCCCCCCCCCCCCTTTATTTTTGTGTCGTTATTTGTTTAATCTTCGAAATTGAAAATAAGTTTTGAGACCCAAAGCAATTTATATGTAAAAAGCGGGAATGTTATTCTACTAACAATAACGAGTTAATAATAATAAAGTCCTAAAGAATGGATTATTTAGAATCTTCATTTATTTTTAAATATTAAAACTATACAGAGCTTTGTGTAATGTGGTTTTATTTTCTATAGATGGTTTATCTTAGGCACAGTTTGTCCTTCACTACAATGAAGATACAACCTACGAAGAATCAGGAACATCTCAAGAACCTTGGACTAACCATAGTCACTAGAAAAATCCTATCGAGTACATCCTACATGCTCTTCTGAAAATATCCACACACACAAAAAATAACTTACAATAAAACTTACTTGTTGTTTAAAAAAAAATAACATTTCTTTTCCTTTAAAAACGTTAGAAATGCACTAACATTTCAGATATTTTTTTTGTTTATTTAAAAATTTAATATAAATAACCATAAAAAAAAATCAAAAAATAGACAGCAGTAGAAATGTCTAAAAGAAATTAGGAAAAAAATAAATAAATCAAATGATTAAATGTTATTAATGACTTAAAAAAAGTACAAAAGCAAAATTAGTAAATCTGTACTAATTAGAATGATAAGGGTGAAGAAATTATTGTAAAAAGGACAGATTTTAATTCTTTCGTTGATTTACATCACTCCAATTTTTTAAAAAATATTTTCAGGTTAATTAGTATTGGTTTGGTAACCTTAATTTTTGTTTAAGATAAGGTTTTTATAAAAAAAAAAGAATAACATATATATATATATATATATATATTTACTGTATATCGAATATTAAATATTATAAACAATATTTATAGTATCATTAAAAAATTAAGTTGCTAGAGAAAATAGTAATGCCAAGAGAAAAGTTTTTAAATGACGTTATTATTGAAAATATCGAATTAATTAAAGGTGTAATTAACGGTAGTCTAATGATAGCAAACATTCTACGAGTTTTTGAATTAAGGAACTGTCTCACTTGATAGAATGACAATAAGAAGTTTGTAGATCATATAATTATGACGTAACTTAACATTTATAAATTAAAACTAAAAATCAACTTATAAAAAATACAATTCAGTAAAAATTAAGAAGAGTGAAGAACGAAGCCTCTGTCTCTTTATCTTCTATAATTACCGAGGGGTTGTTGATTCACTCTAATCTATTTGGGAATCTTTTAAATATAACTGAAATTAAAACATTAGCGCATACTTCTTCCCATCTTGGGTAACACTAAGTTTCACCTTCGTTTAAAAATAGCCGATTTCCATTGTAAAACGTAATTTCCTCGACTGTATTAATATGTGAAATCCCAGGACGTCTTATCCTGAACGAAGCGTTACCCTGAGGGAAATTTCCATACCCGAAAAACGCCTGAAAGAAAAGAGCCCGTGACTTGAACTCAACAATAAAAGCGAAAGCATCGAAACTATTTACTTTACGGCTTTATAATTTAGTAGTTTTGTTAATTTTTCTTCTTTTATAACTCCTATTTACATTTTACAAAAACAGTTCAGCTAACTCGGCGGGAACATAAATTACAATATAATTTACAATAACATAGAAACTCCCTGGTGTTTAAATTCGCAACAAGTTTAAAAATAACGAACACCGTTAATGTGTTAATGATGTGTGAACAAAATTTCACTTCTGTTTAATACATGAATTAAACCTTTCATAGCTAAGAAACGAGTCTGCTTTTAAAATAAGTTTGTTTTTTTGTTTTTTTCTATTTCAAACCAATTAGGCCTACACGAAATCCAGATCACTTTCAAATAAAAGACGTTATGAAAGATTTAGGATTTATAATTTTTACTTTGTAGTTTCGTGAAAAAAAATCGAGATGGGATTAAGGATGTAAAAACCCAGGGATTTTCTAGAATTATCCTTTGTATTTAAAACAAATCAACAACCTAAATTAAAACTACATCACAAGGTTTTTAAAAAAAATATAATGAAAATAAACTTATAATTTTTTTGTTTTAATTGATAAATATTCAATAACTTAAGAAGAAGAGTCCAATAAACAATTCTTACTGGGGTAGAAGGTTGAAAAAAATAAACAAAGGGCGAACTGTTGCTTACAGAAGTAAAATAAAAATAAAGGTATTTAATTTATTGTACGACAAAGTTGGTTTAAAAAATTACGGAAAAATGGAACTCCACCCATCTATATATAATATACTGTATTATAATATTATATATATTAAACTTTAAAGAGTTTTTCTTTTCCTTGTATAATCGGTTTCATAATGTAATGTGTGCATTTCAATCTTCCCCCCGTGTGATAACATCTTAAAAGTAACTGAATAAATTTGTGGCTTTATAAATCCCAAATCACAGAGGCAGGTTAACTGAAGCGAATAATATGGACGAAATATTTAGACACTAAAGATGACAAGATAATTGCTGCTGAGCCAAGTACTTAGCAACTCCATTTGTCAAAACCGAATTCTTTTAGTTCTACGTCCACCAAGAAACATTAACACCTGATGTAATAACACCGAGTTCAAATTGTAATTATTTTTTGTTGAAAGGCGCAAAACTGGTCCATGTAAATCCAGTTACAGGATATTAAACACAAAAAAAAAATGAAATGTGGTTATTTGGAAAACAGGTTCTAGCTGATATTATTTAATTTACAGGAGTAAATTGATTGGATTATATGAAAAATCCACTGAGATTAGTGGATTATCAAGTAATTATTACGCTTGTGATGCTGTAACAAAAATAACATTCTTATTTCGTATATTGTGGATAAGAATAGTCTATGTTGATTTGATGGTGTTTGAATCTAGCTTATACATGTTTTTACTTGTCAGTAGGTAAACAAGGGTTTTTTTCCTTCAGGTGTGTAAGGAATATCTAAATAGTAAAAGGGAGAGATACAGAGAAGAATCCAATCAAAGAGGGGGAGTGATGAACGCATAGTTGATGGGAAACTGAGCGTGAAGGTCTCCGTCAAAAAAAGCAAACTCACCTGTTCATAGTGACCGCACGTGGCTCGCTCCCAACTTGCGTCCGCCGTTCGGGTTCAACGATTCCCCCACCGGTCGTGCGAATGGATCCTTCTATCGTCCACCTGCTAAGACACCTCCAATGCAAATCCTGAATCGGTAATAAGTTAATCCCTGTGGTTGCAGCGCGTGCGGGTGCTGCTGTCACTGTTTTCGTAGAGGCACAGACACACAGCGGCTCCCGAAGCCTCCACTTTCTCTCGGTCTCGAGTGGTTGTGTTTGGTGTTGGAGCGGCGCATGCGCGGATGGGCGCTGCCTTGGGGCGAGGCGGTGCGCGCTTATCATTTAGCACCCACGTGGTGGAAGGTAAAGCAGTCGGAGTCAATTTTTGGAAAATGAGAGTCCCTTTCAAAAAAAAAATAGAATACATGTCTTTAATAAAAAGAGAAAGAATAATTTTTCATTCTATCGAAATCTAGTTCAGAACTGATAAAAGACAAACAAGTTAACACCGAGTTTTGAATAGAAAACGTGAAATTCTTCAAAAAAATCCGGTTCACAGATTTTCTGCAATTTTTGATTTGAAAACCAATATTTCCGCATTATTCGACAGTGATTCAATCTATTTATATAATAATATCTGACATTCGTGACATATTGATCTGGTTTT
>JAFIDM010000002.1:48322335-48340777 GCA_023159025.1 Thereuonema tuberculata
GTACAAAGAATTCCGGTTTTTTTGAAAAATCACTGTTCCAAAGAATATTACATTACAGTAATAAATTCTTTATGGAATTTTTAGATTAAATCACAAATGAAGATCATAAGCATCCAAGCGTTGTAATTCGATGATATCTATCTTTTCTACCTTGAGATTAAGTAAGAGGAAATAGGATTGTCTAATAATGTAAATATTTTTTAAATCTTTATTTTCCTTTCCTGGATTGAATGGTTTAATGCCCGATTTTTAAATCATTAGACTAACAATAAGCGTTTTTCATCTTTCAAATGAACTCTTAATAACCTTAGGATAAATAAAATTAATTACTTAATAACTGTTCGATCAACTGAAAAAAGCAGCTGTAATCCGAATGTAATTACAATATAATATTAATTTATTATCTACTCAGCTGATATTCGACAATTTGAAGGTTTAATTTTTTCATATTTGAGAATTCGTTAGTATCGTAATAAATAAAGGGATATATTTCTTTACAATCAAGTAGTTAAGTATTATTCTAATTTGTACATACCTTTCCTTATTTTAGCCTGTAGAGGCCTTATTTCAATAATAGGAAACATAAAAATTTTATCCTAGAAATCCTTACTATAACAACAATCCTTTAATCCCCCGATATTTCATCCTTCTTTGCGAAGGACTTCTTCAGATGGTACCAAAAATGTAGAGGAAAAAGAAACTATTTACAATTATTTAACGTGCGTTGATTAATTAAATATGATTAAAATTTAGCCAAACGCACAAATATTTTAAAAATTTAAAAAAAAACTTGGTCGATGACTTGCAGGCAAGTCGAAACGTTGTGTTTCTTTTATCCTTTGTATTTTTTAAAAAAACTTTTTTAAAATATTTGTGCGTTTGGCTAAATTTTAATCATATTTAAAAAGAAACTATTCTTGACCTGTGGTACCACCTGAAGAAGTCCTTCGTAAAGAAGGGTGAAATATCGTGCGAATGTTGTTATATTAAGGATTTCTCGAAGTACATTATTTACAGGATATATTAAAGAAGCTTATAGAAAAGTTTATGTTGCTCAAATAGGCTAACGCTCAATTTATATTATTAATCAATCAGATTATTAAAAAAACAGCGTGAGCGCGTACGACCGCAACAATTGAAGTTCGCACGCGCATTGCCAGGCAATAGTACGAATAGTATTGCTGCCTGGTCAACTGTCCAAGCACGTGAGTTGCTAGGCAACAGGAACATTGTAGCATAGCGAACTCAACTGCGCAAATTTCCGACTGTTACGAATGGATTTCAATATTGTATTGCATATATTCTTCAGAATTTACACTTTATTCTTAGTTTTTAATTTACTTGATGTTATTTGTTTTTTTGAATAAATAAAATGTTGTTTCCGTTATATACGCGAGGCTTCCGGAGCGAAGCGACAGGTTTAGTGTTTTAGTAATTTATTAGTCTTTCCATGCTAATCAGATTTTGATTAAGCAAATGATTGAGGTACTAAATATTTTGAAAACAGATTGCAACAGGTCACACTTTAAAATGTGGATCTAAACGAGAAATTATCTATTAGTTTATAAGTTTTTAGTTTTGCCGGTTTTCCATACATCATTGGTCTGTATCTGACTGTAGATCTTCTGTATTAACTGAAAAATATTGTTGACATCTTTTTTTTTTTTTTTTAATTCTATTCCATTTAATTTTTTTCCCCTCTCATTCATCATTGATCCAAGTCACGCTCATCTATTAATCTGTGATAATAAATTGGGTTGACAGAAGAAACAGAACACATTTGATAAATGTTTAAACATAATTAAATGTTAAAAAATTTATCATTTTGTACTGTTTCATTTCTCAGCTCCCTACTTTCATTAGGAATTTGCTGTAAGTATTTTGTTTTTTGTTTTTTCAATTCAGAATTAAAAATGATTTCCATTCATTGGAACTAACTTGCAGGGGATATTTATCTGAATACCTCTTAATTAATCCTACTTCAAATTCTAATGGCTGTTAAAGACTTCATTGTTATGTAGGCTACGTAATATTCCAGTTTTAAGTATTACATATCTACATAAACTTTTATATAGCTTACACAGTTGTTAAACTTTTATATAGCTTACATAGTTATACTCTTATATAACATGTTACGTTTGTATAATACATATTGTGTTTGTACATTTTTTTTTCCTTTCAGATTGTCTGGAAAGTTACACTGGTACGTCAATAGCACGTAAGTAATGATAGAATCATTAGATACAGACAGTGACAGTACAGGGAAGGTATTATGCAGTTGCTTTATTTTACGCACAGCATTCTTGCAAGCCGCAAATTTGGCAATCAATAGACTGTAAATCGTATTTCTTAAGAAAGAAAATGTCACAGATTGACTTCTGTGCTGTCAACAGATGCGGAAACATCTGGAACGATTTGTGACTAAATTGGAAAAAAAAAAATGATTTCTGTTTCCTTGAATAATTTTAAAAAGTTCATTAACTTATCCATAAATCATTAAAGTTCGTTTCAACGCATTTTAGCAACCGATCATTTTTATTTTCCAGAACTTACTTAAGATCAGTTTAGAATGAGAAGTTACACAACATCTCATCATCAAAACCACAAAATGCTCAATGACGAAGCAGTCGACGTCGTATACATGGGTACTTAACAACTGATCACACACACTCAATAGTTGTAGGATGTGCGTAGTATAATCATCTCGGCCTTTGCTATGATGGTGTACTTAGTCTTTATTTTTTCGAGACCACAGTTTTGCTGCGTATATTGAAGTTTTCCAGGACTGAAGATTTATAGAACAAACAAAATATATATAAGTAATGCTCTGCCTCTTTTTTTACAATTAAAAATGTCCAAAGAAATACAGATGAAATATTCCAAGGCAAGTGAATCGAATGTCCAGGGTCCACCAATTAACACCAGATTTCGTGACCTCATAACCATTTCATTTTATGTCTTCTAGAATCTATGTTAATCTTTCCAGAAAATCTTCAGGAGATGATTACAGCTAAATATAGCAACATCAATATCAAAGAACCAAAGTATTTATATAACGTTCAAAAATCAATAGTTACCGGTATATCAAAACATGTCTATTTGAGCCAACATCGACAGCAATCTGGGACAGCTGTTTCGTCCTTATTAGGACTCATGAACCAGATTTAGCTTCGATGATCAAGCTCAGAACGCGTGAATACCTACGGTTCCTTCTCCCGCTCTCGGAAATGGGAATCTGGCTGATGAATGTGTGCATTCTTGAGTTTTTTTCCGTTTCAATGCACGTTAAACTCCATTAATTATTAATTTTTTGCCTTTGCATTAGGTTTTTCCTTTTATTAAATGCCTTTTGTGTCCAGCGCTCAGCGGGCCAAGGTAATTTTCCTGTACTTGTGACATCGAATTTTCTATTGTCGTTTGCTTTCTACAGAGTCCCACTTCCGAGAGCGGGAGAAGGAATCATAGGTACTCATGCATTCCGAGCTTGATCATCGAAGCTCAATCTGGCTGATGAGTTCTAATAAGGACTAAACAGCTGTCCCAGATTACTGTCGATGATGGATCAATGCGTGAAAGCAAAACAAATTTACGAATTTGTGCATTCTCGAGTTTTTTTTTTTTCCGTTTTCATATTACATTTAATGCACGCTAAACTTTCTTATTTATTAATCTTTCTTTTATCAACATAAACTCAAATATACACCACAAATTGTTCTTTCAAATAATTCCTTGATTCCTTCTGGATCAACAAACAAAGAATATGTGGAAAAAAACCCGCTCTAAGATGTTAAGTATCTCATATCTTTATTGTTGTGTTGATTTACACATTGGAAATAACTTTCCTTAATTCTATATCTGTAATTGAATTTCCCACACGACGTCTTTGTTCGAATATTCTATTTGAGCAACTGTTTTCATTGTTATACAGTAAAAACTCTCAAATCCGGCCTAATGTGGCGCCCAGTAGGCCGGATTACAGAAAAGCCGGACTACCGATGTGTTCTTAAAATAACTCAATAGCTCAATTTTTGTGAAGACATAATGCCAGGTTTAATTAACCCCATTTTCATAATTTTGCACTCAAATGTTCATCAAAAAACAATACAAATGTGCTTTTTCCAACACCAAACTCTAGTGATATTTGTTTTGCAGATTCCCCTGCATCCAATCTCCTTAACGCATTAAGCTTCTGTTCCATAATGACAAAGTTTTTCTTTCTTTTTTCACTCATGTGAATATGCGCGGATAGGGAAACAAAATAAGGAAACGAATTTAGTTATTAAAAAAAAAAATTACTCAGGACCAGGCCGGATTACCGTGGGAGCCGGATTACCAAGGGCCGGATTTGAGAGGTTTTACTATACTTCGTAGTCTTAGCCATTCAATTACGGAATTATTTCATCGTTCTAATTTTTTAAAATGTGTATGTGTGTTCTAAATATACAATGTACGTATAAACATTGTAGGTATATTCTTATTCAAACTGATAAAGAGGGCATTGGAGACACCTACAATAGAACTTCGATTATCCGTCATTCAATTTACTGTCAGTCTCTGTTTAACTTAAATCCCACTATAACGTAACAAGTACGTATGTAGATACCTGTAAAATGTTTTTTTTTTTTTGATGTTTCGGAAAAATAAAACAATGAATTAAATTTCAATAAGTATGTAATAAAAAAAACAAGTTAGATGTACTGAACGTATAATATTTTTAATTTATATTTTCTATTATCTTTCTATTCCACGAAGGTCTCGATCCTGTATCCTGACGGAGAACCAAAATTCTATTTGTACTCAAAATTAAGGAATTACCTCTGATAATTAGAATTATTATTTTCTTCCTAAAGAAGTCCCTACCAGCCATCATGAATTTAACTAAAACAAGTAAATTATTTTCATTCAATCACTTTTTAATAGTAGTCTAATATTTGGAGACTGATAAGTCCAAGACTAAATACAGTATACAGTTTCTCAGTGTATATTAGAAAAAAAGCCTCAGGATGTTTTAAGTGAAAACATCCTAGGACGTCTGCTGTTTCGTAAAAATAAAGAAGGTATTTCGAATGCACTGAGACATTCACGTGAGGAAATTGACAAATAGCGGAGTTTCAGTGTACATAAGTAAGATTTTGAAAAATGAATTTTTATTATTGTTTTTATTATTGTCGAAAATTTTGTAAAATATTTTCGACAATAAATAATTTCTTATAAATTTTGTAAAATATTATTTAAAACGTTTACTTACCTAAATAAAATCAATTAAATAAGCGTTTTTATTTGGAATCAATGAACATTTTAGCTTTAATGGAATTTATCATTTAGCAAACTGATTTCAAAATAGGAATTGGAAATACATTCCAGAGATTAGAAGCTATTAATGGACTTAAGAAAAACAAGCAAATGCTACAAATGTTCCAAATTATTTAACAGAGTTAAAATAGTAGTAACAATAACTAAGATATTTGTATAAGAAGCCACTACATTATAGCAGAAATGTATTTCTCTTCTCAGTGGTATAAATAACAAATCTCTGACAATGATAAACAGCTTATCATTATACAATGTCTGTACTCTCTCATCTCTTATGTCTCATTTCTTATGTATTCTCATTTTTGGTATATTGTATCTCTTACTTGGATTACAGTGTTAACGTAATTGATCAGTGTCGTTGAGTCCGATTTCTTTTCCCGACATCACTTGACGTTTTATTCGCAAAACGTTTCAAAAGCAAAAATCCGCAAAAGTTTCGATTTGTTCATAGATTTAATTGCTGGAAAGTGATTAATTGGTAATTAAGTAAATGTCGGTGGCAGGGAAGCCAATATTGCGATCGTATGTCTTTTGTATTCTTCCACGGAAGCAAGGACAAAATGATGAAGAAAGAATGGTAGAAATAGTGTAGGAGAAAGGGGAGAACCCCAAGAAAACCTATCCAGCGCGGATCATCTATCGCGGAACGGACTTGCGAACCGAACCCCGATACTCAGAAATGAGAGGCCAATATTTTTCCATCATGCCAACTATATACGGTTCTCAAAAATGATACGAATGTATTTATATATATATAAATTCCTTCTATCACAATGGACAGACAGACAAACGTGTTATCTCTAACTGTTTCTGCTTCTTTGTTTTGTTATCCTTACCTACATATATAGAAATTATGTATGTAATGGAAGCGAAGTGGTTTTTTTTTTTTTGATAAATGACGGTCATTTTATCTCAAACGATTTGTCTTGGGTAACTGTTACCTCTTGTATTACTCTAAACAAGATCTATCGTTTTGAGAGATACATTTCGGGTGATCCATAAATACTCAATCGGATTGTGGTCGGTTCCTTCGATATCCGCCTGGGTGCTTTGACCCGACCAACGTCATTCGCCCATTCGAAGGCCATAAGAAGCAGCTCTAGTGGCCCAGTCACGACTGGCCGTCGCCCACTGCCAGCGACAAGGAGAGGATAAGAGAAAAATCCGTCAACAGGATCCCTTCCTAAGCAACAAAAAAAAAAAAAAGAAAGAGACAATCAACATATGAAGATACCTTCAAATCGGACGGTTAGAGCTCTAGAATGATCCATTCACTCTGGATCCCAATTCAAAATATCCATGGAAGATTGGAACGCTGAATTGGTAATTAGTGTTTTAAAAAAACAACCCAGTTCGTTAACGCTTCCATAAATTAATTATTTCTATTCTTTCAGGAGCATAACTGTCAAAGGGCGTTAGTAGGATATTGGCCGCAAACCACGAGCTAGTCTTAAATCCATCCAGAAAGTTCTAAACAAAGGATTCCAATTAAGCATCTCTATTTTTATCTTAGTAAACATTATTTTAATTGAATTTTAAAAAATGAAAAGTAAAGTAAAACCTTAGAGAAAAAAGACACAAAAAGCATACTTAATTGAAAAAAAAAAATTCTCGAAGTAAACTTATAAAAACTTTATAGCCTGAAGAAATTTGTGAGTCAAATGAATATATGGACTAGATATTATTGTGTAGGGAAACTGAGCTTGCAGCACTGGGGGGTGAGGGGTGGAAATGGAGACCAAAATAAATGGACCTAAGTTCTAAGTTGGACCATAAACAAGTTGGCTGTAATTTTATGAAATCCCGTCAGCCGTTTTAGCGTGATCCATATAATAACAAATCAGCGACAAAAAGACCAACAAAGATAATAAAGTAAGCGTAAAAACGCATACAATTAAAGATTCACTGAGCTATTTTTAGAGTTTTCGTACCTGGAATCGAAGACAGACTGTTCTAGCTTTTGTCAGTTGGATTCGCCCAGTACTCATAGCTCAATGGAATCAAAAGAAACATAAACAAAAACAATGACCATTTAGTTAGAAAAAAACACTAAAATACAAATTAATATAAGAATAAAAAGGTCAATGAGTCTGTGTTGGATTCCCCATATGAAAATTCCAAAAATAGATCAGGGAATCTGTGTGCGTTTTTACGCTTATTTTTTCTTGTTACATATATAGCATGTTTGTAATTTCGCTATGAAAAGTGAAAAATGTCCACTTGGAATATTAGGACTTCCTTGCTCAGTATAATTCTAAATTTAGGAGAACTTATAAATAAAGAAAATTTTAAATATACGGTTCGTAAGTAAAGAAATAAAAAAAGAAAGAAAGAACATAAACGTTTTCTGTATTGAAAATGAGAATTCCCTTAACTAGTTTCTATCGAGGAATATTAGTCAAAAGATGGTTCAACCCCTAATTAAGACAAAATCTAAGTACTTTTTAAGTGATTTATAATTGAATAAAAAAGATATGAGTCATTTGATAAACACGGAGGGAATGGAAATATTTTTGTTTTCGTTGGGGCAATATTTCGGCTCAGTAATGTTCTTAAGCCTTTCTCAAATGGAATTTAAAGTTAACTATGAAATTGTTTCTAATAAAATCCTGTTGATTCGACATCTTCTGAAAAGGAAAAGAAAATGCAGTTACTTTGGTTCTTCCTACTTTTTAATGTTTTGTTAAAGATTTAAGGAAAAAACAAATATAGAATGAAAATGGTTGAAGAAGGCAATCATTCTTTATTCCTATTTTACCTTAAGCCCTCCTAGTTTACGTAATTTTGTAACTTTAATAGAAAAGTAAATGACTTCACAATTTTATTTAATAGAACATAGTTGACAGTAATTGTAGAGCAAACGTTAAACTAAATAATGAATCTACAATACATTCAGTTCTGGTGAAAACAAACGAAACAGTAATATTTTTAAGCCCAATTCTTCAACAATCTTCTTCCTTTCCATATCAAAAATATTAGATAGAAACACACTCTTCCATACATTACATTAGTATTAAAATATTTATTAAAATACTAATAAGGGAGACAAAATTTCAGGAATTGTACATATTCCTTTTTTCAAGTCAATAATATAAACATGTTACAAACAGAATTAAGAATAAGTAATATTTTTACTTCTTGAAACTGTGATCCATGATAGAGGACTGCAATCGTAAGGATATTTTCGGTGAAATATTTAATTTTCGTCTTCGCTGTGGCGAGAAAATTCAATGTAACAAAAGCCTTCGTTCTATCCGAATTTCGTAAAGCGATTATTCGTTAAGGGAGAAATGATCTTTACTGAGTCTGAAAGAATTTTGTAATTATGAATTGTTCTTTAAATTCTTTCTATAAACAAAATCAATTCATAGTTTGTGCTTAGGAGAAAGAAGGAGGACAGCTCGACTTCCAATTGCTTCCGAAAGCTAACATTAAGTCATCTACAGAAACAGCTCCTCTTCGAATTTAATATGATGAAGTTTTTATAAATGGATGATTTACTCTAGGATAGTAACTCTAGGATACTGTACTCTAGGATAGTCACTACTTGTCGGTTTGAGGCTTCGACGTTGTCCTGAATGATGTCGGCAGATATTCAAACCCTAATAGATGTTATAATTACTCGTAAAATATTACAAAAAAACAAAACAACAATCTTTTCACAGCCACTTAGATGTAAGGATTGGTTCTAATTTGAGTTTACAGTAGTTCAGCTTCTACCCTATTCAGATATCTTCTTAGAATTTGCAAGGTATATATAGAATAATGTATAGAGAATTATTATTATTATTATTTTCATGAATCTTCTTCCTTAACTTACATTTATCTTTTGAAACCAAATTAATTGCAAATAATTTTCATAGCTTCAAACTCTTTAGATTTATTTGCATTAAACATCTTTATCGAATGCGAAGAAATGAAGGCTGAATATTAGAATGGTGCCACATGAATTTTTTAAACTTCCCTTTTATTGTAAATGTAGTTTTGTTTTTTTTTGTTTTTGGAGGCTTCACATTGATTTCTACGATTGTTCCTATTATCCTCCGTACCGAGACCTCTCTGTTTACTGGTGACTACTACTAGCTGATGATCATCAAAGGCGTGAAATAGCCGTTCTAGAATGTCATTAGTAAACATGTGATCTCACTCATTGTTGTTTCTAAATAGTATTAGGCGCCTTTTAAGTTTTTCTTCGGCGCTTTGAAAATTCATTGAGGCCGGCAGAATACTGGCCCATGGACTTTTTATAACTTCCATTTCATTGTGAACTTATTGTGGTTTATTTTATTGTTGGAGACTCCGTATTGATTGTATGCTGAACCAAAATTGTATAAAGTTGATTGCAGTAGATTGTATGTAGTTGAACCAAAAAGTCAGTTACTGAATTCATATTAGAATAAAAATACTCAATCTGTTGTATTGTCATCCTGAGATCTATCATAAAATATCTTCTAAATCTTAACAAACGTTATACAGTAAGTAATCAGTGTACAATTTTTAAATGCAAAGAGCAAAAGTGCTTTATTACAGAAAATAGCTCTTTTTTTCCATTTCCTGTGAAATTCCATGCAGTTATTAGTCTAGAAATAGGATTGCTGCGAACTAATTAGAAGGAAACGTAAATAAGAGAGATTTAACGTGCCTTTAATCAAAGAAATCGGTAAATAAACGAAGAAACAACGCTAAAAGAGAAAGTAATTCGCACCCTGAGCTGTCACCGGGAAGAGACTGGGACGGACCGTTTCGTCCGTTTTAGGACTCATCAGCCAGCCAAACTCCACCGATGACAGACCCAGAAGCAACAAATCAAGACAACAATGATTATTATTATTTTGAGAAATGGATTTCTATTATCATCTGTTAAAAATTCTTCATCCACATCCGCATAGTAGTGGGTGGACAACAAACTTTTCAGTGTTGCTGTAAAGAGGAAACGAACTATAGCTGATTTGCAGGTCCTCCATAGTTAGTTTCCTTTCTCTTCATCTTTGTTTTAAATATTTTGAAATCTGGATGAATAGCTGTACAAGTAATGCTTAACATGATTTATAAGTCGAAATAGAAATTGTCTGTCCGTTTGTGATCAAGATATCTTCAAAACTGTGTAGTTCGAGCTGTAAGTTTAGAAGTAGATTCTTAGAAGGTAGATTCCTATTGGGTTTACTTTAAGTCATTCAAAAGAGAAGGAGGTTAACAGAATAAACTGACAAAAATGCTTTATTGGTTAAAGCACAATCAACACGATAACTCAAAGTACAGTGCAACTTGGATAATTCGAAGCTGAAGGGACCACTACAAAACTTCGAATTATCCAAGATTTCGAATTAAACAAGTTACATCTTTTAACTTTAATTTCAGGTCCACTGAATGCTTGAAAAGATTATTCTGTCAATAAGTAAATATTTATTCAGAAAGATCATGGTATGAAAGACTTACAAACACTACATATATGTAAACAAAATAAGATTTATATTACGTAAGCTACTGTACATATTACATTCAATGTAGAAAATTATAGTTTTTCAAAAAATTGCGCAATGTCTGATTGTTTTGTAGAATTCAGTCGCTTAAGGTTAGCAAAAATCATCAAGCATGTTTAGTGAACAGAAAACAGCTTCACTTAGGTTGGTTTGTCTTTCAATGTACCGACCAAATCGCTATCCCGTACTCGTTGGCGATTTGGCAATTTCTTCTTCACACCCTTTTCCACCTCGCGAATGACGACGACCTTTTCAGCGAACGTTAAATTCTTGTACACGCGTGATTTACTGAAAGACATGGTGACACTGACAGCAGGAAGCTCGAATGGCGTCTGAAGCGTCACGTGTCGAACGGTGGCAGGAAGGGGATTTCAGTTGTCACGTGTCGAATTTCTTAACGATGAAACGCCGAAAAGTCGTCATGGTTCGAAATTTTTCATAAAAAACTTCGAATTAAGGAAGTTGAACTTCGAATTATCCACGATTTTTTAACATTGATTTAATAAGAAATTCAAGGGAGTAAGAGAAATCTTCGAATTAACCACGATTTCGAATTAAAGACGTTCGAATTATCCAAGTTGCACTGTACTATTTATCTTAGAGAGCTGAACTGTAAAAGCGTTACACCTTCCTTTGCAATTGAAACTGGACCCGAAGAAACCAAAAATGACACAATTGCATTTTCGAAAAGAGACTCGTCACATTAAATAAAAAGAAATTACAAAAAAAAATGCTTAAAGCCTATTATTATCAATCCTGTGTTATTTCTGGATCTTACTTCGCAGGTCTTCGAAAGTTTGCACGGCAACAATATTTTGTTTTCCCTATATTTCAGTTGAGTTGAATGTAGTAACTAATTTTTATGAAAGAGAGCAGAGAGAAAGTCTTTGATCCTTTCAAGACAAAAAGGACCATTGCTGGTGAATACCTCCTGAGTGAGTCACAGCAGCATCCCAGGACGCCTCTCGAAAAACAATAACATTCACTCTATTTTCCTCCGAACTTATTTACGAGAGAGAAAAGCGAGGCAGCAATTAAAATCGTAAGTGATTTTACGGTGATCTTCAAACAGCGGTTACGACCGATTTAATTACCCTTTGAGAAATGAGGGTAAGGGCTGGTGCTTTGGAAAAAGGGGTGGGGCATAAAAAAGTCGAAATGAAAAATGAACCCTTTGTTTGTAATATCTTTGTGGCCAAGTGTCAAAAATCTTCAATTTATATCTTTTGAAGAAGTTTTAAGTGTTCTTGGAAGGAGTCACAAGAAAGGTCGTTGTTGCCACGTGCACGTAGCGCCATTTAAAGATACAAAGAGAAACGCTGCTGGAACTCAAACAGAAAAACTAAACTTTTGAGTTTATTGGAATTCATGTAGTATTTGACAAGAACACATGTTTTCTTTCTTTGTTTTACTTAAGAGACGACGAATTTCTAAAATATCATAGACAGAGAACTCTTACTTTTTGTAAAGAACTTACAATCCTGTTTTGTTGGTTTGTTTTATTTCTTTATAAGAAATTTAATCAGAACATAACTAGAAATTGGTTCTCTAATACTGATCCGTGTGGTGATCCGTTGAGCCGAGTGGGTTAGGGCGCTTGTCTGCGGGTTGGAGGTGGTGGGTTCGGTTCCCGGCCTCGGCGGAGGGCGGAAATTTTTCCACGCTTCTTTCTCCTCCAAACGGGTCCTAGGGTCTACCCAGCTCTCTGTAGAATGGGTGCCGGGTTTCTTTCCCGGGAAGTTGAGGCGGGCGGGCGTCGGGCTGATCACCCGACCTCAATCTAGTCCCGTTGGTCTCGAAACGCTGGGAGCCTTACTTCCAGCGCTCCCGTGGGCCTGTATGGCCTGTTTATGGGATTGCTTAACTTTTTAATATTGATCCGTGGGGAAATGTTTCAGAGCAGATTTCTCTTCATGGACATGTCAATTGGAGAATGTAAGGTTAAAGGTGTCCTAGTGTAATAGTAACCACACTATCGTGGTTTTTCAATGCCTTTCTTAAAGAGACCTGTAACTTCTTCAATTACTGTTAGAAGCTGTATGAGAGAAATATTTGAAGTATTATGCTATTGTTTCACTAATTTTCGTTCAGGCTGGAATAAACTAAACGATAGACAGATATGTCTATCTTTGGAAATAAATTTATCTTCTGAGATTACTTATGATGAAGAACCACTGAGATAAAGTGGGTTTCAGAATTTCTTAGTCAGAAAAAGATCCATAAAAACAAAGGGAGATCATTTAAACTGTGTTAACGTCATGAAGTAGATGTTTAAAAAAAGATGTTAGCATGAATAGGAATGAAGGGCTTGTCTGAAAGTGAAAAGGGTCAGTAAGATCTCGTATCAACCTCAAATCTCGGGATCTAAATCTAGATATGTCTCGATTAAACTGGCTTTGCAGGATGTCCCTGTGATGCTTGATTAAAATCTGTTCGTGGACACTTCGTAATGAAATGAGATATTCCAACACTCGTATGTCAAAGAACTCGGGATGGTCTTGGGAGAGTCCATCGTCTTTACCCCCAGAGGGGGAGACAGAATAAATGTGTTTCGAAAGGCCATCGCCCTGATAACGTGACGTGATCGAACCACTTCGGGACGGTGGGCAGTGGGGAATGTAATACCTCGAATTTCTTAAAACTCCTACGCTCAGAGGAGGACCTACAGCCCAGAATATCCCGTTAGAAACTCCGACTTATTTTGGTCAAGATCATTCGATCAGCAAAGGTCAATTGTAATGATGGAACTAGGATCGAAATGGTAATAAAATGACCCGCCGAAATCAGAGGAGGCTGTCATTTTATTATTCTTTTCTGTCAAATTACACTTGTTCAAGAATTTTAAATTTATCAACATTCTAAAAAAATGAGCTCATTAATAAGAAGAGGACAACGGGATTAAGGATTAATTAATTCAACACCGAAATTCATTTTGAATCACCTCATGAATCACCTTCATTTTGACTCGCCTTATATTAAATAAATATAAAGTTGAGGCTGAAAAATGTAATATAGTCAATAAACAACTTCCTTCCAAACGAAATCGTTAACACATCAACTACCTGAAAATATTTCCATTACTTAAAAATGAAGGGAAAAAAAACACGTATTTACGTTTAATTCATTTTCTTTGCTTCGAGAAATGGATAAAAGTTGTTTTAAATATCTTGGGAAAAATGTGCATATATTTAAATGTGTATGTATTTAAATGTGTGTATATTTATGTACTTTTGAAAAAATAATTGAGTTCATTTTAAGTATAACGTCATTTGCAGAAGTATTTTATTTTTCGATTAGAATTCATTATTAATTTAATAATTCATTATTTTTTAATAATGGCTAAGTCATTTGTGAATCTTTAAGGTAAAAAATAAATTAATATTTTGGAGGTGTCAAGATTTTTTTACTTCAAATGTAGAATATACGAGATTTTAAAAGAGAGAATTTGAACTTCTTCTACAATGTATTAACTTATTATAAAATTTCATTTGCAAATTATTAAAGGATTAGAGTTTCAGGGGCGTAGAACTGTGTAATTTATGGAATAATAGTAAAAAGAGAGAGAGAGAGAGCTTTAAATGAATATTAATAATTAAAAAAATCATTGATGGGACAAGTAAGCCTTCAGAAAATAAAATAACAACAACAAAATGTCGAATTCAAATCCTTAGGCTGGCTTTCCGCTCGCCACAAAAGACAACAAATAATAAGAAGAAAAATAAAAAAAAAACCTAATTGTTTGCGTTTTCTTTTACCCATTAGAGGGGTTTTATTTTCTTATTATTATTTGTGGTCAATGTCTTGAGCGAAAAGTTTGCCCAGGACTTGAATTTCATATATTATTACTTTTATCTTCTTTATTTCAGTTTCTGGGGATGACTTGTCCCATCAAGAATATATTACTTTTCCCCTCATACGCCTTTAAAACTATTGCTTGCTGGGTATCCCTGGCTGAAGAGAGCCTAGTAAACTCGAAACAGCTATCCAAAGGTCTCGGCTTGAATTAGAGGCTTCCTTTTATAATAAAACATCCTTTAGATGAATTTACGTAATAAAGAATTGAATTTCTAAGATATTAAGTAAATTGGGATTCTTTGCTATTAGTAAAAATTATCCCTTTTTTTTTTACATAAAACAAACAAGCAAACTTATAGTTCAATTTCCTCTTCATGTGTTTCATGTATCATCATTTGAGACAAGAATTCTAATTTACTAATTCACTATTTAATAAGGAAAGTTGATAGTATAAAAAATGGAATATTCATTTGTCAAAGTTTGATTTTCCTCAATGTATTTTCAAATTATTGTATATATTTTTTTTTCTGAAACGCACTTTTAATCATATTCATTCAGTGTACTATTTAAATGTTCCTGAAAGTTACAAAGCATCCCAGAACCGCTGCTGTTTTATAAAATGTACAGTATATTGATATATATTGTAATATACCTTACCGGTATCTTATATTTTCATCCCTTATGAACTGAGGCAATATAAAAAGATGAAATAGAAAATTGTAAAGAACCAGCATGCTATGATACTCTGTATCTTTATAGTTTTAGGAATGGAATTAATAGTTAATATAGTTCAACTACCAAACATTTAGATCAGCAGTTGATAATCTACGGTTCGCAGTAACAATTCTGTAATTGCGTTTCTATGTAATTATCTTCAAAAAAGGCTCTTTTTTTCTGTTGTTACACAGAATGTTACAGAGGGTATCATTTGAAAATGTTATCAGGTTAAGAAAATTGAGAATCCCTTATTTAATTCTCAACACGAGAATTAAATAAGGGATTCTCATCGGTCCCTCAGAAACCACAATCAGAAATTCAAGAAAGTCAATCTTTTAGGCTTAATTGAATAATAATTATTGTTATTGTTATTAATATTTTTTTCGCAAAATGATACTGTTCGTTTCCAAAAGCGAGAATCAGACTGGCGGACGATTCTACTCCGCAAAGGGGTGATGCGCTGAGATGGGCACTTTCCTAAGACCTGTTTTTTTTTTTTTAGTGCCTGTTATTTTTGCAATAGTATTTATTCTTTCCATAATTCTTTCCCGAAAAGCGCAAATAGAACGCAGCTACTAGTAAACTAACACTGATAAAAAGTAAACATCCCCTCTCTATTTCTTCTCACCCCTATTTTGAAGAAATCGAAGGAGACCTGACGCATGCGCAAAAGCGTTTGAAGGCTC
Organism: Thereuonema tuberculata; assembly: GCA_023159025.1. Classification (NCBI taxonomy): domain Eukaryota; kingdom Metazoa; phylum Arthropoda; class Chilopoda; order Scutigeromorpha; family Scutigeridae; genus Thereuonema; species Thereuonema tuberculata. The sequence goes on from JAFIDM010000002.1 coordinate 48,338,327, forward strand.
TCGTAAACAAAACCGAACAGTATGTGCTTGTTGTGTTTTTGTTTTCTTTTTTGGTTAGATGGTATCTGGGAAAGCAGCACAAAAACTCAGAAGTAGGTCAAGAGCAATAGAAAGGAAAATTGAAAAGCACTGCTTTATACTATCTCACAGAAGTGAAAGCACGAAATAAAACTGTCCTAAAAAAATTAGAAATGCTTTGAGTAGATTTCTAAATAAATGTTTTATCAGTCGAACGTAAAATGCAGAAGGCAGCCGATGTGGACTTCAATAGAAAGACTGAAATGCGTTTTCGGTTTCTATGGTTCCCTTTCTTCGCCCTGTTCCTCTAAAAAATAATTTTTCATTTATTTTAACAAAGAGCAATAAGTGTTTCACTCGAACTTCGGTTAGTAATTGAAAAAGAAATAGAAGGAAAAAAAAAATGGAAATTTGCTAATAAATGAACAACGAAGAATTTAAAGTTGGAAAAAAAAACGAAAACAAAAAAAAAAATAACGAAGATTTGAAATTTATGCTTAAATAAACAAACTAAATAAAAAAGAGAATTCTCACGTAATTCCCTTTTTAATTAGTTCAGATTTTTCTATGATAAAAGAATGTCAAGTAGATGATGTAAATGCTAAAGAAACAAAGAATGACTTTAAAAACAAAAAAAACATTAAAGATTGTCCATCCATCTAATATTCTCGCCGAAAGTTCATGTTTTTTTGTTTTTTTATAAAGGAAAAAACAAAAAGGTGAATCATTCCTCAAAGAAGAAAAGAAAAAAAAAAAGCAATGGAAAGCAACACTATAAATCGTCGTTTTATCCCTTCCCTCTCCCCCTACAACCACAATTTTATGAGTGCACGAACCTGGTTCTTCCCCTCGCTGCCCCATCTACCCCACCCCCTGCGGCTACAACAAATTCTCATCCCACACACGAGAAAGAGGTGTAGAATTGCTAATGAGCGGAAAAAAATAAACCGTGCAAACAATGGAAGGCAATCAAAAAAGGGGTAGAGCTGTTTGTGGGGGTGGAATTGATGACAGACCACTAATGGAATAAATAGCCAAAGTGTTGAATGGAAATAGGATTAACTTCATCAGATTCTGTTCACGAAAGTTGTACACAAGACAAGGCTTGAATAAAATACTTAAAAAAAAAAATCTATCAGTGAAAAAGTGATTCACAATCGTGTTCTTTGAATATCATCTTTCCTTACAATTCAATCTTCTAACGCAAACATGAATATAACTACAACAATGCTAATATAAGGAAAAAGTAATAATAATAATAATATAGACTGAATATTAATATTTCTAATTCCTTCAAATAATCGCTGATAAAAAATTGAATACAGTAAATAAGAGAGTAAATAACGTACAATTAATTTTAATTATAACTCGAGCACAATTAAAGGATTCGGGGAAACATCTTGTGAAAACTGCCTACAGATGGCGCCAAATAATGCGGTGTACGTAGCAAAACATTTGATGACTCACTCAATTAGTTGCGATGCGGGAATGATGCGTTGACAAGGCAATGGAATTGTTAGAAATTGTAACTTTGGTTTGATGTTAGTGAAGGCTGAGTGCACATCAACAAGGTCTTGGCAGAATTGAATCAAACAAGATATGTAAAGACTTCACCACTTTGGTCTTTACTTCTGGCAAGATAAGAAGTGTGAATGTTTGTGATACTGTAGATTGTTTGTCCAAAAGAGAATTCTAACAACTGGTTTTTAAAACATTATATAAAATATTTAAAAAGTTACCAATATCTTTCAAGTGTCTGCCAAGAAGCCAAATAGGCCTAAATATATAAATAGAGTGGATCACAATGAAATATACCAGATGTCAATGCGGAGGGAAGATAATTTGAACTATAAAGTAGTTGTAAATCATTACGGATAGTAATAACATAGAAAGTAAAAGCTGTAGTAATCTACACTTGAGAGCAGAAAAATCGCACAGTTGCATTTTTTTACTTTTTGTTTTATTTTGCTCGCGATTCGCAATTTTTTTGAATCAAACTAATGTCAATTTAAAGATCATTTCATCACCTATCCAATGATACCACTTAAGTGTGTATTGCCTGTGAGCAGTGTGCTTTTTGGAGGAATCTCCTAGTCTACCAGAAAACCTCGTTTTCGTACAGCCTGGGAAATGGTGATTAAAACAAAATTCAATATAAACATTTATAAAACAATCTTTATTAATAACGGGTATTCCCTCCTCTAGCCTTAATTACGGCCCTCATTCGATTTTTCATCAATTTTATCAATTTGGGGTGTTGTTCTACTGTTGTTATTGTCTTGGTTTTGAAGGGACAATACACACTTAATTGGTATCATTGGATAGGTGATGAAACGATCTTTAAATTGACATTATTTTGATTAAAAAAATTGCGAATCGCGAGAAAAATTGTACAGAATTCTCGTTGATGTTGGCTCAATGGGCGAAGGCATA
>JAFIDM010000002.1:48340787-48417899 GCA_023159025.1 Thereuonema tuberculata
TTGTTGTTTATCCCGGCGAGCCATTCGCGGGATCGCATTTGCTTTGGGTAGAGCTTTCGCAAAACAAAAAAATTGCGAATCGCGAGAAAAATAAAAAAAAAAAAAAGGAAAAAAATGCAACTCTGCGATTTTTCTGCTCTCAAGTATATAATAAGCACGATTGTTTGTTTGTTTGTTTGTCTTGAAACAATGTTGCCATTTCTCAACGGATCTTTACCAAATTTGGTTTGGAGGTTCACATGCATCCCAGAATAACGCACAAACAACGAAAACCCGGATCCGGTCTAAGGAGTGTAGTTGGGTGGGGGGGAGCATTTTTGAAGGGTACGCATATTTTCGAAACCTCTTTAGTTGGAAACACGAAATTTACCAAAAGTGTTCTTTGTTAAAATTTAAAATATACGTATTCGACGAATTTCCGATATTCGGATCCTAAGGGGTGTAAACTGGTGGGTGGGGGTGGACTTTCCTGCAGGGCTTGCAAAAACGTTTGAGTTGCAAACAGGAAATTTGACATGAGTGTTCTTAATTCTAAGTTTCAGCTTTTAGTTTACTTGATGTAATTCGCATTTTTTTTGTTTGAAGAAATAAACCGTTTTTTTACGTTACGTATGCCAGGCTTCCGGAGCGAAGCGACGATAGCAGGTGTATTTAACGTAATTTGTAACTACCACGTGCCTTTTTTTACCAGCTGGAAACTTTCAAAGTGATCACACAACCACAATTTCTTCGTCGTCCACATCAGGACAACTCTTTTTTTTTTGTAACTCGCGCGAAGTACAGCTACTTTTGCTAGAAAATGGATAAACGGATAGTGACTTTTGCGCCATCCTGAATAACAGTGAAATGCAAACTCCGATCATACCATTGTGGTTGTTTCTACTTGCGAACGCAATTGTATAAGTTTGCATTAATAGACCGTAATAGACGGTGAAGTATCTATAAGAAGAACGCAGGTGTTACAGAAGCCTTGCAAATAGTAAGGCATTCGTCTGTCATCTTTTGTATTGTTTCAGTATTTCTATTATTCTCCCACTTGTAGATATAATATAGCCCCAACCATATTTGTCTTTCTTTATTTTTAAGTTTATAAAAACTTCAATATAACTCCCATCTAGAATTCTTCTTAGGCCTCGAAGTTCAAAATTTGATTTTATTTAATGTCCTCGGATCTGCTGGTTAACGAGTTAACCAAAAACAAAATACGGTCTAAAGTGCTGTTACTCAAGAGCAGGTTATCTTAAAAAACTAAAACTAATACTCTATTTAGGCTATCAAATACGGGATCTTACTGATTTAGATAAGCATGGTTTGATAACTTTCTCAGAACCAAAAACTATTATTACACGACCGACCTCCGTCATCACGATCTAAATGTAAGAAAAAATGAAAATTCATTGAAAGATTAGAATATTCACAACCACTTTGGGAACCTAACAAAACTACACACTTTATCCGAAAGTTGACGGATGAATTTGTTAATATAAAAATTTTAAACTTACTTCGTTCCGAAAAGATGATTAATATACCAACCGAATCCTTTAAATAAAGAATACATTTTCTCTTTAATTTTCATAGGCTTCAAAGTAAAGGCAACTTAAAAAAACTGCTAATTTTTTTAGTGGATATTTTCTCAGAAGACACTGACAATGTGAACGCACCATAGTTTGGAAAACACTGTTGTAATGTATTTATATTGACGATATTAGAAAATCAACTGAATGAACTTAACTTTAAAAGTCTATTAACTACTAAAAAGTAATTAACTATATTTTTAGTAAAGATGTTTAGAACAATATGCTATTAATTGCATTATCTGGTCGGAAACAGCCGCCCTGAAGAATGATTCTGAAACTCCTCCCTCTGCCTGAGACAATGACCCAGTGAAGAAAGCAAAGGATGAAAAAGTAGGAGATGGAAAAGCAACGAAGGAAGGAAGGAGGAAGAAACATTAATTTTTGAAATTAAAGAATAATTTCAAGCAATTACTAAAACAAAAGCATTCAGATTTGGAGGACGGATTTTAATTTGGTTGAAATTTTCTTACGCGTAATAAAGAAACTAATTATATATGATGAGAACTTTATAATCCTAAAGGAATTTCTTAAAGGTAAGGGAAGTTACCTTTTCACAACTAGTTTTCTTCAGTTTGAATGAGTCTTATTTTATCGTAAAGCAGATATTGCATCCAAAATTATATTTTTATAAAATTTCCCCGTACTGAAATTTGTAAAAACTCACAACAATGGAATATTAAAAATTACTTATTATTTCACAATGACTGTTTCTGTTAAAACATAATATCTTTACCTGAATAAAGAATTTGAACAAAATAAAATACCTCTTACTCAGGTTATTAAGATACCCTTTCTTTCGTGGAGGAAATCTTTCTATTATATGGAGTGTTAAAGCAGCATTCGTACGTGGTCATTACAACATTGAGTATGTAACCGATGCGTTCTTGATTTTAGGGCTATTTTTAGTCTTAAAATGAAAGAAGTAGCTAACCAAGATTGTAAACCTGTACAGTCCTCCGAATGAAAGTTGGCCGGCGGAAGTTTGAACTGCGCAGCCCTTCCGGTAGCTGATCAATTATGTTTTCCTGTCACAATGGACGATGGCGTCTGTTTTCACTGAGAAAGACATGTTGATAACGCCAAATTAAAACTTCTCTCGACTATTTAGCGTTATTTCAATACCAGTTGCTAACAATAAGTATTTATATAAATAAATAAATATATATTATTTATAAATACAATGCTCTTTTGCAAAGTAACAAACGATTACCGTAATGGCGGCGTCCTGTCATAAAATCAGACGGAAGTGCCTGACCAGACTAATCGATCATACATGCGCAGATCTCTCAAAAACAGGGCGGCCATCTCTCATTTGGAGGACAATAGATAACTGTATTCATGGACATATTAATTATTACAGTTGCAATTTGTTGTTCTCCAAGCAAGCATACAACATCGACAGGTTTTGTTAAGCTCTCTATCATGCTGCAATTCTCGATTGTGAAGTCCTCCTTACATATCTGATGAGTTTGTGGCTAGGATCCGTAAATCGATTTTTACGTCGAATAAGTAAATATTGAGTATCGAGATCACGAGTAGTTGCTCTGCAATTACTTAATCAAACAGACTCAGCAGACCTCAGCAGAGTTCTGTAGGAATCATTAATTTACGGAATCACGTGAGATGGAATCTTAATCTGTTGACGATGAAAACAAATACGGACTCAGTTTTATCTTAAATTCAGTAAGAAAAATCGAAAACTATCATTACTAAAAATTCAAAATTAATAAATAAATAAAAATAAAAAAATAAAAATGTTTAATCAAGTTGTATTTGGGATTTACGAAACGGCCGAAAACTCATTGTTTTACAATCCCACAATTTTCTTTCTGCAAAAAATTTAAAATGGCCTCTACAGTAAGCGATTTCTACCAGTTCCAGCTTCGTTTTTATGCATCTGAATCTAAAGAAGTTTTTATAACGGCTAGATTTCATACGGGAAGTTTTTTTACCACATCAGAGTTTTCCAATATACATTCATCTGAAAGAATAACATCGGATATTCGTTACGAATCCTTTTGCTAACGAGATGTTTATTGGATATTGGGTCAATTGCAACATCTCTGTTAACGTGATCAGTATTTTGGAAGCGAATATTACAAGTTCTTTATTTAAAGTTTTTCCAAAGTCAGACAGATTGAAACATAGAAATTTTTTTGCATTTGTTTTTTTTTTGCTTTTTTGTTATACATAAAATAATCAGCTTTTTTAAAATTAACTTTTTACATAGCTTTTCCCTCAAATACAGAACATAATAGTTTTTCAGATATAAAAAGAAAACGAATTGTAATATTTTTTTTAAAAAAGGAATTTTAACGTGTGAGTCGAAATCAATGATACTACAAAAATCAAAGATCTCACATGTTTATAAAGTACATTGTCGAATTAAATTTAAAAAAATTGTAAGAAAGTTTTTTAAAAATACCTTACATTGGTACATGTCGAAACTGTCCTGATTGTAACGTATTTTGAAAAAAACTTTCTTCAAATTTTTAAAAATTTTAGTGGACAATTTACTTTTTAAACATGTGAGACCTTTGATTTTTGTAATATTTTTCTTTATACAATATCCACATAAAAGACGGTCCCAAAAAACTGCTAAGACTTCAATCTTTCTGAAAATATACTGATTTAATTTATAAAAAACGAACATAAAAACTACTAAAATTGATGTAACATATCGCTTTCTTTTATTTTTTATTATTTTCGTAATTATTTTTTTTAATAAAGTACATTTAATATCTAATATACTTTGATGGTTTTTAGTAGAAAAGTAGCCGTAACTTCCTATGAAATATACAGGGAAAAAAATCGAGAGATTGTAGAAAAGCAATTTTTAATTTTTTTTTTTTACTATTTATGTAGAATCAAACGTAAAATAATTGACGTTCTGGACAACGCAACAAATTATTTAGCAATTTGATATCAGTGTATTTTGTGCTGAAAAACATTGTCATTAATTGAAAAAATGGGACCAAACACACTACTAGAGATAAAAAAACATTTAAAAAAATTCATATTCGTTACATGTTACAAGGCATCATATACAGGCCTTTTCATTGTCATTAAGTTCAATCTTTTGCTCCCTTTCACTTTAATTCTTATCTAAGACAAAAAGAGTATTTAAAACCTAAAAGCATCAATCTTATCTTAAAAGACTTGAAGAAATAGTTACGTCTGGATTTTTTTAATATTTTTGATAATGATTCCCTGGTGGCCAGTGATGGAGTTAGAGAATTGTTGTAGCCTGTATGGAGTTATGAGTGATAATCATTTCTAATATGAAGCTTGACTGAAAATTGAGAATATTCTTTATTTACAGTCAAGCTTCATATTAGAAATGATTAATACTCATAACTAAATATAGGCTACAAAAATTCTTTAATTCCATCACTGGCCACAATCGTTATCAAAGTATTAAAACTTCAGGGGGAAAAAAATCCAGGCGCAACTATTTCTTCGAGTCTTTCGATAAGCTCATCTTTTCTCACCACAACCAATAAAACACATTTATGCCACAAGCAACCCCATAAAATCAACCTAAACGAAAGTAGGGCTATTCCTAAACCGGAATCTTCACTTCATGCCAATTAGGGAGAACCTCTAAATGTCTTGCAGTTTGGAAACTATCAGCAAAGTTATTTTTTTGAGAAAGAGAATCGTCTTAGGTCAAAGGGTTCAAGGAATAAAAAAAAAATTTCAAAATTGATTTTTTTTCCAACAAAAGCAAATAATTTAAAAAAATTGTAATTTTACGATATAAAAAAATAATAAATAAATAAATGTTTAAAATATAGATCAAGAATTGTTCCAATCTTATAGACTGTAAAGTACTTTGCGGAAAAATAAAATAAAATAATAGTAATAACTTTTAATTGCCATTGCCATTCAAATAACAAAATGATAAAATCCAAAAAAAATATTAGTAGTAATCAAAGTTAGTAAATTATTATCTCAAACATTTTAATGGATGCAGGATTAAAATTTATTTAAGATTTAAAATTTCAGTTTGTTAACACAATCACTTTTATATGTACTTTTGATAAATTTTAAACCATTATTGTTCATTTTTTTTCTTGTAATTAAAATATCTTTGATGATAATCTCGAATTTTTTAAAAAAAAGTTGACTGAAGTAAATCTTGTATTACATTTATGTATTAACTTTATTATTTATATAATAAATAATGCAATGAACAAACAATGTCACACTTAAAGTCAACCTACAACAACAACAACAAAACAGTAAGGAAATAATTCTATTCTAACAATTGGATTGGTAGCAACGTTCAGTTTGGCATCAAGATATAGGCAGACCCCGTTATTACGACAATGTCGTAAAGCGAAGATAGTCGGACTTCGAAGCATTGCTTCCCCCCCACCCCCCACTTATCAGTGCTTAAACTGCAGTGTGATCGTCATGTGTAAGAACATAACTACGTAACTTAAATATTTCCAACTAAAATTAATACTTGTACACATACAATTGCGCCATAATCTCAGTCTTAAAAATCATCTTCAATCACAAGGAGAAAGAAAATGGAAGTCATAAACACTTTAATGTTTACAAGTGATATCCCAAATCTCTCTCTGATATCTCTCTCCTTTCACTGTCTTTGGCATTGTATTAATATTTAGGATGGTCCATATATAGTAATGTGTGATTGGAAGCACATTTGGCCTTAAAATTTAGACAAGAAAAAAAAAAAATCTCGGGGGTTGTTTGAATAGCAGATCCCAAATGCAAGAAAAGCAAACACGTATATGTTACTAACTTGTAAGGTATCGTTTTCACAATTTTTGTTTTAGTTTCGTTTTCCAATTGCTGCAAACTTGATATCTTATTCTTGTCTTTCTGTTTGCTGTTGTTTGTATAGATCAGAGGTGTCCAAATTACGGTCCGGCAGGGGATTTTATCCGGCCTTCGAAAGTTTTTGAAAAATATATATCGAAAATTGAAATGAATGCAGAAATCATATTTGATATAAAAGGGGAAATTAAAAATATTATAAATAGAAAATATTTACATGAAATTTTATTTAAATTTCCAATCGCAAAATTATTGATCTTCAAAGCTAACGATCAAATCAAGGATAAATACAAAGAAGGAAACTTGGTTGATTTTTATAAATTTTTGGATGTAAAAGAGTTTACAAATTTAAAGCAATTTGCTTGTAAATTTGTTTCAATGCTTGGGACTACTTGTATATGTGAACAAACTTATTCTAGGATGAAGAATCTAAAATCAAAATATAGAGCAAATTTATCGGATGGTCATTTGCAATCATTGCTTATAGTTGGTGTTTCGGATTTTAATCCTAATTTTAAAGAAATTCTACAAAAAAACAAAACAAAAAAAAAAAAAACAGTTCCATCATTCTCATTAAAAGTTGCATAAAAAGTTTTTTTAATCCTGTATAATTTAGTCATATTTGCTTAGTATCGTTGAATTTGTAATTAACTACAAAATTTTTTTATTCAATGTTGTCTTTTTCAAAATGAATATTTTATAATTTACATATTAATGTGGCCCGCCCAGATGGATTATAATCCAATCTGGCAAAAAGTTTGAACATCTCTGTTATAGACTAACAAATCGATTGCGATGAGCTAATCTTAAGCCACTGTACTATGAGCCCGTCACTAGCACTCCTAACGGTGACTTTTGTAACTTCAGCTTCCCTCTTTGAAAGAGAGGAAATTTCCGCTAACAAATGTAGATTTAGGATTGTTCTGGTAGATTTTACACAAGTGATGAAATCTACATCAGCGTTCCTTTGAACTCTACTAATAAAGTTTCAACGGATTCCAAACCATAGAAATAAATTAAACAAACGGAATATCTTCCTGAACGAAATGAAATGTAAGCCGCCCCTTTTCCTCTTGTAGGTGATGAATGGTACTTTCCATGGGTCGTGAACCCCACTATGGCACGTGGGGAGAAAGAAATATCCCCACGTTTACCTTGGAGGGGATGGTATTACTTTACAACGACCTTGCAACTACAGGAGACAACATAAGCCCAATGTCAAATATTTATATTAGATTTGAAAGCAATTAGTTTAACAAGTTTTAGTTAACCATTACGTCTCATTGGTTAAGAATTAATGAAATAGAATTTTCTTTTAAATTAGAGTCACTTTTATGTAATTGATAAATATAATATCTTTTAATAAAAAAAAAGTTATCAATTAAATGATAAACTATAATTATCAGTTTACAATAAAATAGATTCAGTTTATTAAAATAAATTTCGAATTAATATAATAACAATTGCATTTTTTTTAGTTTGTGGTTTTCCTTTGTAAAAGCAAAAGTTTAAAAATCAAATTTTTCTTCTTAACAATCTAAGAATATTAAAAATAATTTAACAATAGTAAAATTATGAAAAATATTAACATCTCTTACAGGGGAATGTTAAAAAAAACAACAACTTAATACTGATTTAATATAATACTTATGTTTAATATATTAGTAAAAAGAATTGGAAAAGACAAGTATTGCAGTACGTACTTTAAATTAAAACCACATCATTTATATTTAAATAATATAATTAATTAAAGATACTAGTCGACAACTATTAATTTTTGTTAATATGTAATTTTCTGCAAATAAAAAAAAAAGAAAAAAGTGAAACAGTATAGTGTTTGTTTAGTATCACTGAAACATTTTTTTAGTCTAAAAATATAAATTTATACTATCGTGTAGAAGTTCAAATTTCCCCCGCAAACTATTGACGGCACTGCGGTAGAAGAGAAATCGGCTCTAAATCCTAGAAGTGGATTCCTATATAGTCACACGATTTAGGCATATGAAGACTGCAAATCCTTTTCGAATATCTATTTAAATTTCTTTGTTACCCGATATTTCTCTACCTGAGCTATTTCAAACGAAGGGTAGAGCGGTTCCTACCTTACAGGTTGCTTTTCAATGGTCTGTCAAATGTTTCAGATCCCTATGATGACACATGTTGTAATAAAAATATGAGTATTTCCCATACAGTTGATATTAAAAATAGTAACTATTTGTACAGATAATTTTGTACAGATAAGCCATTTTGTACAGATAAGGATAATTATCATAACACTACTTTATTAACATATATTTTTCACACATTTAAAGAATATATATTAAAATCTAAAAATACATACAAAAGCTTTCGGAGACCTTGTTCGGCTCCCTAGTCAATTGGCAATTGACAAGGAAGCCGTAAAGGTCTCTGAAAGTTTTTGTATGTATTTTTAGATTTTAATAAATATTTTTTTCAACGAAATTTTGTATGTAGGTGATTTTGTATGTAGGATATAAAAAAACTTATTTTATATTTTTCACACGGATATTTTTTAAATTTCTCAGTACTAATAGTATTGAAAGGAAATAGGAAGAATAAAAACTATTGAATAAACTAAGGCTATTTAGAAGTGAAAATATATTAGCTAAATAAGATATTTTGGAATTCAATTATATAACAACTGTCTTTTGATATTTTTTTAAAAAGAATACTGAAATTCAATCACATCTCTAGAATATATTTAATCCTCTACAGACCCATCGCATCAGGAATGTTATTAGATAATTTTTCATTCAAATAATTCACTAGGAAACCAATTTACCTTTGAATTTTACTGTAAATTTTATTTGATTTCTAATATTTTTGAAATGAGGAACTAATCTAAGAAAAGAATCCAGAATAACAATGTATGTATTAAGTCAAGAAGTAAAAGAATAAAAGTTTACCTTTTAAAAGATAATTAAACAAAAAAAAGGTAAGTTTTAAAGAAACAGTGGGCTAATGTGCGAAGTCTGAATCTAATTTATTTTATTTGATGGGATTGATTACAAAGTAGATCTGTTTCATGATTTTTGTTTCTCTTCAGCTACAATTAATAAACATAATTGACAAATAGGAAAATTCAAGGAACATTTTCTCAAATGGAAAAATTAGTCCTAATTAAAAATAATTATAGATTGTTTGGATCACTAATTCATATTTATCAAGAAAACAGTAATTACTATTAATTAAATCAAGTATAATTTCTTTAAAAATATCAGCTGTAATTCTTGTATTTTTAATTATTAAGCCTAAAATCTGGTTATTAATTATTACTGTAATAAAACCGAGTTGTTTTACAGAAAGAAAACAGTAAAGAAAGAATTCGCAGTACTCAGTAGAAATATATTCTCAATTTAGTTTTAATTTTATGTAATAAAAAGAAAAAACATCTACTATTCAGGAAGTTAAGCCTTTTTTGACTAATAACTACAACAGTTATGACTTTTTTCGTAAGAAAAAGTATTCTTAAGCACAGAACCGGCGCCTGTTATTTTGCGTCTCTTGCAGGGCCAGCTACTTGTTCCCCTCATAATAAAAAAAATAGTAATAACAATGAACTATTATATTTTTCTTTTATTTTTTTGTTAAAAAAACCCAACTAATTTGTATAAAAACGTGACTCTTAAAGGTCAGTATTGCACCCTAGGCGGCCTAACGGTAGTGCCGGCCCTGCTTAAGCATTTAAAGATTTTACACCAACTCTGAATAATACAAGATTAAGAAAAAAAAAAAATAATTCAACTCATAACAATAACTATTTGTAAATTTCTTATGGAAATAAATTGATACAATTCGTTCCTTAAAAAATTAAAAATGAAAACTAATTTTTTATATTCTGTTAATAAGAACTTTTTATAAATAATACTATGATTAATTAAGATATTTGAAATTAGATTGATTATTAATTACTGATGTTTTCAGATAAATGCCTGCAATCAGGTGTATTTTTGTTATTGGTTTAAAATTTCTTAGTATGAATGCGATTTTTTTTTCAGTGTAATTAAGAAATTCTAACTGACTTACTAACAAAGGAGAATGTGCAAATTCTATGGGAATTTGTCCCACCTTGTATAGCGATAAGGTATATACCTACAGAAAGATCTCCTTACAAAAAACATAAGTTTTTATTACGACTCGTCGCAATTATTAGTCCGTTCGGAGTTATATACGTCTAGATATGACGTTTGAGCCATTGATTGTAATGATTGTGGTGCAGGGAAGCCAACCACCCACAGCCAAGCACCCCACGCCTATAGGTGGTTGGCTTCTCTGCCAACCACACTCATTACAATCAATGACTCAAACGTCATATCTCGACATATATAACTCCGAACGGACTAATAATTGAGACAAGTACTAAAAATAAAAAATGTTCTATTGATGGAGATCTTTCCTTACGTATATATCTTATCGCTATACAGGGGTGGGGCAGTTCTGCCCATTCTCCTTTTAAGAGTCCAAACTTAAAACATTTCAGGCTTAGATTAACATAATGAACGTTTAAGCTTAATTTATTTAATTTATTAATTTCAAGCTAATTGAAAGTAATTAAAAAAAGTATCTGTGACCTGATTTGCGATAATACAATAACAAAGGAATAGATCTGTCCTAATGTATAATTTCAGTAAGCGTCATTACCTTAACATGAATTTAAGTTAACTTCGTCGTAGCGCTTTTAACATTTGAATCGAAACTGAAATTCTGGTTCTTGAAAAGCCTTTAAGGAAATTTATTGCAAAATTACAGTAATATACGATATGTCAATGTATTTTCTTTTAAGCTTGCATTACCGAAATTTACAACATAAATAAAATTTTTAAGTTTAAAATGAAATAAATTTAAACTTAAAAGTATAAAAAAGTGATTTTTTTGAGTTAACTATAATTAAATCTGAGAAGTATCATTTACTTGAATCACTTAGGGTCGTAAATGAGCTAAATTGAAATTATATTCATCAGCACTGGAATTGTGAAATCACTGCGTTATTAAAATAACTGTTACATTATTATTTTTGACTGCTTTTTCAAAAATAGTCAGGGTCGTGAATGAAGGCGTGAATCGACTTATTCTGCATAGATTTATTTAGAAATTTATTTGTGGTCGAAATTTCAACAAAAATGATTCTTACATTGTTTAAAGTAACGTTGGCAAATATGCAGTTATTAAAGTATGGAAGAAATGAGAAAAATTGGCTTATTAAGTTGAATTAGTGAAGCTTTATAGAAAAAAACTGGCATAAAATAATAATAGTTAATGTAGAAAATTAAGTTTTTCAAATAAAATTAATAAATAAATATTTAAAAAAATTGGATAACAACGACACTACACTTACGAGAAACCTATGTTGTTAGAACAGGAACCATTTTGAAGATAGCTCTCAGAAAACGAAAAGTTGCAGTGTAGTATAGCGATCAAACAGCATGTAGAAAAAACTATTAAGAGAAATTATTATGTTTTTAGTAAAAAATATTCTTTAAAATTGTACGGATTTCTCCAATAGGCTTAAATAAATAAATAATTTTGTTCAAACTCACTTGTAGTAACAATCGCAACAATTATAATAATTCAGAATGTACAGTATATATAAAATCAACATAATATTTAAAAAATTTTGATTGATTTTGCATCAGTAGCGTGTAAAAAATAACATTACCAAGCAAATATGCATGAAGAATTTTTTTTATTTAATATATATTTAAAAATACTTAAAAATATTATTATTATTTTTCTAATTTTACATTAAAGTAATAACTACGAATTATTTTACTGTATAAAGAGATTAAAATGCAGTTCGATTATTATGAATTATTAAGATTTTCCTTAAAATATTATAAGTATACATGCAAATAATGATAAACTTTATTAATTAAAATTCTCTAAATCAGCAAATGAATTAAAACATTAAATATTGGTATTGAAAGTAAAGCAGCAACAAGTTATTTCCAAAAATTCTGTTACAAATTTATTTGCGTTTAAAATTAAGTATTTTTTTAAAAGAAAAAAAAGAATAAATTGAATATGATTAAATTAAATTTAGAATTAGAAATAAAATTTTCTAAATAAATGATCAAATTAATTAACTAAATGATCACTGATTATAGTAGTTGTTAGTATATTAATATTTGATCATATTATGAATTATTAATTTTCGAACTTAATTAATTGATCAAATTAGTTAAAATTATATTAACGGGAGAAATCAGATCAAATTTTTCCAAAAATTTGATTTAATTTATCCCCGTTAACAATATAATTTGGAAAAAATTGCTTTTACAATAATTTTCTTCCAAATTTGCTCCATTGCGTTTTCAGGCAACTACGTATTGCGCCCTCTGTAATCCTGAAAAGGAATTATCCTCTATAAAGCGCTTGAAGTCAAGACTGCTTTCTTGTATGTTAAAATATTTTACTGTATTTAACTTCGTATCTTTCATTATGTAATTATAAAAGATTATTTCTTTTGAATTCTTAATATTTTAAATTTATATTTTTAAATTTTTCCAAAATTTTTTTAAAGTTCTTTTAAAATTTTACAAAAAAACAAGACAAAAAAATAAATTACGCTTAATTTTTTTTCTCCGTTTAGTTGATTTCGTTTTCGATTTAAAACATCTTACAATGATTCGCTATTTTATGGAATTAAACTAGAGATTTTTAATTAAATAAAGGATCCAAAAAGAAAGTACAGAGGAATTTCAATTCCCAATCTTCCCGGAAGGGCTTTTTAAAATTAGAGCTATGGAGATCACAGTTTTTAATAAGTGATTAAAATAATAGTTTACTATATAAAATTTGTTTGAAAACCACTCGTATGGAGGACAAAAAGAAAAAAGAACTCTAATCGGGACTATTGAATCTGACTTCAGAGTTGAAGATAGCAATTACAACTTATTATTTTTACTTTCAGCAGAAATACTGTTGAAATTCTTACACGTTTGAATACAAAAACTGAATAGGAAATAATGTGATATATTAACAACAAAAATACGAGAATAATTGCTTCGTGCTAATTACCACTCTTCAGTAGCCGCTTTACCCCACTTGGCTGGCCTTTAATAGGATGAAACCCCGCTCAAAATGTCCTAAATGCGTAGATGAATACTAAACTACTACTTACCAAACCTTTCATGAATATTGAAGGTTAAATATTGTTCTTCAAAAAACGTATATCAACATATATGGATGAGTAGCCCTTAACCATTTCATCTCTTCTACATTTATAATCTATAATAATAATCCCTCATTATTTTATCTCTGTAAGCAAACCAAACAAAAAAACAAAAAAACAATGTTAATCTTATCCTGGGCCATTGGTACTTACCTTCTTACATCCATCCGATAGTTGGAAACCTGATCTTCAGCTAGGGTAATCAAATATCCAATGGCTCGGTGATGTCACATTGATAAGCAATGAAATAATATTAATAAAAACTAATCAACTATTTTACTTTTAAAAGTTCCTTTGCTGAATTTATATTTGTTTTCTATAATTTTTTTTTCTTGCACATAACGTATATTACATAATTCTTTCGTTATTAAATATGTAGTTTAAATATAAAGTTTATGTATTAGAACTTCAAAGGCAAATACACATTTAAATGATACTTTAATAGAAGTGTTAGTTCTTCAAATTAATTTTATATATGTAATTTCTTTTCCAAATTTTCTAATTTCATTATTCATTTATATTCTGTTTTATATTATGCTTCGTATGGACGAGATTTTAAAAAGTAAAATATTTACTTTTGAAAAATTAGTTATGAAAGATGGTTAAGACAACAACAATAATGACAATAATAATAATAATAATGACTGTCCAAACATTTTAAATACATGATTCTTTTTTTTTTTTTTTATTTGTAAGAAATCACAAAACAATTGATTCTAAAAAACAAAGAATTACAAAAAAAAAAAAATAATTTTACATTGATATTTTTTTGAAAAACAAAATTAAAAAAGCTATGAAAAATCACATCTATTGATTTTACAAGACAATTATATCCCAATAATGTATAAGTGAACTTCTCTTTTCTTCAAAAAAGATATGTTTTTTTTAATGTTGAACAAGAAAACTTTTAGATATATGATATATTTTTTCATTTACTTCCTCTTTTTCAATGAAAGTAAACACATGAAGAAAACTCCATAAAAGGAACAGCCAAAAACACCGACAAACAGTTATCAACGATGTACAATGGTGGGAGTTTGAATCCTAAAAATACAAACAGTCTTTTTTTTTTTTATACATTGGGTTTCTTTGGTAGTTCTTGAAATATTGCACTCAAAAGGGAAAAATAATACTAGAGTAATATTGATTTTGATGATTCCATGGTTAAAATTGAAATATGAACAACAACAACTTAGCTGGTCTGTTTTGGATGTCCTTGACGTCTAAGAAGTCTATGGAAACTAACAAATAAGTACAGCAACAGAAATATATTTGTGTACTGAGAAGAGAGGAAGTATTTCGTGCGTGTCTAAGTAAAATAGAGTATTTCGAAATAATATTTTTTTGGAGATACCACTTATCTTCAGTAAGTGCTGAATTATAATAATACGAAATTGACGTTTTTCTGTGTTTTCTATTACCAGTTAATAAAATAAAGAGTTTTAGGCTTGGATTTGTAAATTATTGTAACTTTAATAAAATAAAAATTTTGATTAAATTTTTTATAGAAATTAAATGACAACAAGATACAATTAAAATTACATAGATTATTATTAATTAAAAATACATACCTTGTGTATGTATTTTGAATTAACAATAATTCATCTAATTTTCATTGTGTGTTTTGTTGTCATTTAATTTCTATATATTGAAAGACACGTCAAAATGTTAAAATAATTTATAAAACTTCTTTTAATGTTTGCTATTAAATTTTGATATTTTTTTTTTTTAGAAATACTTCCTTTCCACTCACGTGAATAGTACAGGCCTTTGGCTAGTGTAAAAATAAATATATTTAAGATACGTCAAATATCACAACAAAAAATCCACGCAAACCAAACCAAAGTCAACAAAAATCTTAAAAATAAACAAAATACTGTAAAGTTTAGCAAAAGAAGCTCCTTTGCTGGCAACAATTAGCTTTTAGTAAAAGATTATCATTTACTTTTGATTGATTTTAAAAATTTTCAGAATTAGATTTTTTTTTTAAATAAATAAATAAAAAAAAAAATATTCGATCGGATGCATTAAAAGTCTAGTCTCCTAGTTTTTCTTAAGATATTTTAATTACGAAACGTTTTTGTCCAATCTGTGATTAGCACGTACGTGTATTTTTTTCCCCTCTATAATAACAATGAGTTTATTTTGTAATATTCACTAAAATTCCACTAAGGCACCAAACTTCTAATACACCCTCTATACAAACAAAGGGAGACCAATCTGCAAATTTTCAACTCTTCATAAGAAATCGTATACGAGGAGGTAAATAAAGTACAAGACATCAAGGAGAGGGCTTTGATTTTTTTCTTATGAGTGTTTGTATGTGTATGTGTGGAAATATTAAAAAATGACAAACAGTGAAGTATGAATGATTACGGCAGGAATACTGTTCACTTCACATCTACGATGAGCCTTGACGAACATAAGGTTTTTACTTTCCATTAAATAAGTAAGTATCTGTTTCTAACCATTTTTGTGGTTGTATAAAATTAAACAAAAAAAAAATATATGTATATATAAATATATGTAAAAAGCAAACTTTGTTTAGCTATGTACAAGTTTTTATGTAGTTAAAGCAATAACAAATATAATAATAATCAAAAAAAAAAAAAAAAATTATAAGTACAATCAGCAAAAATTGAATGGAGAGTTACATAAATGAAATTAAGTCACAGAGAATTAACATACTTTTATAGTTAATAAGTAATCTCTTTTCAATATAAACAAAGCTTTTTTTTCAGTGTAACTCACTCAAATTCAATTCTTAGAAATTCTAATTTGTATATTAAGATTGACATAAAAACTGTTCACATTTGTTTGAAGATAAAAATATAATTCTGATACATTAGCTTACTTTTCAGAGTAGGATAATATCTTCATATTAAATAAATCTTGCTATAATAATTAAAAAGGTTTAGTTTTGTATACCTCCCTTTTTTTTTAAGGAAAAAATGCCAATTAAAAATTATTATTTTCATTATAACCTTTCTTTGAAATAAATTTTGTATAGAAAATAATTAACAATTATTATCTGTATTTATAAGTAATATTGTCAGTATCTTAATTAACTTAATTCCATAACTTAATAAATTCAGAACTTTATAATTAAAAAAAAACAAAAAAAAAACCAACAACAAGAATGAAAATATCGTTATATTATATTCCATCGGAATATTATAATGTTTTATATTTATGTATTTATTGTTAAAAATCTACGTATATGATAAGGGTAATTTTAATTATCAATTATATTTTATTACAGTTTCTATTAAATAAAGACTTATGTGAATAGAATGTATAAAAATAAACTCCAAAATAATACTCAGTAGAAATTTTCTAATAGATCATTTCTTTTGAATGAACATTCTACTGTTGTAGGGAACGTATATCTTTTTTTAATAAAACAATATTATATTTTCGTGTTTTCTTAACTTTTATACTCCATGAATGAAGAAAAACGAAATTGAATTTGAGAAGTGACACGTCATCAGCATCAAAGATACAAAATAAAAAAAACAAAAATTACATTTTGAATATAAAAAATAGTTTTGTTTTTAATCTCATCAAAAACTGACTTATGTTATGAAGAAACATCCAAAAAAAAAAAAAAAAAAAAAAAAAAAAAAAAAAAACAAAAATTACGTTTTTTTTTTTTTTATATTTCACAGAAGGTGTCATTACAATTATTTTTTTGAGTAATTTTTTTTTTTCCTGGGAGGAGAAAAAAAAAAATCCGACTAGCATCACGAGTAAGAAACACAGAAAATACCGAAAGGTGAATTGATATGCGTAATATATCTACTATATATATATGTTCTCAGTTTCACAGCAATTATCTTTGTTTGATCTTCGGATATGATACATAAAATGACATCAAAAACTGAATTACGGAGAGGAGCGCCATCTCTTGAGCACTATCGCAATTCGAATGCGTGACCAGAGCAACACTGCGCTCTGGTGGCAACTTCGAAATATACCTGACAGTTTGTCAAATAACAGTAATTAAAAAAAGAAAAAAAAAATATAAACCACAAGATAATTTTAAACTGATTAATTTGTTTTGACTGAATTTCTGATGTATCATTTTTTTAAATACAATTTTCATATATATACTTTTTTCCTAAAATAAAAATTTTGTTTTTACCCTATAATTAAAAACAAAGTTTAAGTGTAACCAGTACTTTACACTTCGAAGAAACTAAACATTTATTAAATACAATTTTTTTTTCTGCTTTTTTTTCACTTAAATTTACAACTCGATAATTTATTATAATATTCCGTTTGTTTTTCTTTTACGAGAAACGGGACAGAATTCCAATGTCATTTGCGTTAAAAAAAAAAAAACAAAACAAAAAAAAACTAAATAAATCGTCAAATATTTTTCTAGACTTATTTCTTCGATGAGACGTAGGTGCCCTCTATATTCAGTCTTTTGAAACACTTCCACTGTTGCTGTTTGGGGGCACCAATTCATCTTTGTATTTATTTATTTTTTAATATACGTGTCAGTGATTCACAGCACAGATAATAACACATTGAAACACAGAGAAAAACAAAATCGTTGAAAACTTTTTAAGCAAATGTCAATTTTTCTCTTTGTTTTTTTTAAAAAAAACGAAATGTAAATATGTGGGCCCTTATTCCACAAGTTTTGATTTGCTTTTTTTTTTCATTATTATATATTATATATATATAACTCTTCGGAAAACTCCTCTTCTGAATAGTTCTTTTTTATATTAAATTAATAAGGAAATGTAAAAGAAGAAGATAATAACAACAACTGGAGAAAGACCAAGAAATGTCTACTGTAAATAAATACTAAATAAGAAAGTTCAGAACAAGGATAAATACTCTTAAGAATCTACTGAAACAAAAATGTGTCTGCTACGCACTTTAAGTGGAATGAAAGAAACAAAAATATAAATTCACACACAAGTCTTCCAAATACGTCTTTTCTTCCACTTCCACTCTGCCATTTCTCTTTTCATTCTTTCTCGTTTCCATTTCTCTTCTAAAATTCGACTGCACATTTAACCATTCTTTGTCTTTCTTGGAAAAGTACTTCAATCACTAACCTCGTGTCTCGAAGTAAGAATAACTTGAAGCAAAATACTGAAGAGAACTCAGAACAAACTTTAACTCGGCGCTTCTTTCGATTGAGAAACGCAGTCTAATAATAATAATAATCAAAATATGTAATAAAGAAAAATAATTAAAAAAAAAATCCCATTCACAGCATCTTTGCTCAGAATCGAAAGGGGTTAAAATAATAATAATAATAATATTTAACTAGAGGAATGGTTGAGAGTGACGACGTAGCGCCTTCAAAGACTGGCGTCACTGGTCAGTTCGATTCCACTGCAGCAAAAGTGAGTAGCGCGTGCAGAAATGTTGGAACCCTGTATTTTAGTGAAAAGCTTCTCTCCCTTGGAGGCTGAGTGGTTTAATTTTGCTGCAGCAACAGCTGTTCCAGTTCGTCTGCTGATCTTAGAAGGAAGGCGGCCGATTCCCTGTAGCCGGCGATGAGTTGTTTGACAGCCAGCACCTCGCTCGGGTTGAGGCTGCATTTGGCGGAGCCATTGGGTGGCGACGTCATGGGCTTCTTCACACTGAGATCGGTTGGTCCTGCGGTTAGAGACAAAAGGAAAAAAAAAAAAAAAAAAGAGCCAGTTAATATCGAGGAAAAAGAACAAGCCTTTATTTACTATTGTCACAACACGACTGTTATGTCTTGTTTATACTGTTTCAAGATTATTTCATCTCAGTTAGGATTACCAAGGAATACAGCAGATCTGATTCCACTTAAACAACAAACCTTATTGTTTATTAATGTAACTCTTTAAAACGAATTATAAATATAAAATATTAAATATAGCACACACATGTTAAACTGTCCCGAAAAGAACTGATAAATGAATAATCGGTTACAAAGATCTAATGATAGAAGATAAGATTGAAAAAGAAATTCTGATAAACTGAGTACTTGCTTTTATAATCTGTGTTCACAGAGTGATACTTTTTTAGTAAGAAAACAGAATATTCAAGTAACAGAAATACATTGTTGTAAAAACTTTTTAGTCAATTGGTGCATTTACAATGAACGAAGAAAAACAAATAGATTTTTGTGGACACTGTTGCAAAATTACGAATTATTGTTGAAAACTGTTTAAAAGCAAGAAGCAACTTCAGTTGGTGAATGCCAAGAATTCAGAATCTTTGGATAAGATGATAGTCTGGTTCATCTCGTGTTCATTTGTTTCTTAGACACCTTAAAAGATGAATTAGTACAATGATGTAAGATTCTACAGCACTGAATGATGTAGGAAAAAAAACAACATTTTCTTACTTCAGATCCTTGGCTTGCCAAATCTGAGATGTTTAAAGAAAGCACAGAATAATCTTTAAAAAAGGGTAGATTTTGCCACTAAAGATTTGAAGAAAAACAAAATATGAAACTTTGTCTGCCTCAGTTAGGTTTTTAAGAAAAACCTAATCTAGTACTTATCGTAATTTCAACTATTTAGTTTTTGTTTTTTTTAGTCCCTACTAGATAGATATTTACCTATTAGTAATAATATAATTTCAAAAACGTGTATCTTCAAAATAACGTCATCTTCAAAATAAGATATACCAAATAAATTTCGACATCTTCAATAGTAGATTCCAATATTTCGTTTTATTTCTAAAACTTTCTCAAGGTTCCGAAGAATTATAGAACGATTCAAAATAAAATAAAAATAAAAAGTACTTTGTATACTTTTTATTTTTATTTATTTTGAATCGTTCCATATTCTTCGGAACCTTGAGAAAGTTTTAGAAATAAAACAAAATATTGGAATCTACTATTGAAGACGTTGAAGTTTATTTGGTATATTTTATTTTGAATAATATAACTTCTTTATTATTGTTCTAATGTGATCACTATTTTTCCATGAACTTAAATTGTGCTTCTATTGCCTTTTCTTTCTATTGATGTATTTGAGTGCATTTCTTTACAGCTTTGTTTAAACCAAGTTGCATTAGAGAAAAATAAGCCTGTTTCATCGTTTTCAGACATCAATTTATTGTACGACTGTTTTCATACACTTATTTTACTTTAAATTATCCTATCTGACTGTAAAATTAAGCAGGCCTTTTCTATAGTGAAAATTTAAATTCTATAGAACTTTCAAATAGCTTCTGGCTGCCATTTACAACTTAATTCAAAACATCCTCTTGTAACTTACGAGAAATAAGAAGTGTACTAACATCTGTCCAACTAAGATTTCAGTATCAATGAAAAATCTGATTTAACTGTGCAAATCTTTGTGTCAGTACATATATTTAATTGTAAATCGTCTTAGAGAATTTTAAGAAAAATAAAATTATGTAAGCTTGAGGAAATAAAATATTAATTCATTTCTTAAAGTAGAGATCGAATGACAAAACAAAAACTTAACAGTAGCAGAACAAGTATGTAGTCTTTGATTAATACTGACATCGTTTTTCCTTTAATCTATAAAAACAATCTTTGAAAAATGTTTGAAGAATTATCATAGAATCATTTTCTCGTTTAAATCTGTGGCCACTATAAATTCAAATCTTTTTTTTTAAACATCTTTTTATTATAAAATAAAATATTGTTTTTACTGAAAGGAAAAAGAATTAATTTTCTGTGATTCTGTTATTATTTTTCTACTGTCATTTGATCCTTTACTCTAAAATAACAGGTCTGTGATATTTCACATAAAAAATTTAAAAAAACATCACTTAAAAACACACACACACAGAAATACTAAACTTATGATGTTAGTATAGTTAGTAAATTGTTATGTCAATACCAAAACATAATCAAATAAATTATTCGAAAATTATTTTTTTTAAATGATAAATATTTATGAAGAAAAATATTTATATTATATTCAAAAATGGAACTAATACCAAAGTATTGCGCCTTCTCCACAAGCGATTGATTCTAAAAATCATGTAAGTTCAGTAATCAAATAATTTAGATATTTCGTTTCAAGATTAAAATTTCTAGGTTGTTTTTTTTTTGTTTATTTTTTTAAGACTTTTTGTTTTTTTCACGTAACAGTGTTTCTGTAGCAACGAATGAAAAGAATTAAATCGAAGTTATTTAGCAGTATATGTTGGCACGTTTGTAATGGTTATAAAATATTAATTTTTAAGTTAAATAATACACAAGGTATGATTTTTTTTTTAAAATTTCGTGGCAATCATTATTATACTGAGCTTACTTTACAACTGTGTGGAGGCGTCGTATTGGGTGAATTTCTTGTGAACTTTAATGAAAAGGTCACTCTACGAGAGGGGGGGTTATTTGTTTAAGGAGTGAAGGGTTAGGGGCTGTTAGTGAATACGAACTTTGGAGGTAGTCCCGTAGAATCTGCGTCTGCGTACCATTGCTTATGTTGTTGTTGATATTGTTGTTGGCGGGAGATGCTTGCAGGGGTTGGGGGTGGCTGGAATTGAGCAGAGTAGACGAGATGGCGTTATTGTTGGTGGGAATGGGTGACGACCCATAAGGAGATACGTTGGGGTTGGGGCCAACAAGAGCCCCGTTCAGCTGCGGAGAAACCCTCGGCAGAGCCACCGGCGACAAGCGACCAGACAGGCGGTTTAAACCATCCACGGGCTCAGGCTTAATACGTACGTTGTTTTCTTTGTCGACCTAAAAACAAAGCAAAAACAAATCATATCAATAACAATAAGATGTACGGAGTGATTTGAAAACAATAATTTTTAGGCAATTAACTACAAATCTGAGGAATATTTGGACAGGCTTCAAATAATATTTTATTAGTTTTATTTTAAATAAAGTAACGATATATGGGAATACACAATCAATAAACCATTATATGATCATGTTCATCTAAAGTAACGATTGTGGCACAAATTTTTATAGGACTGAAATACTATATAAGTTGTTATAGCATTTGAAGAAAAGTTACAAAGGCTACAGAAGATATGGTGTTTTTCGTTTTCACAAATTTAATAAACAAAGGAGAATGGGCAAACTTTATGGGAATTTGCCCCACCCTGTATAGTGATAAGATATATACCTATAGATTGTATAGAAACATCTCCTTTCATTGAACATATGTTATTATTACGACTCGTCTCAATTATTAGTCCGTTCGGAGTTATGTACGTCTAGATGTGACTATCTAGTTGAAATCTTACTTCCCGGATGTATTAATTAATTATCATTTAATAATTATTTTCAGTAACAGTATTATTTTCATTTATTACATGTAAATAATTATTTACTTGAAATAAGTCATAGTATTAATTATTAATTTTATAATAATAATGATTAACAGTGTGGATTGATTGTGGTGAATGTGGGTGGCAGGGAAGCCAACCATATACAGTCAAGCACCCCCTGCCTTTAGATAGTTAGCTTCCCTGCCACCCACATTCATCAGAATCAATCATTCAAACGTCATATCTAAGCGTATGTAACTCCGAACGGACTAATAATTGAGACAAGTCATAACGATACAAAATGTTCAATTGATGGAGATCTTTCCTTACGTATATATCTTATCGCTATACAGGGATGGGGCAGGTCTGCCTATTCTCCTTTATGATGTTTCATCTTCACATATCACTTCTCTGATATATTTTGTTATATAACGATTTTTTCTAATGTTTATATTACATATCCCATTTGAAAAATGAAGCAATTTGTCCCATTTCAAACTATTTCCTACCAAGTTCTTACGCAAATGAGGCAAACGAAATTATTTTAAAGACTCAAAAAATAAATAAATAAGTTCTATCTACCTGATTAATGTTCAGGTAGCAGTGAAGTTTATTTGCACAACATCACCAGACAGTTTATTTTCATGATGAACTGTGTTGTGATAAGTGGGAGGATTTTAAAACTCAATGTAACTATGTAACTTATATAGGTTCAGTCTAGACAAGCGTCATATCGAAACGAATTTTTTTTATCTTGAAGTTGGAGTAGATATATTTTCTAAATGTTCAGTAATTTAACAATTTTTAAGAAATAAACTATTCACGTTGATGAAAATCAGTTCCCACAATCCGTGAGCAAGACTAAAACCCATGTGTAGAAACTAAGGAAAAGGAAAAACAAAACAACAAGAGAATTCTCCTGTCCATCAATGCATCAATCAATTTTCAACATTTGTAGTAAAATTTTGAAAGAATCAGACGATACAGAATTCAAATCCTTAGTAACAAGAATCTTCCAGATTTATAAATTCTACCAATATTAAAGTTGTGTTATATGACATAGCGGAACAAACATCGTATGATTTGTAAGTTTGTCTACCCCTATGGTTAACAAAAATTAATTAAATTAAATTAAATACCTATTTTAATCTTAAAAATTAACTGAAAATTGAGGGGTCTTAAGCCATACTAGTCTAATCCTCAAAATGAAAATTTTGGGGGAAATGAAAGGTTTGGTGAAAGGTTTGGTGGTCGTGAGACAATATACACTTTGCTATTGTAATTTATACAGTTAATTTTCTTCACTATATAAACTACAGCAGCAAACTACATTGTTTTATTTTCGCATACGATTACTAAACCTTTCAAACCATTTCCCCAACAAATCATTAATACTCAAAAAGCTGAGGGTTAGGCTAGTATGGCTTAAATTCCCTCAATTACGAATTACACTGTATATTTGTTTTAATTTTTTCTGACCACATAGATCTAAGCTTCTTCTGAAAATATCACCTTGATTAATCTTGATAATTCTTATTTATCAGTAAGTGATTCTTCACTTCGTTTTCAAGTATTTTTGTAAATAAGTATTTCTTCAGTTTGTTTGTAATCGCAGAAATAATTGCCTAAGAAATTACAAAATGTTCTGTTGTCATATAATATAACTTCAATATTGGTGCAATATGTAATATCCTCTAATTACTTTAAATTTTACTATAAATATTGAAAATAGATAAAATAACTCCACTTTATAAAATTGATATTAGAATATCAAATTCAAGTAGTTATATCGCTTGTGTAAATAAAAGTTAAAAGGAAACAAATACATTAGTTACTCCCAGCTGTGGTTGCTACAAAGAGCGAAACAGCATTTTAGGTGAAGTTTAGAGTATTTACAAAAATTACTTACCTGAGCGGATGGTAGGGGCGCATAGATCGGTTCGAGTCCTAGGCGCATGCGCTTTGCATTGTTACTTTCGTTGTCACAGGCAGCAGCCAAGATCTGCTCTGCCATCGCTGAGGTGAGATGTGGGGGTGTAGGACGCGCCTAAAAAAAATTAAAAATAAATGATAGAGTTAGTGTTATCTAGTTATATAAGAAAAACGATTAAGGCATTTACAGGATGATTTACTTTAAAAAAGAACTTAATTTAACGTAAAAGTTAAATTACTTCACAAACAATAAACATTATCTCGATTCCTGTTCGTTGTTTTTTTTTTTAAATAGTACCTAAATTTAAACAGGCCGTCTCTAATTTTTTTAAATAATTCATCAAAAGTTTTTGCCAAACTTTGATTTTATATCAAGAAATCAAGGCCACCACACAAATACATTTTATATAAACTTATTTATATTCGTAACTTTAAAACATTAAAAATCACAAAGTTTTCAAAACGATCTGCATTTCATTTTCAAGTAGAATTCTCACTTGAAAATGGAATGCAGGTCGTTTTGAAAACGTTTGTAATTTTTGATGTATAAACTTATTATAAATGTATTTGTGTGGTGACCTCGATTTCTCGCTACGAACATTTTACGCACGTTAAACTATTTAATATAACTTTGATTTTACTTACAAAATTTGTACAAAGGCATATAGCAATAGATATTAATCCGTGAATATATTTGCTTTGATATGAAATAATAATAGAAGACTGTTTAGTTTTCGGAAAAGCCACCAGAGGACAAAGTTAACAGAGAAGTTTATAGTAGTCCCATTGTAGGTAATAAGGTTGAATTTAAATATAAATATTGACATATTTCTTTTTCTGTCCCCAAAAATACACTTATATGTATTTTATTTGGAATTATGCATCCTATTTCAAAGATCAATTTGAATTGATTGCATGATTCTGCAAAGAAATTACAGAGGTGTGCAGAAATGTTCTATTGGAGTACGAGAGATTCTTTTCTTTGGTTCAAAGGACTAAAATTGTCAACGGAAATACTTTAAAATATAGCATAATGTTGAAATATGCTATCTTTTAAAGTATTATGTGTATGTATTTATTTGAGGAAGTTTTGAGTTTGACTCGGTAACTGTCATCTATTTAATTTTTAATTTTTTATTTATTTTTTTTTTTTATTTTTATTATTTATATGTATACAAAAAAGTACAAAAAAACTTAAAAAAAGCAAAAAAGTATATTATATAAAAGAAATTAAAAAAAGATATAAAATTAAAAAAAACTTAAAAAAGAATATTTACAATAAGAAAGAGCAAATTTCTTTAAATAATGCGTTTTAGTGATTCCAAATTTTAGTTTAGTTTCAAAATTTAACACCAGATGCCGCTGATGAAGTGAATGTAATTAGAAGCCGTACATTCACAGAAACAGTTTTCTGAAATTTGTATTGGGATTTTAAATTTCAGATAGCTGTCCGGCTTGGCTATATATATATATATATTCTGCCTTAAGAGCATTCACAATTGTTTTCATAATGCATAGTTTGAAGTGAGATAGTGTTAAACGAATGTGCTTTAATTATTTTTTTACATTCTATATTTTTTTTGTGTATAATGTAACTTTCTTTAGTTACAAAGAATTTTACATGAAGTTTCTTTGTATAGGTTGGGTTTGCCTTTATAAACAATACTTTTTTCAGTTACTCTTTATAATATGTGAGTGCATCAAATTGGTTTCTTCTCGGCCTCTTCATCATCGATATCTAAGTAGAATTCATCGAATTACTTTGCAATTATATTAAACTGAAATTGTACAGAAGATTACAAATTTTAAAGTTGTTTTCTTTTGAAAACTACTAGGAAAAAGAAATTAATATAAATACATTCAACAAAAACTAAAAAAAGCCCAACTTATTTAACATAAATGAAGGTCAAACTGTGTGTTTTTACTCCTTTACTTACCACGTCCCATCCATTCTGGTCTCTAGTTCTCTTCGTCCGTCGACAGGATTTGAGGTAAGTTCGGATCCTCTTTCGAGCTCTTTCGGCAAACTCCGGAAACTGTCGGTTGCACGAATCGATGATCGCCTGAATCTTCTCTTTGGGTTGTTTCGAGATTGGGACCATTCGGTCCAGGTTCTCGTCCACAAAGAGGCGGACGAACATCTACAGAGAAAGCAAGAGTAAACAAAATAATATTGAAAAATGTCTGTATTCATAAGATGAATTAGTGTATTCTTTAGATGATAAAGTAGAAATGATAATAATAAATATATCATCATGAATTAAGAAGAAATCTATTATTAGAAATTTCAATTATCTCAGCTGATTTAATGAACGGAAGCTAAGGAACAATAATCTTTAGCCAGCGAAAGGCATTTGTCTATTAGTCAGGGGAATGTGCTCTGCAAGAAATGCTGCCATTTTGCAAAAAAGTGAATTTGTGATTTATGATTTGTATTGACCAATTTTTGGAGATAAATGAACATAGTTAACACACTAAGTAGCCATATAAAACAAAACTTTTTATCTTTTTGAGCAAAGAACTATTCCAAGTGCTTTATTCAATTCAATTTTTTCTATTAAGAGAATTTTGTAAAGACCGAAATCAATGGAAATTCGAAGGTGTAATATCTGGTGAATAGGGCGGATGAATCAGAACTTTTCAGCCAAGCTGTAACAGTTTTTGTCTGGTCATCAAAGAAACATGTGATCTTGCATGCTTATTGTCTTCCATCTTCAATATTAAATTGGCGACAAATTCACCAATTTTAATCAGTTTTTGTTTTAAATGCACGCTGATAGGACAGCTGTCACAATACAATCTAACAAAATGGTGTCTAATGACGTTAAAGACACTTAAGTTTTCTACTACAACCAACTTACGTAAGAAACCGAACGAACTTTTTGGCCAACCCAATATATTTTACAATTTTTTTTTTTTTTTATTTTGGAAATTTAAACATTATAGTCCTATTAGGTATACCCAAGTACCTGTGGTGTAGGTCCTGAGAGTAGTTAAGTATGGTTGTTGCTTAATTAATTACATTAAGTATATTAATTACAGTGTTAAAAATATTACATAAACACTAACAAGAGGAACATGAACAAATAAAATAAAACAAGATATAAAGATATAGCTTCTTTAGCTTTTTCTATGTTATTTTTTCGTTGATTATTTTTTCTATTAGACGATTTTTTAATTTCCCAATATTTTTTACATTATACATCTCAGGATCTAACTGGCTGAACAGTTTCGTTAAAATCCTGTTATTGTTTCTAAGGCCGTAATTATTTTTTGGATTTTCATACCTTAATATATTTTGTAGCTTGCTTCGAGTATTTGTTACATTAGCAACTGTTTTTATTTTATTATTTACAATATAAAAGTTTTTAATATTAGTCATAAGTAATTTTTTATTTTGGTAATAGAAATTTTGTGTGTGATTCTAATTTGACGTTTTTGATATATATATATATATATATATATATATATATATAATTAGTCCATGTGAAGTTATTGTTTATGAGAATACCTAAATATTTACATACATTTATTACATCTAGCTCATTGCAAGAGCAGTTTATTGAAAAATTGTTTTGTCTGTAACAAGAGTGTTGATGTAATTTGATTTGTGGAAGTTCTGTTAGATTTGTTTTTTGTTTTTGTTTTAATTAACATTAGTTTTGTTTCATCATTGTTTATGTGCATTTTATTATCATGTGATATCATTGTTATTATTATCGCAGATATCATTGTTATCTATGTAAAGCTGGATTCTCTTTGTATAGAAGTTTCAATTATATTTGGTATGTTTCATATTCAACTATAATGTTTAATAATCTTGGTTTGTTCAGATATAAATCAATGTCGAGGTAATCCTTAGCTTTTAAGAATATTGGGGAATCCAATGTAACAAAGTCAATGAAGCAGAAGCCATTCCAAATCATATCAACCAAAGTACTCCTACATCAACTCTACTCAAATCCTCTACTCACATTGAACGCTTTGAGTCTCTCCGGATCGTATTTCTGGATGTCGAGCTTGTCGTCAGCATCGTCATCCTCTTCATCGTCGTCTTCCTTTGTGCCTCCCGACAGGTCTTCGGGGGTGGCCGTCGTATCCCGAAAATGGCGGCCATTGCACGGGCTCTGAAAACGACAAGTAAAATTCATTTAGCTTATATCATCATAAAAGAAAATATACAAAATTTTTTTACATCTAATCATCATAAGAACTTAAGAATATAATTCTTAAAACCCTGTTTTTTTTTGCTATTTATCAAATTGATATACGAGCAAATAAATGCATATTTAATAGTTCGGAGTATATAATAGCTGCAATAACACATCATCACAGATTGAGCAAAACAATTAAAATTTTACAGGCATTGAAGTTTCTCAACTTTTTATTATTATTATTTTGATTTAATTTTTTTTCTTATTAGGCAATTATTTTAATTGAAATCGTTTTAAAAAAACAAACAAACAAATTGGTTACGATCAAGACAAGTCATTACGTAACCATAACCAATCATGTGATATCCACAATCATGTTCATGATATTTTATTTGTATAATTTGTTGAAAATTTTTAAATAATCGGAGATCGGATACATCTATCAGTTCTAAACTGAAGACAGTTTAGCTATGAAATTTATTTCATCACAGATGAAATATAATGACGCTGTTATTATTATCATCTTTTTAATTTTTATTTATTACAAAATGTGCAAATTATCACTTGAGACAATTAAATACGCATTATGTTTGCTTAAAAAATACAGGAGTCTATTTAAAGTTTATCTCTGGCTAACCTTCGCCTCACTAATGGTATGAATTATAATGTTTAAACTTTCATTCTAAATTTAATAATTTTATTTATGAAAAAAAAAATACTAAACAAAGAGGCTTATAATTTTTAAAATAAATTAACTGCCGGTAACTTAAACGCCATAACATCCACGTAGATCTGAAGTAAGCGAAATCTGGTGAAAAGGTGTAAAAATGTTTGTTTTTTTTTTTTGGTGCTATTTTTACAGGGATGTCACAATTTAGTTGTTAATAATTTAGTATTTTTTTTCTTGGCTGTTTTCTAGAGACGATATTTCCAAAGAGGTAGAGTTGGAAAACAAGTGGGAGTTTCTCCATCCCACCCCTTCTCTTGCCTTTCCCCCTCTTGATAAAACTTACCACCACACTCTCGTCGTAGGTGTGATCTTGTAGGCTCCTGACGTCAGCTGCGTGGTCTCTGAGATCAGTGCTGTTTTTGCTCATGTTGAGGGCGGTGACGTTGGAGCGCACCCCTACGGGAGTGCAGGGCGGCTGTTGCTGCCATGGGGACGGGGAGCCCGGGGCCTCCAGTGGTCCGCAGTTGGTGGCCATGTTGACTGGCTTGTCGTACGAATGTTCCGTCACGTAGTGAGCGCCATTGGCGTACTTGGGTGACGAAGCCCGCATGCTACTCGGCACTTCGGGACCTGAAATGTGCAAAAACAAAATTAGATCACACACCAGGCAAATGGCTGTGGTAAAGCATAAACAAAAACAAGATACCCTAAGACTTTAATTTTAGACAACAAGATAATTTAATTTCAGACCGACTTACTTGTTAGGTTATCCGTAATGACACCAGACGTTCCACACAACTCAAAAGCCATTTTTTTTTTTGCTCAAATACCCAATATTTCAAAGTTAATAACAAAAACAGAGCAACAACAACAAGAAAAAAATAACATAAATCAAGTAGGATCTATCCTTAGTTTGATTAAAGATTTAAAACATATTCTTAAGTTTTATTCCATTAATGCATTTTATATTACTCGGTTGAAGATGGTAATAGTAACGAATTACCTAAAAATTATTTAATAAACCAACTGTTTAATTTAACTAAAATGGCTTGTGAACGTTTTTACAAGTAAACTTATCCTTTCTTATCTACTTTACTCAATATATATTCAATTCGTGATCTTTTATTTGAAATTTAAAAACATAACATATTCTTTCAGCATATGCTCTACAGGTTTTCGTTCTCTACCACCTGAAGCTTATGTGGGCTTAACCAATAGAGCAAACGCATCACAACGAAGAAAATAATGTATTTATAATTTATTTTATTTTATTTATTTACTTAAAATTAGAATTTACAAAAAAAAGTAAGAGATTTAACGGGCCTGAATTAAACAAAGCCAATTCTAATTTTACTTTTAAATAAAACATAAATGTGAATGTAATTACTGAGCAAAATATTTAAATAAAGAATATTTATAAATATTTATATTTACATATTACAATTAAAATGATGGATTTATGGACGGACTTTCTCCACTGTATTTGTGAGTTTTCAGGGAAAGCAGACGATTAAGAAGAAATATCTTGAACTTAAGATATTTTCAAGAGGTAATTTATTAGATACAAATTGCTCAGGTGACCAATAACAGTGTTCCTGATTGGATTTAGATAAGAACTGAAAATTTGTTGAAACATTTTTTTGTTATGAGTTTCTCTGAAATTTCACACGAAGAAAGTCAAATGTATAAAATAGTAAAGAAAAAAAAATAGTTAATTTAAATTTCATGACAGTGAAATCTCTATTATCAGAGATAATGAGAAACCTAGCAACGATATCCGAAATCAATGAATAATCAGTAAACTAGCTCGATTATACTTTTTCTAAGTATAATAAACTAATTCGAATATCCAACAAGACGATTCAGAAAATGCTCCTTAATTTCCTAGAAGTTGTACACTAGTGACATCTATTGGATAAATTTGTCCCTCTGGTAACACAAATTGGAAAAGAGAAAAGTTAACAGGATAAAAAGAAAACTGTCTTCCAAAATTGTAATTACAAATTATTTTGCCCAACAAGATTTTAAAAAGTTACTGAGTTTCACTAAGATTTGTTTGTTTTTTGTTTTTTTAATATTAGGTCAGGAAACTTCGTTTCATAGATGAAAACATTGAGAAACTTCAAGAAACATTTCTCTTAAAACATTTCTAAGTCCTCGGAATAATTTTAATACGTAAATCACAATCTAAAAAATCTGCAAATGTCAAAAACATTAAAGAGACATAGATGGGAATTCACGCATACATTCAAAAGCGCTTCATAGAGGAGAGTTCAATATCAACTGATTACTGCAAAACAGTAAGAACTTTTCGAAATTGTGAAATTCTAAGGGAAAGATTACTTCATTTTACAGTTAATATATCCAAAAAAAAAAAAAGGAACAATTTGGTAAGTTAAAAAAGTATTCTCATATTTTTTGTTTTACCTGAAAGTCTCTTCCAAAAATAATCCATGTCAGCATTTGGGTAAACTTGCAATTGCATAGGGTTCATTCGTATTGAAATGACCTTAGCTCCCTCTAGCGTGAGGTTCCGGTATCGCCGTGATACTGGTTTTCCCATCACCAATGTTAGATGCGGGTAATGAGACTTTGATGAGGGTATCGGCTGGATTGTATGTGGAGGAGTTTATTACCTCCGGAAAAGAGAGGGGATGGGAGATTGGAGACACAGGCCCATTTGTCATTATGTTCTCGCGAAGAGGAATCATCATCTTCCAAAGCAAAATGAATTTTCATTACGAGGGGGAAAAAAAAGTGAAACTTGCCTTTCTGTATCATTTTCAGAGAAAATCATTAAAAAACCCAGTTATCGGAAAATTACCTTTGGGAAAAGTATAGAAAGTAGCAAACTTTCTTGATTTTATTTTAGCCTAAGTTAATTTACAGCTAATTAAAAATATACTTGTAAATGTTTAATTTAATGATATGTGGGATTAAATGAATATTTTTATAATGCTTTGATATCATATTAGCATATTAGTAACAGCATAAAAGATATGCAACAATTTAAAAAAAAAAGTCACCTGGAGACACTTTATATTCGTTATACTTTCATATTCGTTATACAATTAGGCTTTTAAGTGAAATTCGGGATTAATTTCTTCTCCGAGAACCTAATCTTCCATTTCTAATTTAATTTAAACCATCGCTGCACGATGTTTTGTGACATCATGAACTTGTTTGCCACTATTTCTGAATTACTGAACTTTGACTGACAGCTAGTAAAATGACGAAATTTGAAGAAAAACAATTCTGCATATTATTTAAATATCAAGTTTTACATGAAAAATTAAGTGAATTTAGAGACTACAAAAAATATACAAACATACAAAGTTGAACAATATTGTTAAAACACAATTTCAGATACCACGATTATTAGGTGCATCTACACAGCATGTTGCGCCTTCTTGGGTTTTCAAAACAGCCTGAATTCGTCTTGGCATGGATTCTACAAGATGCTGAAAGCCTTGTAGAGGAGCTGCTCTACTAAGATTGTGTCGCGCCATTGCTAGATACTGGACGGAAACAAAGTCTTGAAACAAACAACCCTTTATAACTTACACCAAAGCTATTTAATAGGGTTGGGATTTTGCAGCAAAGAAAACTCGTCATTCCAGTTTCTGGAGCCAATGTCATCGTGATTCGGGTCTTGAGAAGGCAGAGGATGAAGGGATGATCTTAGTCAATGATGATGTTCAGATGCACGGTTGTGTTCAGACGGGAGTCTATGAGCAATAGGAAGACCTAATGTATGCCAGGAAAACATCCCCCGCACCAAACACGACGAGAGTCCATGGACTCTTAGGGTTTTCGCCAAATTCTGAATCTTCCGTCAGCGTGACGCAAAAGGATTGATACCTTGATTCGTCAGAACAGGAAACTTTTTTTTCAACAGTCTAACATTGACGTTATATCCACAGGAGACGCGCTTCCTTGTTCTTCGCTGATAACATAGGTATCTAATGTGGTCGTCAGCTGTTGCTGATTGATTGCATGCTGTTGGATTGCATTAGTTGTACCAATTAGGTGTAGTAAACCTAATAAAATGGTATATCAGTGTATTGTTAAACAATAAAAGATAAAGGAAGTCAATAACAATAAGATTAAATCTTCCTTGTTCTTCGCAGATAACATACCCGATATGGTTGTCGGCTGTTACACTCCGTTCGAGACAAGCCTCCGATGCCTAGCGCATTGGAGACATGTTGTGCCTACTAAGATTGAATTCGATGTGATTTTGTAGCCCGTCTCTATTAGCTTGCTCTATTATCGTCATTCTCTTCTGAACCCTCTGATCCACAAGTTTTCTTTCATAGAATCGCCGATACTCGATTTTTTTTATTTTTATTTGTTTTTCGAGTACGGTGGAATAAACTTTTGAAACTGGGATGTTTGAAAACTCCTGGACAACATTGGGAGATATTCTATCCAGCACCACCAATCATCGTTCAAAGCCACTCAGGTCACTCGCTTTCCTCATTATGGCGATTTTACTAAGCCTAACTGTGGTAGAAAAGCAGTACTACCTTATTTATATCGAAAACCTCGATCACCTGATTTATAAACTATTGGAAACATTTACATGAGATGGGGATGCATCTAATAAAATGGTATCTCAATGTGTAGTTAAACAATAAAAGAAAATAACATTAAGATTAAAACCAAACGTTAAAATTAATCAAACCAACCAAAAAAAAAAATCAAAATTAAATAAAATAATAACAAAAGAGTTAGAATTTAACAATTTAGGAAAACTGGATAATAAAGGATAAACATATAAATTAAAAGAATAAGTGCAATATAGGAGAGAAAACATCTTAAAATAAAATTTGATTTGCAATGCATAAATTTAACGTGCGTACAACAATAACATGAGAAAATAATAATACAAAACGCACAAGACTGAGAGTTCACTGATCTGTTTTTTGAAATTGTGATACCGGGAATACAAGATGGTCCATCTTGGATTCCCGGTATCACAATTTCAAAAAACAGATCAGTGAACTCTTAGTCTTGTGCGTTTTTTATTATTCTTTTCTCATAAAATTTAATTTCATTATCTTGTGTTTCATTAAAAAAAGAAGGACAAGCAAGAAAAAAAAAAAAAAAAAACAGAAAGAAAGAAAAGTCGAATTGACTAAGAGTTTCTATTGCTTTACCTTCTCCGTGTGTAGGTGGACTGGAATCACTAATAATGAGAGGAGTGGAAGTATCGCTTCTGGAGTCGCTGTCGGCATTGGAGAGGCTGTCCTAAAAGAAAAGAAAAAGAAACCAACCGATCAGATAAGTCAAGACCCTTCACTGAATAGTCAAATTCTCAAGAATAGTCTTACTAAGAAAACAACAGTCGTTGCTTCTATTTCGACATAAGAAATGATTTCATGGGTCAAGTAAAATTTTTAGGAAACACAACATACAACCTGTAATAATTTAAATTATAAAATAATCTCATTAAAACAGATAAAAAAAATAATCTTTTAATGATAAGATTATTTTATAATTTTATAGTCAAATGAAGTAAATATACTTCATAAAATGTATTTATTTTTAATAGCTATTGTTTTTCCCCAAATGCTAAAAAGAACATTTCAGTTTTTTGATGAATCGTTTTCTAAATTTCTTCCTTGGGCTATTAGTTAAGAGGATGTGTGAATAGGAATTAAAATAAAAAGAAGTGAATATAATTTTGTGCTAAAGCATAAATTTAAGGGCGACCCATAATAATAAAAAAATTAAAAATAGCAATAAGAAAAAAGGAAGTACATTAACATAAGGAAAAATAAAGAAAACGTTAGGAAAATAAGAAAAAAAAAAAAAAAAAAAACCCATGCGGACATTGAGAAAAAAAGATTAAGAGACAAAAAAGCCAGAAGCTTTACGAATTTGAACCGACAACTTTCAGCATACGAGTCTGAGACTTTATTGATCTATAAGCTATAGCTGACAATTTAAATAAAGATGGTTCCGTTTCTGACTTTTAAGCTAATAGCGGAAATTCAATGATAACAAATGCCAAATATCTCGAATAGGGGGGGGGGGGGTAGTTGACCCCTGAAAATACCCCATTCCTACGGTATTTGAACCTCTGAACACGATGGTGAAATCGATTTGCCGATCCGACCTTCCGTTCGGGAGGGACAGACATGGATGGACGGACGGATAGGATAAACGCAATTATCTCCCAAAAGGGTTGCTAATAAGCCAACACAGATAACGGAACATTTAAAATATTTTATAAAAAATACTTAACCTTGGAACCTTTCGGGTTCCTAAACGGAAAACCCCTCTTCAACCGCATACGTACCGAAAGGTTCCAATGTTAGGCATTTTTTTTATAAAATATTTTAAATGGTTCTTTTATTTACATGTTGGTTTATTTTTATGTAAACTATTATTATTATACCTTAAGCAGTTTCAAGGCAATTAACGTCTATTAAATTGGAGGACAGTTTTATTCTAGCATTTCATTCTATTCGTTGGCTGAAACTAAATTCTATGTTGAGTCATCGTTATTATCATTTAATCAATAAAAAGTTCTTTCTGTAATTCTAAAAGAATTCCATGAGTTACAAAAAAAAAAAAAAAAAAAAAAAAAAAAAAAGCACACAAACTAATCTTGCTGTGGCTGTGACCATCAAAACAGGAAAAGCAATTCTTAGCCCAAGCGACCCACCATCTTTATCTGACTGTGATGTTTCCTCCAACCCATCACATCCTTGCTGACTCCCCCCACCCACCGCGAGGCGTCAAAATTTATAGTAAAATCGAATTTTTCGCAAATCATGTCAACGATTGAGAGTGATTTGATTTCTAGAGACTCAGGAAGCGTTCCAGTTCCCATAAAAAGGGATCAAGGCACCCTCCCACCCCCGCGGCTGCTATTTCTATTAGGGCATCCCCCTCGTATACAAGTTCCCCGATTTACAGAACGGCGTGGTGAGTGGACTGCTTTAGAATGCTCGGCACGGCAGCGGAAAGACCTCGCTACAAAGTAGTCCTAATGCAGATTTATTCACAGAGATTTCGTTCTGGCGAAAAATCAGAATGAATGCGAGGGAATTAAGTTGGGTGACAGAAAAAAAAGCGAGTTTAAATCAGGATGAGGGTGTTTCCGGCCACGACGTCCATTTACCCTGGCTCCCCCTTCTTCCTATAGCTTTAATCCTTGCCATACGCATTAACATAACCCTTCTCCTCTGAATGCACAAGACGGGAGTTCGAATTTCAATTGCCCAACATCCAGACATACATCGCCATTAAGTGATAAAAATCACATATTGTAATTGTAAGTCTTGTATTTCGTTATAAAGTTTATTTCTATAGGTATAAAAACGCTGATTCAATTATAAAAGTTCTTTCAAGAATTCTAGTGAAGTTTAATAAATGAGAAGTAATGGAAACTATTTCCTGCAAAGAATTAAAAAAGAAATAGATTGAAGAAGGTTCTTAGAATATTCTCTTAAGTAAATCTTTCAAAAACTTGAAGACAAACACTTGTTTACGAATTATGATTTACCAATTGCAATTTTAAAGGGTAATAAAGCATTTCAGGGGTTTTCTAACAATTAAAATAATAATAAGAAGAAGAATGATGATGATGATAAATAATTTTTACAAGAAGTAAATTTAATGTGCAGAAAAATTATTAAAAAAAGGAACCCAAAAATTGCACATAAATAAACAAAACTGTGCAGTCTTTTTTTATTTGCACTTTCGCACTTTTTTTTAATTGTTGTGTATTTTGTTCGGGAGGGGGGCATCTTTGGGAGCTAAGGTGACTTCCATTTCTTTTTCAAGCCTTTTTGGGTTTGTCATCGGGGAGGGTGGATCGGGCTGATGAGTACCAATAAGGACGAAATGGCCGTTCCCAATTCCCTCTGTTGACAAACTCAAAGGTGTGTTTTGTTTATTTATGCGCAGTCTTTGGTTTCCTGTTTTAATAAATAATTTTTAATAAATAAATAAAGATAAGAAAGATAAGAAAAAAATATTGATTGAATAAATTAAACTTTAACAATCATTTTTAACTTTAAATTCTGTAAATAGTTAATAAAACAACAGACAATTCAATTCAAATCGAAAGTTACTTTCAACTAAATATCTACAAAAAAGCTTAAAAAGTTATCAAATTACATATTTTTTTTACTATTTATTCAGTATACATTGAATAAATAAACATCGAAATATAATCATAAATTTATTATCATAAAATATATTGACAATACAATAATACTTGTTAAAATATATTGACAATACAATAATACTTGTTAAAATATATTGACAATACAATAATACTTGTTGTTAAAATATATTGACAATACAATAATACTTGTTGTTAAAATATATGATATAAGCTTTAATTAATTTCTTATTTGTTTTTATTTATAAATGTGATAACTGACAATAATAAAACCTTTCCTTTCCTTATTATTATTACTACTATTATTATTATTACTCAGGCAAAAATCAGTTTACGTTTACATATTATAGAATAACAAAAGAAAAATATGTTCTTAAAAATTTGGAGGAACCAAAGTCTTTAACTGATAATTCAATGAAAAGAAAACAAAAGTCTATTCTATAAATTTCGAGATCCCGGGGAAATTTAAACCTCCCTCTACACATATCCCAATATCAAGTTAGGTGAGGTATTCCCTGAAATAGTCCTAAATTTATGTATGTATCTATGTATGTATGTATGTATGTATGTATGTATGTATACCAATTACAATTATTACTGCGACTGTAAATGTATATGGTTACCATACATGGATGAATAGTCAATGTCGTTACAAATGATAAACTACAACATAGATAACCAATAATAATCTATAATATAAAAGGGAAATTTATGGATGTGTGCGTCTGTTCGAAATATTTAAAATACTTCTCAACAAGCTACAAACTTGAAATTTGGCAGGTGGGTAGGTTCCGTAGTGTAGACAATGTAAAAAGTGTAAAAATAAACTTTATTATTTATTTTTTGGGGGGTGACCGTTAAGTGTTTTGGGGGGTGACCGCGATACACCTGAGTTAAGCAGTCTGCAATGCTTTCCCTTGCCATTTCCGATCTCGATAGTAATTCGCTAAATAAACAAAGCTTTTTGTTACGTTACATACGCAAGGCTTCCAGAGCGAAGCGACGGTAGCCGGCTAATAATTAATAAGAAAGAAATAAGATTTTTTATTTTTTTGATCCTCACACCATTTTATCTCGCAAGGATAAAAAAATAAGAACAACTTCACCCGGGATCTCAAATCAATGCACTATGATATCGACAACCCTCCCTTAAGTGAGGGATCTACTTTTATAAAGTTTTATCTTTTTTTCTGGTTTAAATAATGGAATAGATAAAATCCAATGAAAATTAGTTAAGAAATAAATACCTATTCTTCTTTATTGTTTTAGTGTATTTATTCATTAGCTCCAAATCGGCAATTTTTCAATCTTTAAAATAAATTCTAATACTTCACTTCAATAAAAAAAAAAAATACAATAAAAGAAAAAAAGAGGATCAACTTGTGTCGGTGAAACTGAAACCACAAATCCTCACGCTTTGAAGCAGATCCTTTCTCGAGACTAATCCAACCCATTAAAAGTAGGGCTGTTCATTATATCCTGTCCAATTTACAACCAATTATTTATCTGCGTCTATGATTCACGCAATATCTGGCGAGGTTTTTGAGTTGCAGATCTAAAAGGTCAATGACCTGTTGTTAGGTGATTTTCAACTCGTGCGACCTTATAAAGCAACCACCATGTGGTGGAGAAGATCCAAATGGTACTAGCACCTGCTCCAACACCTGTAGTCACAAAGGGATCAAATTTCACTAATTAGATCAAGCCAAAGACGCCTGCAAGGAAGCGAATTGGGTAAACAACCAAGTTAGGCGAATATGATTTTCACCGCAGAACTTAAGTGAAATGTAAAGAAGCCAACTCTGGGGTTGCTTCAAGAAAACAACGGCATCAAACATGTATTTGATTTTGAGATTAGCTACTTTTCGCACTGCAATTATTTGTACAGTTAAAGCTGATAATTTGGATAAGAAATCTATAATAGTAAAGATGTCTTAATGGTTTTGGATTAAAAAAAAACCTCATTATCAACTACTTAATATAATTATTATTAAAGGAAATCCCTGGACGCCCCGATTTACGGCGTTCCGTACTTACGAACGGGTCCCCAAGGCTCTCCATAAGGATCATTTATAGTTAGATAACTGAATTAATAGTTCGTACATTGAAAAATCTTCTTAACATTCCTTCTTTATTCCGCAATATTTCGTTTTCATATAATTGAAAACTTCTTCAGGTTGTTAGAGGATAAGAAAAACTTTCTTCATCCTCTGGAATTCGTTATTATACATTTGAGAATACTTCTTATACAATAATATATTTACTTTATTCGTGCAATTCAGCAAGTTCCAACAATATGCTTACATAATAACAATAATTATTCTCCTACAATAATATGTTGACATTCTTTCTGTTTTTACAATCCTCTGA
The DNA here is from genome assembly GCA_023159025.1 of Thereuonema tuberculata. Lineage (NCBI taxonomy): Eukaryota > Metazoa > Arthropoda > Chilopoda > Scutigeromorpha > Scutigeridae > Thereuonema > Thereuonema tuberculata. The sequence continues at coordinate 48,380,842 of JAFIDM010000002.1, forward strand.
TGACCTGAAGAAGTTTTCAATTATATGAAAACGAAATATTATGGAATAAAAAAGGGATGTTAAGAAGATTTTTCAATTCATATCGTGATTTATTAAGATTATCGTTTTAATTCAGGAACTAGTTTCTTACACGCATGTAAACAAACCCGCATGGCGTAAGCGGTCCGTTGGCGCGGAATCTCAATTAAACGAATTAAAAGAAAGAGCACAATAGTTTATATAATTTGTTATTACAGTACAGGGGTATTATTATTATTACAGTATTACACCGTTTTATTAGTACCACATATGAGCCATTATAGTGTTATATTATTATCGTATATGCGCTATTCATCAGGGATCCGAGTTACGTACAAATCCGACAAAGACGTTCTCAGAAACGTATCTCGTTCGTAATCCGGGGACGCCTGTACGCAATTACTTATTAATTACTTTACGTTAAGAATTATTTTATCTATTTATTTTCCACTTTAGATTTATTTAGTAATATGATACTACCAATACGTCCTATTTTTTAGCATTTTCTGGCTTTCAAATAATGAGAACAGTTTTATCTCTACTGGCTCATCATAATCAGTGTCGAAATAAGGAGATAGACGATATTTAACAGAAAAGATCCATTTATATTGTAGTATGTTTTGTAAATCAAATTTATAAGGATGCCTACAAAAAAAACAGTTTCAATTGTGCCTTCCCAAAGTTTAATTAAAATAATAAAAAGTCGTAATTCTTCCCCCCAAAAAGACAAAAACAAAAAATACGAAATAGAAATGACTGCAACGCCAGAGCCATCATCAAAGATGGTAATTATCTTTTTGATGCTTGTGATTCCCGGGATGCCATTGAACGATACGAAATAATGATCAATATATCTTGAAACAGATGTCTCAGATTGCTAATAATAAAGGAGGGTAGATTACCTCCTTTTTTCTTTTCGTATTTTTTTTTTGTGTGTTGATCCACTAAGAAGCTTTACTTTGCACTGAATATCCTGTATCTGTATGTATTCAGTTGAACAACGGACGTTGACATCTTTCGAATTGGAAACTTTTTTTCTTTGCGGATTCCTCTGGAGAAATTTGCGTGGGAAGGTTACGAAAACTGTTACGGAAGGTCATAAGAAAGCATCGAAGTGAAAAAAGAAATAATGAAACTGTTTACACTCGTTGATGGCAAACAATGATTTTATATTAAATGTCAAAAACTGAATCAATAGTCGTAGAACATGCTAATTCATATTGTTAGCACATGTTGTGATTTAAATTCACACTTAAGTCGTTTAAACTAAGAATACGCTGATTTAATTCACCTTCAACAAACTGAAAGCTTGAAGATTGCTTATTTGTATTCCAATACGATAATTTACAAATGTGGAAAAGCTCTGTTCTTAGTGTTGTTTTAAGACTAACGAATAATAAAAAAAGAAGTTACATTTTAAGAAAAGTAGATTCAAAGTTCTCTGAGGAAATTCTGTTTCATTTTCATTTATTTTCTTGCGTAATTGTAAAGAACTTCCCACTCTGCTTTCCAGCTGTTGGGAGTTCGTTAATTGCTTCTGGCGGAATCAGCGAAACACCTAATCTGATATATAAATAGTGACTAAAAATAAGTATTCTTCAGTAATAAGATTCACAGTTTCTGATGTAATGCAGAGAATCTTATTTGAATCTTAGTTTTATTTGTACTAAATAAAATTGCAGCTGCTGAGTGATAGTTGCACGTAGTTTTCAATTGTTCAGTGAAATAAAAATCATTTTCAATAAATACAACGGGAGTTTTTACAGCAAGATTTTAGATTCAGAACCACGTAGGCCCTTTAACTTAATACCACCACTGTAATGGGGATGAATAATGCAATTTATAATAAATCATAAATAATTCAAACATTTATTTTCAAAATTTGTACGCAACCTTTATTTAATTCAACGAAATAAAAATATGAAGAATCTGTAATAATGATAATAATGTAGCACGGAATGTAAATTAAAGTTATTATAGTATAAATTAAACGTTGAAAATATAAATAAAAATCAATGATTATCATATTAAGATACTGCTTAATAATTCATGGTTAAATTTAGCCAAAGTTAATATGAAAACTTTGCTTTATTCAGCAGTAAGAAATGACTCAAGTGTACCAATTAGGTTAACGTTAGGAAATAAGGTAATGGCTCTTTTTGATGTTTTTATTTCCAATTCGAATTTCTGTAAGTTAATATACAGAAGTATTAAACTGTACAAATTAAGTTACGTAAGATTAAAAATTACTACTACAGTAGTTATTGCCAGTATAAAACCAATTAATGTGAACCAGATTTGATTTAAGAATTGTTGATTTACATTAGAAATCAAATCGTTGTGATAAATATAAATTCGTTGAACAAACTGCGTTTATTTTACTCACCTAGGAAACGATCACATCAAAATCGTTGCAAGTCTTATCGAAACAATGAACCAGAAGATGATTAACAATGCAAAATGCGGCGAGATACGTGCTCGGATGTTCGGCTAATTTTTTTTTTTTTTTTTGTAATCCACAGAATATTTAATATGCCTGATTAAATGATGTTTGTTTAAGCTTTTGGCCACTGCACTTATTTGGTAATATCTTTGCTGACACTTAGATTAAGCCAAAAGTTAATATATATTTATTGAAAATAAAACACCAATATTTTTCAATTGGTTATGGAAATGCCCTTAGCTCACTACTTCAACTGCGCATTTGTGCCATGGAGAGCCATAACAACATCATCAGGAACACGTATTTTTGTAGGATTACTTTTAAAATAAGAAATTACGGCAAATTGAAAAATATTGGTGTTTTATTTTCATAATTTGTTTAAACTTTGAAAAAAACAAGATAGGGATAGCGATTAGTAAACCAATGCTTCGCAAAGTCTTCTGATACGTCTATGAAAATATAAATGATATTGCCTTAATTTCCTTATTATTATAAATGTGATTGTTGCGAAAGATGCAATTATTGCGATTGTTGTCATTGTTGCCAATGATATTTTAATGACACTTGTCCCCGACATAAGTCTTCTGATACTTGTATCAGAAGACTAAAAAATAAAAGTAAAATCTTCAACGGATTTTTATTAATGTTTATCGCAGAGAGGTTTTTCTTGGACCAAGAAACTTATTAACACGAATCGTATTATAATTTACAAGTCATTCTTATAACGATATCAACATAGAATGTTACGATATTCTACAAGACTTACAAGAGAAGGTATTAATAATAATTCTGATTTCTTTTTAAGGCTTTAACTGTTGTAAACAACCTGTTTAAGCAGAACATAAAGATTTGAAAATCTTAATTATTATTGTAGGCTGAAATGAATTTTAAATTATTTTTTTTTACCATGAATTTCCATTTAATCTGATTAACATTTTGTTTTTCTGTGTTAGTGTGTTTTTAAAAGTCACTCGCTTTTTAAACTTGGGATCTGCAGAATAATTTTATTAGAAACATGGATTACTGATGATTTCACCGTGTTTATTTTATATTTTAGTGCTTCTTTCCGTTTCTAACCCTTGAGCACGTTTCGCTCCTAAGACTGGGATCTTCCTCGGTCAGACGTGAATTCGTGAGGGGAGACACCCTTCTAAAGGGAAGTTTATGGGCCGAGAAAGATCAGTATTAAAAGCAATACTCATTACTTAAATATTAATCTCATAATAGAGCAACTGAGGCCTATGTCATCGATAATACTGTCAACATGGGTTTAAAGATATCCATTTATATTTTATATATATATATAGTGTTTATAGTTACATATTTTTGTTTTTGTTAAACGAAAAATAAAAATGGAATTTTGACAAAATTTTGATTAGCCTACATTTATGAGAAAAATTTGTGATGAACAAGGGTTGGGGCAATCTTTCTTCAAGGGTATGCGTTATCTCCGAAACCGCTTGATTTGCAACCACGAAATTTCACGTGAGTATTCTTTATCAAAATCTAAAGTAAACGTATTCGACGATTTTTCGATATTCGGATCCTAAGGGGTGTAAACGGGGGGATCCTACTGGATACGCTTATCTTCGAAACCGCATGAAATTTCACATGAAAGTTTCAGTTTTTAATTTACTTGATGTACTTTGATGTTTATGAGAAATAAAACATGTTTTTACGTTACGTATGCAAGGCTTCCGGAGCGAAGCGACGGTAGCAGGTTTATAACATAATTTGTAACTACCACGTGACTTTTTTTACCAACTGGAAAAGTTTCCATGTGATCACATAAATTACTTCGTCATCCACATCAGGACAACTTTTTTTTTTTTCCTAGTTGAAATACTGTATAAGAACCAATTCCTCGTTTAAATTCCTTGTTTAAGGGGGAAGACGAGGAGAAGTTCTTAAGAAGGTTCTCTCTGTCTGCCCATCCGCCACCATCTCTACAGCCTAAAGTCAGACAGACATGAGTGAAAACTTATCGGAAAACTAAGTACTTTTCTTTTTGTAGAATTGTGGAAAAATGCGAGTTCCGGTTTGCGTCACAGGAAGTGATGAAAATAAAACCTGAACGAGGTCCTACGAAGCCTGTACGTGGTTCGTGAAATATGAAGCCAGTTTTTGCCTTGTTAATTTTTCTAAATTTTATTTTTTTTGCGTATAAGTTATTTGCAAAACAGAAAGTTATTGCAAAGTTGTAGAACTCAATAATTCTTTTATCCTAAGTCAAAAGTGATTGTTCAATGAGGATAAGCGCGTGCACACACACATACACAACACCAAACAAAAAGCACCACATGTATTGCCTCTCGAAAAGATTTTCTTTCTGGCATTCACTGAATTCGATCAAAGAAATTTTTCACAATACATATTATAATCAAGGTTTATTTTTGGAAGCTTTTTAACCGTTTCTACTTTAAAATTAGGCGATAATTACATATTTTTTTTGGCAGCCTTTGGGCTTTATCTATACTATTAGGATGTCAAATTCCCTGGCGGTTCGTGTGTTTGATTATAATCCTTCCCTTGTGACTAATATACATTATTCACATACTCATGCAATCCCAACAATACTAATAAATTAGCTGTTAACACGCTAGATCTAACAATAATCTCTCTGATAGCTATAGCAACCGTCACTTTAGACACCAAACCAATAACGATAAATATCATCAATAAACGGATTAATAACAATAATAATTGTTGGAACAGTTAGTTTTTACAATTGTAAGATCATTCTTTCAAATCAAATTAAATTAAAATGATTATACATACAGTATATATTAATCTAATCAGACTACTAATACATACAATTTAAATAATTTTCGAGTAACAGTATTACCTAAAAATTTAAAAATCTGAGTCTGGCTTCTCTTAATCTTTCTTGTTCATTTCAAATCAGCCAATTTACAAATTATTTCATAAAAAGTTTACAATGATTAGGAAAATATAAAAATCTGTTTTAAATTTATAGTATTTTTAATGTGGAATAAATAGATCTCCCCCCCCCCTTACTATTTAATCCGTCTTTTTCTGAAATATTCTGAATGAATAAACCAATACAAAATTTTGAGTTTATTATTAAGTGTTGCTTTGAAAGTAAAGCTGGCTTCACCGTAAACTTGAAAATAGATAATGGAAAAAATTGTCTCTTGTTATGAAATAAGGTTTGTTTTTGTAGCTCATAACTGACTTATTCAGCTACAACCATTTTACAGTTTCAGCAACAATTTTACAGAAAAAATAATAGCATCAATAAAAATAAAATAAAAAAATAAATAAAAAACTACTCGAAGTTTCAGCGTTCAATTAAAAAAATTAGTTTTTTCTTATTAATAAATATCGGCATTTACACAAATTACAAAAAAAAATAAAAAAAAAATAAAAGAAGATTACTGTAATTCCTTGTTTTTGTGATGATTTTTACTGCATAAAATTAACACTATGATTTTTAGATTCAAAATAATAGCTAGATAGGAAACTAATGAGTTATTCCCTCACCTGAACCATTTCCTCCTTCGAAAATATGTAAAAACCCTCACAGCGAGGAGAGAAAAGTGTACAATCGAAAGACACGTGTTGTTCAACCTCTTGTTCTGACTATATCGTTGGCCAGGAATTTCCCAATAATCTTCGCGACAGACAAAAGAGCATCACTATTTCGTCGGTCATTCCTCCACCTGGGAAAGGTATCGATTAGAAACTCAGAAGGGCTGTCGGAATTAATCTAGGAGAAATTGCGATCGGGAAAAAAAAAAGAGAGGGATTTTCACGAAAGAAAAAAAAAACCGAGAAATGGAAAAAAAAAAAGGAATGGAAATAAACGAACATTTGCTCAAACTTAAGTAAAAAAAAAGCAACACCCAAAAACTCAATTTAATAAGGTTTTACGCTGAATTTCGTCAAACTAATACTATTCGCCATTAATTAACTAGATAAATAAGTTGTCTGTTTTTTTACTGTTCAATTACTCGGTTTATGCTTCAAGTATTTATTGTTTTGTTTTTCTATTTATTTTTTTAACTATCTTTCTTAATTTTTTTTTTCAGTTTAAACAGAATATTATATATAGAAACATGAATCTAAATTGCACGATGACGTCTGTAATATATGAAATGATTGTCTATCACTTTTGAAAAGAGACTGAAGTCCTGCCAGTATCAAGGGAAATTTGACAACAATTAGATTATCGTTGACTTTCCACTGGAAATCTTATTACATTTCTATCATATTTTAAATTCTTCTAAGGAATAAGAGTAAAAACTTACTACAAACTTAGTCTGGAAAACCAAATCATCATTTTGCGGTTGAGAATCTATATTACTAAAATATTTTATTTCTCTGTCTGTCTGTCTATCCGGCGCAATTTTTAATTATTAGTTTCCCTTGCTGAGAAAGTCAGATTATAAATTTTCTTTTTTTTTTTCCGCCTTGCATGGGATTTGAACGGATGACCTTCGTCCTCGCAGTCAGGAATGCTAACCATTGGACTACTGCTGGTCTCCCAATATCCAAATCTACTTTTATTCTATTTGTTCGTGCGCTATCAAATAATGAGTTCATTCAAAAAGGAATAAAATATCACTTTTTGCCATAACCGCTTGGAATCGATTCTTCTTGGATTATCTCATACTTACCAGGGGGAGACAGGGATTCTAGTTACTGTTGTGGAAAGGATGTGAAACGTAGTTCTTCGACTTTGTAACTGTGACTGAGCTTCTATAAAGCTTTGTGCCTTGATCAGACAGAGTCATCAGTATCCCATTTTGAATCTTACGATCGAAGCTTTTTTTTTTTTTTTTTTAAGTGACGGTTACTGACTAAATACAATCATTTCTTAGAACGCTAAATTAAGAATAAGGGAAAAGTTGTCATGATGAATACGATGAAAACAACGAAGACCATCTTTACAGGACTATTTTTCAAAGGGCACGTGAATGGAAGTGCATAAAGTGGACGAATTATTCTAGCGGCAACGAACTGGAAAAGCTTAATTTGGTGAATATTTCATTGATGAATTATATACAACTTTACCATAGGAACTGAGGGAGTCGATGTTAAGCTACCTTTCTTTGTTTGTCCTAAAATGCCATTTGTGTTGTATTTTTTTGTAATGCAGTTACGCTTATGTAATACGGCTTGAAAAAAAATAAACCTTAAAAATATAAATTTTTAACCATAAAAGTGCTCAACATATCCCCTTCGTTTCCTTTGTTGGGTCAGATCTACCACTAAGGTTTGTATGTTTGTTTTTTTTTGCAGCTTCTATGCATCAAAATATTGTCAACTTCCCCACCCCCACCCAAAAAACAAAAAACAAACAACATACACGTACATTGAGGTTCACTGCAATCCACCATTGGCTACGAATGTATAGTAGAGCTCATATTGTATACAGGGTGATTCAAAATTCCCAGCACAAACTTAAGGATAGGTCAGGAATACAAACACATATTCATAGTGGAACGTATGTCCGCAAACGCTACCGAATGTGCTAGAAGGTACACTAAAATTCAGAATTAAAAGACAACAAGTAAGGTAGACAACATGTTTATTAGCCCTATGTTTAGAATATGACAGTAAGGTATACACTTACAGGTTCACAGCAGGTGCTCAAAGTTCCTCTCACCAACAGTAAACGTGTGATGATTGGGCACACGTCTGCTGGGGAACCGTTCACGATACAGTCGTACAGCGGCTCGCCCAGTTCCGTTCGCTGCCCCATAGGATAGGTGCAGAAGGATGTATCGCCTTACTGAAGCGGAAGGATGTATCGTATAAAGTCAACGTCTCAAATGACAATGACTCGCACTGCTCAACTACTGAGCTAATAAACAGAGCCTTTCTACCACATACGGGTGGCATTGGGGACATACGTTCCACTATGAAGATTATTTATTTTTGTACTCCTCACCTATTTTGTACAGGGAATTTTAAATCACCCTGTATAGATAATCTGTGGACTGACCAGTATATAGGAGAAAAAAATTTATATCAATTGTGTATTGCAATTTGTCTAAGTCAGCGTTTCCCAACCGGTGGGTCGCGGAAGGGTTACAGGTGGGTCGCGTCTTGATCCTAAAACCCAGAAACCATCAGAAAAGATCAGAAAAATCGAAAATCGATCATATATAAGGAAGGGATACGATACAAATATGGTTTTATTCTATATTCTTCTATTCCTATATATGTGGAGGTATTCCGATTAGGAAAGGTGGGTCGCCAGCTGAAAAAGGTTGGGAACCGCTGGTCTAAGTCATTATTAGGAAATACAATTCTTTAAACAAATAATTTTCGTATTAAATGCAAGGGTTCTTGAACGACCATTATCAAATTAAAATTGCTAAGATACAGTTGCATCCTAACTAAGTTAGACTTGCAAAATTTATTTTTAACACTATTTGGCATCGATCTAAAGTTGTAATATTCTTTTGTAATGAAAAGGTTTCAATTTCTTCTCTATTTTCAGATTTTACAAAATATTTTCTTTTTTTTTCTTTCCCTTTCAGTGCTTGGTCTTTAATTACACAATGTTTGACGGCGCGGAGCTGAATCGCCCAGGGCTGGAGATCGAGCTGTGGGAGTTTTTAATTTCGGTACAAGGTGTAATGAAATACAATATCTAAGATAATGACACAGACTTCTTTGCCAGATCAAAATTATCTTAAGGCAAAGTAAAAAAAAAATTGACCGAAATAAAATGCATTTCTAATTTTTTACACATTTGTAAATAATGTTACTTATAATAAATCTTTTCTAGCTGAAGCAATAAATTCTGTTAAAAGTATTTTTCTTTTTCCCTTTTAATTAAGAATTTTAATTTTAAAATTACTATAACAAGTTTTAATTTTAAATCAATGTCGTTGAAAGTTTAGATGTAAAATCAAAAAAAAAAAAAATATACTGCTCAGAGGATTATTATAAAATTCTTAGTTCATTACTATTCATTCAAAATTCTTTTAATAACAGTATTGTAGAAATAAAAGTCCATCTGAGCAGAATGCACGTCGTAACAGCAGTGAAATTCTTCTTTTCATTGATTAACATTTTATTTTTGAAGACATTAGGTCTTTCCCAATAGAAATGGAAATCCTTTTAATATAAATAATCTGCTACTGATAAACAGATTTTGAATATTAAAGTATAGTACTATGTAGATATGTAGAGCATATTATGTAGATACAGTCGGACCTCTATTAACGAAGTCGCTAAATCCCGAAAAAAAGTTCGGTATATGGAAAATTCGTTAAATAGAGATTCACCTTTTAAAATTACTTTAAACTAATGAAACGGATTTAAAATACGTAAACAATAAATATTATTAATAAAGGTAATAATTTTAATGACATAAAGCGTACATTACCATATTCGTACTTAAATTTTAATTAATATAAAGTCTTTTAATTTTGTCTGAGTCTTTTTTTTTGAAAAAGCCTTTTCGCTCACAGTACGTCTTGCATCTTTGCAATGCACCAAAAAACCCTTCAGGCGTATTTTCTTCAAATTATAATCCGCATCGGATTGTTTCAAATGATTTTAGCATTTCATCATACGAAGGTTTTTCGATTTCTGCATCATGATCAATTTCGTCATCTTCATCTTCATCGCAATTCATAGCTGTATTGTTTTATTTTTCACACTGTTCAAAATATCGATTCAGTTAGTGTTTCTGAGGTCTCATCTTCAAAATCAAGTGAAAGATAATCATCAATCAGTACATCATCGTTAATTTCTTCCGTTTCCCTCAGCTGTATCCACATTTCTTTTATTTCCTCTAAGGGAATATTAATAATAAAAACATTTCAAGGAGAAAAAAAAATAGATACCACAAAAAAGTTTGTTAAATAGAAAATGCATTTCGCTATTTGGAGGTTATTTTACGAAGAAATTAGCAAAATGTTGTTGGTTCCAAAGAAAAGTTCGCAAAATAGAGAAATTCGCAAAATAGAGGTTCGTTAAATAGAGGTCCGACTGTCTTTTATCAGATTGTGTATTGTACCTATATAAGACCCTGTTTATAAGTACTCTTCAGAACCTACTGATGCTTATTCAAAATGGAAACAACAATGACCCTTCAACAACTAAAAACAAGAAAATAAAAATAAGAAAAAAATATAGATTACAAAACCTTGGGCAGCACTTTGGCTACCTCAAAAGGTATTTCACCAAAAAAAAAAAAAAAAAAAAAAAAAAAATAACAAACCCTTCAGAGGGTAAAAGCAAAGGAATCAATTCATAATTAAAATAAGAATGCCTTTTGAGTCCAGCTGAGACTCTGAGATGACCGTTTCGAACTACTCAGTCAGTGCAACACTCAAAAGGCGAACGAGGGTAAGAGCGCGAAACGGCCGTCCCAGAGTCTCAGCTCGACCCAAAAGGCATTCTTATTTCAACTACTGAAGATTAGAACACAGCTCTTCTACTAGGACCAGCTTGCCTTAGTATGACTGCGATGTATAAAGTTATAATAAAATTAAAAACAAAACAAGTTAATGGCAGTTGACGCCATCTAGCGAGAGATTTTTTTTTTTTCAATTTGTAACTCAATTTCTTAAAAGTATCAGCTCTGAATTATATAAACCAAGTTTGCAATTTTTAATTAAATTTCAATCATTGGATCATCTCCTAATAGATAAAAAAATATATTTAAGTTTCATTTCAATTAATATTAAGCTACTAATTTTTTTTTATCCGAAATTGCTATCGATGTTGTTAAATTCCTGAAAGTCGAAGAAATTACAATGATATCTTAATTTATTGAGGATAAAAAAGATATTTATCATTTTAGAATATGATAAACTGAAAAACTTCTTTAATAAGCTATTCACTTTAATAAATGATGAAACTGTATCAACATTCCCCTTTCTGCAATTTTGTTATTTTGGTTTGGCTAATCAAGCTTCGTGGTATTTATTTAGCGAGAAACATGAAGTATCAAAATAAACTCCCGAAATCTAACGGAAGCAGACATTTCACATACAATATTTATACTTGTGTCCTTAAGATTGAAATAAGGATACACAGCAGAACTTAAGTTTATTCAACAAACAAGGTTCAAAAAATATAGAGAAGTATCTCGAATGATAACGAATTAATGGACATGCGCCTAAAAATCACGTGGTGAGCGACAGGGCATTGTTTATCCGTGGCATTTGTGATAGGGGTTGCCGAAGGGAGTTGGAGCGGTCCATTTGCGGCCTTCGTTGATGGCAAGGGATGGTGGCCGCAGACACAAGAAATGCCCCGCTCGATCGATGGCGACTGTATGGTTCGGGGTCGCCCACGCAAGCGTCCAAGAGGGACCAAGGGGGTGGCGCGGCGGCTGCTGCTGTGGCCCAAATGCCAATAGCTGCAAAACAACCAGGCACAGCTCCTTATTGAATTTTGCAACGAAGTTTCGAAACACACCGAGCCCTCGTCGGTCGATAACGTAACAAGTGAAGGAGGATTACATTATAATTACCCTACAACCACATCGCTTAATTGCTTTCAATAATGTTTCATCCACGACCAGATATCAAAATAGTCTGTCAGTCAGATTCTCGTACGAATTTTTTGTTTTTTTTTGTTTACAATATTACTTAGTAAAAAAAAAATGTAATTAAAGAATTGAGATAATTTTTAGTTTAAGATAATTAGAAACAAATAGATTTCAAGTGTATGTAATGAATGAATTCCGCTATGAAATATTTCTTTACTAATTGACCAATGAAATAAGTATAAGAAATAGTAGTAATAGCAGTGGATAGATAATAACAATAATAATAATAACAACAACATGCAGAAAACTCCTCGCAGACAAGATCAGTAAATACACCGACCTAGCACACGAGCCCCAGAAGCAGTGGAGGCAGGACCGAGTACGTGTTATATCCATCGTCCTGTCCGCCACTGGTCTGCTGCCTCACACATTGCACCACAGTCTCAGCACACTAGGACTTCACAAAAACACTTATGCACAAATCCAGAAGGCTGTGGTACTCAACAACATGCATAATTAGAAAATTTATGGACACAACCACATCCCTAATCATTCTTGCACATTTTTTTACACTTGGCAATATATGCTTTGGTTCTTGACCCGCCATGTTGTCTTTGCTGGGGAAACCCTGGATTTGAACATTTACAAGTAGTAATAATAATAATAATAATAATAATATCTGCTTCATTTGTGAATAAGATATACAGTATCTAATTTATAATCTTTACGGAAATGAAGCTGTTATCGTAGTATCAGTCAGAACAAAGTGAAATTTCATATTTAATTTCAAGTGTAAGTTTGAAGACAATTCAATCATCCTACAGTTATTCAGTCCAGGGACGAAATAGACAGAGAGAGAATAAGAAAACTTGTTTCAAATAAACAGCATTGCTATTTTCTTGAAATAAACATGGATTTTTATCCAACTAAATCGCTTTTAAAAAGACGAATCCATTTAAATGACTAAGATCTTTATTTGATTAAGTTATCAATACTTCTTAGATTGAAATCGATCATTCAAAATAACTTCACTGAAATAGACTTTTCAATATTCACGACGACTGACTTGAATAAATCACTTGCAGACAAAAGTTTATCATTGCAGAAATTGTATTCTGTCCATCTACATGAATTAATATGAGTTCTATTTAATAAAACAAACGTTAGCTATAATCAACTTATATATACTGAACTTTAGCTAATATACATATATTTTTAAAAAAAAAACTTTAAACTTTCATTTGCCTGGATTCGAAACATCAAGTAATAAATGCCCTTTAATGTTTATCAATTGATAACAACAGCGTTTTAAAAATAACACAAACTGTGTTTAGGATAAAATTAAGTTTCTTATCTATCGTTCCACCGTTTTAATATTTCCTTTTAATTACTGCAGTCATACGTTGACCTCAAATTGTGTTAGTACTGCGGTGTTCGTGAGATCCATAGAAGCCGCACAACAGAGAGAAAAAAAAAAAAGCTGAACTATCCAAAATAAATCCTCGACCTCAGCGTACAACGCACTCTGGTGGATGTCAGCATAAATAACTGCCACGAGAAACCTGTGAAGTTATTTACAGGAAGGATTTGAATTCATTTGAAGGACATTGCAACGAAATAATAATAATAATAATTTTTGTTAACTCTATAAAAACATTTCAGTTTGGAATTTTGCACTTTTCTTAATAATTCAAAGTAGGTAATGAAAGAAAATGATAATTTAAACGTATCAAAAAAAAAAAAAAAAAATAGAAAAAGTTACGTGAAATACCAATATTGCGATAATTTTCTCATATTCATTAAAAAAAATTCTTAATTAAAATTTTTTCTTGAACTTTGTGAGTCACAACTTCTTAAATACAGACGGGTTCATATTCAGTATTTTATAGTAAACAAAATAAATCTTAAAAATAATTGGAATGTAATTGAATTTTATACTTTATATTTCATTTTTCGGGGGAGGGAAAGTGATATAACTTGACAATAAATGCTGACATTGTTTTCGCTCAACATGTTATTACAATTTGGTAACTGTAAAACAATATTAACAAACTATCAGCATCGCTATTGTAGCCGAGAACTAATATGTTATTTTTTTTATTTATTTTGATAATCTTAGCTTATCTTCGCAATTTGAATCTGATTTTTCAGTAATTTCGTTTTTACATTTTAGTACTGTATACGACTTTTAATTTTTAAGTGCAAACATTCTTGTAATTCTAAAACAGATTTTAGAAAGTTTTTTTTTTTTTTTTTTTCTATTAGTTGTTCCAATACAAAATGCTACGACCTAGAAACTTTTGTCTAATGTCCAGTAGTGACCAAGAGCAATAACGCATGCTTCACATCGATCCGCTGTTTGAGTCTGATTGTAGTTGTTGGAGAAATGGCAAAATAATTTGTTTTCTTTTTACGGACATTGTGCGAAATTCCTTGCATAATACCTGTAGAGGTACTACTCCGCTTTGCATAAGTCAAAGTAAAGTCAACGTGAAATAAAATAAAATAAAACATGAATAAAAGCAAGTTCGAAATCTTTTTAAAATGCCTTTTTTATTGCTAATTTTAGCCCAAATAACACCTGGTTGTATTTCTTAGCACCAATTTTTTTTTTTTTTTAAATGTCCTTGAATTGATATTAAAGAAACTCAACAACAGCTGAGTCCATTGCATCACCTGTTTGCCTGCTTTTCTAGAAAGTGTAGGAAGTTCCGCGGTTCCCACTCTAAATAAGAAAGATCCTAATACCATCCCCTGTAGTAATTAGCAAAGTTATTTTTCTCGGCTAAAAACAAAATAAGATAGAAATTTAGCGAGTTAGAGCGCCAATTTGTATAACAACGTCAACAGCCCATTAATGGTGGTCCAAGCAAACACTGGAGGCTAGCGTTCCAGGGGTGGGGAAGTGCAAACGTCCATGAAATAACCCCTTGGGGGAGGGGGTCCGCGATTCGGATTGATGAGGGGATGAGAAAGTGAGGGAGGACTCAAGACCCCAAATTCGATTTTTCTACACCCTCCCCCCCTAAACGTGCAATCGAAAAGTTCCTCATCGAGAGATGGAAGATGATGGGTAGGGGAATTATGTATAGGGTAGGAGGGGGAATTGCATGGACCCCTTTTAGAAAGGACTCAAAATATGGGGGAGAGGTTGGAAGGCCTCCATGGAAATAAAATACAGTAGCTATCAGGGTTACAATTTAAAAATCTCTACTGATAATAATAATAATAATAATTGAAGTGCTTTTAAAAACTCTTAAAAACATAGTATCACAAACTATTGAGGAAATTATTAAGAAATTATAAGAAAATATATAAATTCTTATTAGGGTAAGAATTAAAAGGAAAATATCAATGTTTTGTAATTGATATAAAAAATTTTATAAAATATATAAATTCATAAAAAAGTAGATTATGTGACAAAACAAAACATTAACTTTTCATAACATGAGGTTAAATAATTTTGTTTTTTGTATTTATTTTATTATATTAATTCCACAACTTAACTGTAATTCTATTTAAATTCAAAGATTAGTAAATTTCAATAATCAATAATTAGTAAATTTTCAATAATTTATAATAATTTAGATAATAATTTTTAAATAAAAAAATCAATTAACATAGTCTTAAAATGTTATGTTATTGTAAAAAGCAGGCAATTAATACCAAATAAACTATTTTTACGAAATGCATTATTATTAAATATTAATTAAAAATTTAATTGAGGAATTTTATTTACATTGAAAGTTTCTTTTTATTAAGAGAAAAAAAAATACTTAAAAATAAAATATCTACAGAGGTTCTTTGGTTTTAATACTTAAGGAGAAAGAATTAAAAAAAAATACTTTTAATTAAAATAAAAGCATCCTTATATAATCCATGGATGAGAAAATCAAATACGAAAATAATAAGCAATTTTAAAAATTTCCAGTTGATGTATATCTAAGTAATTAACAATATTAATATTAATTAATAAAATTGTATGCAAGACTGCAGCTTCAGTATAGATTTACTATTTATTCGTAAAAATACGAGAATTCGCCTAAACTATTTCTGAATTACATTTCTTATGTTCAAGATTAAAAACGATTAATATATATTTCAGAAATGTATTTTTAAGCAACTAGTCTTGATTAAAAAGCTCAATATTAGTCGATATATTTAGTCGCATCATTTTCTGTCAACATATGCTTTTCTTACTATTATACTATTTTTGTTTGTTTATTTATAATTACTCTAATATTTTCCAAACGTATCGTTAACGGCAAAGTACAATACCAATTAGGAAAATAACATTCAGACAGTAAATATATCGATGCTTATAAATAAAATTTGGTCGGCGATATTTATAGGCGGGAGAGTCATCAATATGCGATGCGTTACCTCGTGGTGTGCGGCAGCTGCCATGGCACTGGACGGGCACATCGGGGCGGGCGGCGATCGATGCCGGTCATGAGCTGCTCTTCTCCGGGGAACGCCACGAAGCCTCGCGCGCAAATGCACACTGCTCCCATGGAAAAGCCAGTCACGGCAGCGCTGCTAGTGCGGTCCACGTCAGCAAAAGATGGGTAGGTGCTGTCGATTTATGCAGACGAAACGGACGCAAAAATGAAAGTGGAATTTGTCTGTTGCTCGATCGATATACATATATATATCTACATGTAAGCAAGAGGGTGGAAGGATCACGCGTGTACGAGACACAAGGAAGAGGTTTTTGTCTGTTGCAAATATCTTTAGTTTTTATTTATTTATTTATTTATTTAATTACTTTAAAAAAGAAAAAGAGCGCAATTCAAAAGCATTAATGTTTCAGGTCAGCGAAGATCACTTTATCTTTAAGAAAACTAATCTTTTTATCCAGTGGTATTTCTGGACTAATTATTATTAAAAACTCTTTTAAAAAGTTAGAAATTAATTTTACAAGTGTCATGAAATTAAAGTAATATTTCTTCATGCATTTTTATTATCTTTATTATTTATTATTATCTATATCATGTATAAAATATTAAATTTATTTTTTAACGTTATCAATCTTTTTATAAATATATATTTCATTTGAGGGCATTACAATTTTTTCCACATTTTTAAGATAATGATAAATTACTTCATTTTAAAAATCCATAAGCTTATTTCTGTTTTAATGTAAATTAGAATAAAACTTTTATTATTTTATAACGAGATCATAATATAATATATATAGTGTTTTCATTTATAAAAAAAAAAAAAGTGATTATGAAGGAAAAATTTGATAGCATTTACAACACATTGATTTTTCATTCTCCTGATGTTTTGAAACATCTCGAAGTGGAAAAGGTACGTTATACTGTTAGTAAAGCGTAGAAAATAATTGTCATTTAGTAATTGAATAGTTAAAAAAAAATACTTTCTATTTATTTGATTAACGGAGAACAACCCTTTCAATCAACAGCAATAAAAAATAAAACAAATGAATAAAAGTTAGTTTCGAATATAAGGCTTAAGAGTTGGTCAGTTATGCTTTCTCTGATCAATAAATACGGATAGACATAATGTCACTTTGCTGAATTATTGTTGAGATGAACTTTTAGAGCGAATTGCCTCAGCCAGTGTTAGTGATAGTCATCTATAGAAACCTTAAGACGTTATTCAATGTATAATGGAGTATATTTTCAAAATTATTTTTAAATTACCTAACAAATAATACTAACTTATTCTTGAAGTACCTCAATTTTTTTTCCTTATTTTTCTTTTTTTTTGTGAGACAATATTTATTTTGCTATTACTAATTTTTTTATCAATAGCAGTTATTTGTAATTACATGGTAAGGTGGTAATTTTTAATTGAATACCAAAATATACGAGATACACTGCATTCTTGTAAAGAACTCCACTTTGAATATTTTAAAAATTGAATGTTTTTCTACAATAAAAAAAAATAAAAAAATAAATAAAAATAAATATATAAATAAAAATTTTTACGTGACCTCAGCTTCTGAATAATAAAAGAATTTCTAACTAATATTTTTGATTCCTCCAATGTTAAGAAAAATTACGTGTACTATTTTTTTTTAGCCATAATAAATTTAAATTTGTTAATTAATTTGCCTCAAATTATTTTTTTTATTTCCCTTTATTCCAATTTATTTTTTTAACATTTTTTTTGGAAATATTAGTGACAGTTTGAGAATTTTTTATGCAGTAATAAATTCCTTGGTAAAAACTTCAGTTGCATGTGGGGCTCGATATTGAATATTTGTTCATTTCATGGTAAAAAGGTGAATCAGAGTTGAAAGGGTTAAGAAAATCCTTCCCATGACGATGAATCACACCTGGGAATTGGGAACGAAAAGCGGCACTTTCCGAACCTAGCCTAAAACTCCCTCGAATCCATGCGTCAGCCCAAGACATAAACAAGACCTTCCGAAGGACGGAGGCCGTTCCAAGTCGCTCCCTTCGCAAGGGCGCCGGAGCTTCTCTTGCAAATCAGTTACCTGCCAGTCGGAAGGGTGGATCGCCAGCCAATCGTACGTCTGATGGAGGGGAGGGCTTAGAAATCACGTGTTAAAAACTAAATCGAGCGAATCTGCGTTCGTTGAGTTTCAAGCGAACGAAAACCAAGACAAAAAAACCAAACAAACTAAAAGTCACTTGAAACCAGGGGGGTCTGATCTTACCTGCAGATGAGTCTTGCGGAGTGGGTGCGTCCATTTTGTGTGTCTGACACTGTGACACATAGTTGGAGGCAGAGAAGGGGGTTGGTGTTGCGTGCTGGTGCCGATGGAACGGTCCTTGTGTGAGGTGGAGGAGTGTATGGGGCCCTCTTTCTGATAGACGATCCCAAGTCACCCCATCCAGAGGGTGGTTAAGCTCCCAACTCACATCAAATCTCAACAGTACAAGATACTTTTAAGTTTTCCTTAGGAAAAATCTTATCAGAACCTAAACCCTTCAATTTCGAAATGGAAATCCTATGATTTCACTGAATTCTCTTGAGATCAAAACCCTTGTTTATTTAATTCAGTTTAAACCGAAGTGAATCAAGCAACAATAGGCATTACTGTTAATTAATTTACTTATAATAAATATAGATTGAATTGAATTGCAAATACCAAGATATTAAAATAACTAAAAAAATTCCTAAATTTTACTATTATTACAGATATCTACAGTGTGTTTTTTTTTCCACTCAACACTTTTGAAAAGTTTGATTTCAGTAAGAAATAATAATCACCTATCTTTCCCTTTCTTCCTGTACCTGGTTTTGACGAACCTTAAAAAACTTTTCAGACTAGCCTACTGTACACTTTTGTTTTACACCATAATAATAATAATAATAATAATAATAATAATAATAATAATAATAATAATAAACCGATTTAATATATTTATTCTGCATTGACATAGAAGAAGAAAGCTGTAGTATCTCTGCATTTTTAGAGGGGTTTGTTACCTGGCTAACCACAATATTGATGCAAGACTTAAATAACCGCAGTATTAAAAATGTTAAATACTGTTATTCCTTCATTCGCTTATTCATTTTGGTTTGATTTAATAGAAAGAAAACAAACACTAGTCTCATTACAACCCATTTAAAAATAATCTAGAGGTATTTGAAAGGACTAAATTAGATTATCATTCAGTTTTAATTGATGATTCTTGATTTATTATGAAAAACGTGCATCTGCTTCTGAACTCCTGCAGAGTTATCTTCGCAGGGCTATGAAGACATTCGTTTCAACTCTTAGTCGAAATAATGATAACAGTAACGAAACTTACAATATGTTACCATTGCTCTCATTTATTTTCTGTTATCAACCTAACAACTGTAAATCAGATATTTAAAAGGAAAGGCTCCATTTTGCCAATCACTGATCAGCGCTCATCTCCATAAAATTTCACAAAGTGAGTCTT
Organism: Thereuonema tuberculata; assembly: GCA_023159025.1. Lineage (NCBI taxonomy): Eukaryota > Metazoa > Arthropoda > Chilopoda > Scutigeromorpha > Scutigeridae > Thereuonema > Thereuonema tuberculata. The sequence goes on from JAFIDM010000002.1 coordinate 48,400,676, forward strand.
GAGGACAGGTTGCCTAGCAACGCCAAAAGAAAGTCAACACCGTTCACCTGTAGGGTCTACATTTTAATCTTCTCCTTTTGTCAACGGAAATGGCTTTATGTATTCTTTTGTTTGTGGATTTGCAGTTGATGGTAGACCATTTGTAAACGTCAATATCCCCTTTTTGAAACTAACTGGGTTTCATGATCCGCCACCGCTCTTTCCAAACCTCTTTTCGTCGATGTTATCCTCTTGAATCCAAAACCCATTTCGTCCAAGAAAAGAAAACAGATACAAGGGATTATGGGTATTTCTTTAAGTTTACTCTTTGTTCATCAGGTAAAGAACACCGAAAACACTTGAAGCCGAAATACACTAGAAAATAACAGCATTTCGTCTTTTCGGAATCTCAAGGTGACGAACGTTAAGTGTTTATTAACGGAAGGTCTAATTTACTGAAAGGTCATTTACAACTCCGGAAAGATTGCGTAGTGAAATTCTAGTACAATATTTCTTAAGGAAAAAAAAAAACCACTTTCCTTCAGATTACCCGAAATTGAACGATACAATGAAACGAGAATAAACTTAGAAACGTATTCATTGTGACCCCAATGATTCATTAAAAAAAAATAGCAAGTCCCATAAATTTAAGAGATTTTAACTTATTTGGATTTAACTTATTAGAAAAATATGCAATTTGCGATCGAAGTTTAAAATAAAAGAGGTTACATGCAGCTAACACAAAGATTTGCCGAACATTATACATGAATTTAAATACAGGGAGGGCTGAAAGCTTCCACACGTAACAACAATTAATTAATTTATTATTTTTCTTTTAGATAACCTTCAATGCTTTTGTCAAGAGAAGAACGAACTGAAATCGTACTAATGGTCGATTCATACTAATTCGATTCTGTTTTCAAAGTTAGGGCAATCATGTAGAGCCTATTTTTATGAATAGAATCGTTTTATCAGACAAGTTTTTATTTACTCCTTTATTTGGAAGCTTTTGAACCACCCTGTAGACAGCCTTTATTTGCTATGGATGACAGTCGCGGGCAAATGAAATTCTGTGGACAATGTTACAAATGTACTCACAGGTACTCAGCCATTGGCCGACATTGACATTCTAATTTGCCGCCCCAAAATCGCTCTCTCTAGAAACTTACTTCCTTCCTTTAAATAAATAAATCAATAGTTAAGTTTCCTATCTCTTTCTGCTGTGTTTTATCAGATCACTTGGACTCGAGTTTTGAACTCCGGGTTGCTGTTGACTTATTCCCGCTAATAGAAAAAAACAATGAATAATTGCGTCGTGATGCGAAAAGGAAATACATCAGGCATTGTTTTTACAATAAAAGAAATAAAAATGATATTCACTATGAAAGGATTGAAATTAAGCAAATTTTATTTTAATTACAGAAAGTTTTTAAAAATTAAATAAAATTAAAAAAAATTACATTTAATCTACGATTTTTTTACTTGCGTTGTACTAGATAAGAATTAAAAACAAAAAATACAAAGAAATTCTTAAAAATGGATTTAGGATAAGAGTGATATAAATAATAATAATAATATTCAGTCTTAGACCTAATATAATCAGTAATTTCTTTTAGAAATTAACCATCGGTGAATATACATTTTTTGGGTGCAAATGGGTAGAAATTATAGACGTTCATACACTAGCATTAATTTTGGTTTTTAATTGTAGCCGAAAAATTCGAAGGATAAAATCAAAAATTAATTTGCATTAATGAATATCAAAGTGTCCTATAACGATATATCAAAATATAACGAAATTAAACATCTGAAAAGGAAGGAAAAAAACCTCACAAAGCTTTTCTTACTTAATAAAAATGTTATCAATTGTTGTCAATCTCATTACAAGGATAATGAGACAGTTCTAGTGAACAATTCCAAATATTGGGGAGGTGTCTGCTGAGGAATCCAAAAGTGAAACTGAAATTGTTGTAATTTCCTGCTGTGACGACCGATAATAATTCGACGACGTCGTAAGATGCCGCGGCTACGAAACCAAATAGAAAATGGTTGTTCTTCCACCCACTATTTCCTCGATTCCTAGTTTCAGTTTTCATTGGAAAAATAGATCGATACCAAAAAGAAGAAAAAAAAAAAAAAAAGGAGGGGGATTTAATTCAAAAGTTTTTACCATCGCTTGAAGAGCAAAGTTCTTGATCAAATTATCCATCAACAAACAGCGTCTCTGTCTCGCTACAATTAAACCCCCATCCTAACAAAACGAAATATTGTGAGCAAAGCGGGAAGCGACCAACATTTCGCAATGTTATTCTCACCGATCCGAAGGTTTTCTTTCCAGCAAAGCTTTTCTCAATTAAATCGCAGCGAAATCCAACACGTCAAACGTCTTCACAAACACGTCACTGCTAACAACGTTATAGAAATCGAAAACTTAAAAAAAACAAAGCAAAACAAAACAAAACAAAAAATACTTTTCAAACCTAGAACTTCTTAGAGCAAAAATATACCTTCTTAATCTTCCTACAACTTATAAAAAGAAACGATTTGCGAGGTAAATTAGAAGTCATTTAATCAAAAAAATATTTAATAAAATTAGATCATGTAATAAAAAATAGCATTAATAATATTGTAATAACTAATAATTCTTGTATTATGTTTCAGTAAAAAAATTTTCGGTTTTAGTTTTTGATACTTTTTCCTGAAACAACATTTCTGATATTTGGTTTTTCAATGTTATTTTAACTTTTTTAAAAATTACTTCACGATATAAAAGGGATATCTTTATTTATCTTAATATATCAGTAGTTAAATAAACACACTTAAGTAAAATGAAAAGTGTATGTGCATAAGTGTTTGTGTGTATTTGGGTGGAGCTCGTTAGCCTCCACCTCCCTTCTTAAATATATATTTTGTATAATTTTCTAATACAATTGTATCGAGAAAACAATATAAATGAAGACCAATGAATGCTGTTAAAAAAAATAAAATTACAAAAGTAAGACAAAGTACACAGTTTGTTTTGTGTGTTGTCAGTTTTTTGTTTTAAGATTCAATTATTATTCTGAGTCCAAATTAAATTCAAAGAAAAACAAGCACCAACGAAACATGTTGATATTCTCGTAAAATCAGACACAATACTTAAAAATTGTGATCCAATCCCCGCCAGACTTGATTGTCCTGTGTTTTAATGTAGTCAAATTTACTCGAGATGTGTGAACTTGACGATGACTGTCGCCGAGCGTGGGTGTAAAATATTTTTCCCCCAAAGAGAAACGAACGATTGGAAAGAGAAACGATGAAATGGAGTCGGAAGTGGGTGTTCTTTCGTGTGTAGGAGGAACATTTGAAAAAAAAAAAAATAGGGAAACCAACCAAGGCCTTACCTGTGGAGGGGAGGGGGGAGGGAATGTTCTTCCTCCAAACAAGCTCCAATTGTGGCGGAGAAGCTTCCTCCCTGCGGCGAACGCTGTTGAACTCGTCCAAGTCTTCTGCCAAAGCCCGGGGTGTGTGTGTGGTGTGAGTGGCCCGGTTGTTATGGAGAGGGTGACGAGAGACCAGCGCCACACATCGATTGATAGTAACACAATTCGAGGAACACTCATGTTATGAGGGAATAGGTTATAAAAAAAATAAAAAAAATAAAAAGAGTTGGAGGAAGGATATGACGTCACGGGGTGTACGGGAAGGATTAGGTAACTTTCACAAACGAAATAATTAATTTCTGAGGAATGAATTACTCGGTTTTTTTTTTAGAAATGGCAGTTTGTATATTAATTCAGTATTACCATGGAAAAGAAAGCCGAATTGAACTGAGGTAACCATAAATGATTTAAGGGAAAAGGAAAAAGGTATTTCTCATATTTTCCACTAAGGAACGAATTCAAACTGTTTCAACCAAAAGCAACACGTTCCTCTGAAATGAAAGAACACTGAAACCTTAGATTTTAAAGCTTGCAACAGATGGATCGATTTAAACAAGTTCTTCTTCTTTGGTGAATCGAAAGAATTAGTTACCGAATCTTTGCTGCTCTATGGAAAATAATTATCATGGTTTTTTAATATTGTTATCATCAAGAAAACGTTTTAAATCAACAGCAGTTTTTGTGTCAACTTTTCAATCAAACATTTTTTTTTACGTCTTGTTGTGAAAAAAAAGGAAACTTGATTTCTAGTGGAAGCAGTATTACCACTGGATGAGTTTAACAAAAGTGAAACACCTAAGTTGAAATACCCTTAACCCACACCAGACATAAAGCGCACGCAAACAAATGTCAGATTAGTGATGTTTGAGATTTATTAACTACGTAGTCCTAGAACATGCATCTGTATTAATCTAAGATTATTTTTAATAATATACCTAAGTATATAATATATATAAAATGTATATATAATTAAACTCTTGTTAATTAATTAATAATTTATCGTAGATTAATACTAGATCGACAGTATTGTGGTTTTAATATTAAAAATGTACGCCACAGAGCCCGTCCTTTGTGACTTCAAAGGAAAAAATGTGGGAAGGTTTCAGCTGAGCTGAGGTTTCAGTTAAAGGCTTTAGTTTGGTTTGGATAGCTGAACTTTATGGTGTAAGAACAACCCTAGATGAATAATACATTACAATTAATGTAAAAGCCTAAGAAAGATTTCAGCTTAGTGTATAGTTGTAAATTTGTAAATACTTTGGCACGCTTATGACAAGTAAGAAACGGCTGCTTTTATTTCAATTCCTTCTCTTCCTGTACGTTTTGCTATTGATTACGATATTGATTAATAGCAGTCAAAACAAGACAACAAATAAAGGCCAAACGTCATTACTACTTAATAGACAAAGAATCATCTATCACTTCTTTTTTTTTTTAAATAAAGCTACTTCATACGATTTCATACAATTTGAACAAAAAATATTACACTTCTCTCTCCCAGAGTCTCCTCTAGAATCTCTTCGAAAAACATTACAAACGCCGATATTTCCGAGACAGATTTACTACTTACGTAATCGAATAGTTCTCAAGTGAATCATTAATAAATAAATAAAGGAAATTGGAGAGAGACAATGAGAATCTACGAAAAATCTATGGCCAAGAATATGTGAATTTTTCTTCCCCCCCCCCCCCCCCCCAATAAGAAGAAGAACTTCCAAAGACTTCCCAGTTTTGATTTTCTGTCTCTTTTTATTTTGTTAGTGACGATGAATGAATGACGTCATCAGTGACTTAAACTCATCAAAACCGATGGAATGACCTTCCTTCGAATCTCTTTGCTGCTAATCAATCCGCTAAATGTATAATTATTCATAGATCAGTGAAACAAAACTACGGGGTCATTATCAGTTAAGTATGGGGACAAAATTTTTTTTTTTTTATAGTAAAAGGAATAATAAAGAATAAAAGAAAAAGGAAAAAAAAAAAAAAAATTTTTTGTGTTTGTGTTTTTTTTATTTGATAATCACTTGTTGCAAATAAGAATCTGCTATATGATTCAAAATATGTGTAAATTGAAATAACAATAAAATAAATAAATAAATAAATGGTGGTTTCTAAATTATATCAGTATTAAGTGATTTTATTTTTTTTTAGCAGACGTGAGTACGAGTTTACTCGATGATACAAAAATACAGCTACGAAAGTTTAGTGGATGACAATTAAGAGTCCTGTATTGTATAAAAGCTTAAGGTGTGTTAAAAATTTACATTTATTTGAATAAGAAGTCACCAAGCACACAAAAATTTGTTAAAAAAGTTTATGTAATAAAAATATTTTAAAAATACATTACAGTAAAACCAGGTCGACCTGGTTTTACTGTAATGTATTTTTAAAATATTTTTATTACATAAACTTTTTTAACAAATTTTTGTGTGCTTGGTGACTTCTTATTCAAATTAAGAGTCCTTAGATGATATTTTTTTACTTTTACTGCTTTAATTAAAGCTTTTTTTTTTCCTGTGAACAATAGAACGATTCAAGCTTCAACAACATTCAATTGAAAAGATCTAAGAAAGCGAAGAACAATTTATGACAATTCTTTTGGTTCTTTATCGGCTAAAATTTTAGTATCAACTTATTTTGTACATGTATTTGGTGACCCTACGCAAAACCCTATTTGCGAGCCTTTAAAGCCCTAGTTTACTGTTACTGTAAAGAACTTAACTGTTTGCATTTCTTCAGTAATAGAAACTTTGAAGGTGGTGATGGCAAAATAAATCTTTAACAAAATATTTCAAGAAAATATACTTAATTTTTAAAGCGTTGTAAATACGAGTGCATTGAAGTTAATTTTATATTTTTACGTTGGTTAAATTACACGGAACAAGGAGATTAATTTCAATATTTTTATTGATTGCTAAATAAATTCTTTTTTTTTTTTCAATTAATTCGTTCTGCTATATCAGTCTTTCGGAAGCCACAGAATCCCTTTGGCTTCTGTTTTCTTACAAGTTTGAGAAAAATCAATATAAAGTACCTGTGAGTCAGTTTTTAGTTAAAAAAAAATTAACTAAATTAAGTGTATTCATTTTTTTTTTAACTACACGAGAACAGGTATCAACAAGTACATAGATATTCTTGAAAGTACCTTTTCCTTCGCTCTAAATTAAAATAAATAAATAAATAAAATAAAGTTAGAAAATTAGATAATAACTAAACTGTTCTTGTAATAAAAGGTGGATTACTAACAGCGCATTATTTAGAATTGAAAATAATAAATTGATTTTTGGAATCAGATATAAGTATTGAAAAAAGTAAATAAATAAATAAATAAAATAAAAGTATCTTAAATTCAAATAATCTATTATCATATGCAATTAAAAAAAAAAGTTCCAAAACTGGTAATGAAAGTGTGTGTTTCTATGAGAATTCTTTGATTATTGTATAACTTCGATTTTTTAACAAGGATTTCTTTTATATAAATGTAAAATATCTTTAATCTCCAACTAGTTCACTCATATTGCTTTTTTTTCCGAACACACAAATATACAGACATTGCGAAGGCAATATTGCAAGTTGTGATGCTCACTCAAGCGGGGATCGCACAGTAGGTGCAAAATCTCAAATGCCATTAAACTAAAATTCTCTCCTCAAGTGAAGCAGTGCTGTAAGATATTGACCACACCCACGCATGACTCATTTTTTTTATGAAGGGGGATGTCTAATGGGATTTTGACAGTTGTCTTCATGTTCCTCCCTCTCGACCATCTCTATTCTGGCTGCATTTCTAAGGGATCTTTTATACCGTCCACCCACGCTGGCAACCACCTGCAGTGACATTAAAACAAGGAGGCACTAACCTTTGAAGGCATTGCTTCTCTTTTTCAGTTGCTTTTCGGAAAAACAAAGATTACATACAAATACAGCAGAACCCAAAGGGAAAAAAAAGTTAACTGAAATATTTATTTACTTAGAACTGTTGAAAGCGAAGACTAGAATTGTAAATAAAATTACGAAATAAGTAAATTATTAATGACCGATTTACTTCAAAAACTTAAAAAAATATCTGTTTTGTTTAATAATTATTTATTTTTATAATTGTATCTGTTATTTTTCAGGTAAACTAAGTATATAATAAATCAGTTTCAGAATATTTATTAAATATTTAATAATGTAATTGTATATCTATAAAATATATGTATTAAATTTCAGTATTATAATAAATTTTATAAAACATATGTTTCATTGTTACTGAATATTCTTAAGTTGAGTCATCGAAGACAACAACAGCCAAAAAAAAGAAAGGAAGTAACTACCCTAACAAATGCTAACAAAACTATCTTATTCATCAAAAAAATTCGACCATATTTTATTTTCAGACAATGCTTTTGCATCATTCATTAACAGTCTCAATTTAAATTGGAATGAATGATTTAAAGTAAATAGTTTTGTTGTTTAAGTAATGGTGAGCGGTTTTTCTGAATGTACAAGCTGAACTATATCTAAAACAAAAAATCTTTTAAAACTAAGAATTAAATTTTATAAAAAAATAAATTATAATATCATTTTTTTTATCTTTCTATAGAACGTATTCTTCTTTGAGCAGCTAAAAAAAAATATCAATGGGTTAATTGAAATAATATTACTATACCTTAATTAACTTAAAAGTTTTCGGTTAACTTAAAAGTCCTAAAACAACATTTAAGTTTAAAATTTAATAAAGAAAAATCCAATTGCAGACCACTCTATTTTGGACCCACGGAGGAATGTATGTCTTACGTAATCACAATAACGATGATTTGGTTTAATCGTTTTAAATATACATAACAAAAAGAAATAATGTATACTTAACATCATTAAATAAAAATATCTAAATTAAAAACTTCTGATAAACAAATATTAAGAAAAATAATAAATATAACATTTCTACTCTATACAATTAGAGTAAATAGCGTTACAAGTAATTTAAAAGAAAACAATATTTAAAATTGTTATTTTTAATTCGGTAAAGCAGAAACTCTGTTTTCGCAAACCATTAAAATGCTTGTACTGCTCAAATTGTTGTATCTATTGGGAGTGAGAGAATTTTTAAGTAACATTTACGCAACAGATGATGTCAACAATAAAAAAAAAAGATCTTGTAAAATATTAACTAATTTCTGACGCTATTAATTTACAAGCATCGTAACCCTAAGAAAATATTTATATCTTTGCCCAAGAACTGGCTGTGCATCGAAGTCAGTCATAAAATGTTTATTATGAGAAAAACAAACCAGCGTTAACTTTTTTTTTTTTTTTTTTTTAATAAGGATCTTCTTTTTATTACAGCCAAAGTCTAAAGAGTCGATCCATAATTTCTTCCACCTTCTTCTTTTGGGGGGTGGGGGGGGGGGGAATCGTTCTACTTGTTGACGTCCAAAGCATCGATCGAAGGCCAGTTCCCTGTCACAGGAGCACTCGGCACCAAGGGATTTCTGACAACAAGTTGGAGACGCGGTTACAGGGAGTGCGAGGGGATGGAGAGGAGACGATGATGGTGGTCCCTCGGGGGTGTAAAAGGGGCAACAGCGATAGATCTCCACTAATACAAACCAAAGAAATGGGTTGTCTCGCCCTCCGATGTATTTCAAACCAAAAATACAATTAATGTAGTGGATTTTCTTAATTCGCAAATAGAAAAGTTATCATAGTGTACTTTTATGTACTTTCCTAACAAAACCTCATATACGTATATTACTGTATATATAATAGACTCAAGTTAGATTGTGTTTTATTTTAGTGAGCCAGCGTTAACGTATACCTTTACTCTCATCTTGACATAAGATACCTATATACTTAATTTCATTGAGAATTAAAATCCATTACATTACATTACATACTTCCATTACATACTTGAAAGATGTTGATAACAGCAATTTCAAACAAACAGAAATGTTATATATAATTTGATGTTATAAAACAATTTTCCGTTACTTTCCATTACAAAAAAAAATCATATCATAGGAAATTATTTACAATAATTCAAGTTTTGCATAAAAGAATTGAATTTCAGTTTTTAATTAAATAATAATTCTAAATCCCAATTTCCTTGAAAATAATAATTTTAAATTTTTCAATCATAAAATTTATAAAACAAGACGCTAAGTAATTCACAGTCATTTTACTGAAAATCTGAAACACAAGGAAATTATTTGGTCGTATTTATTAAAGTATAAATTTTAATTCTTTATTTTTTTCTTTTCCCCACATCTTCAAGATTTAAGTCATACATCTTAAATTTTGAAAATTTTCGTAAAATATTTCTGTCCTCCCAACTAAATAAAATGAATTCTTTTATGTAATTTGTAAGGACGTAAATTGATTTCGTCTCAACTTCCCATATAACAGGAATTCAATTCAATTCCGTCAAACAAGAGTGGTTCCTTCCACGGGAACAAGAATTAGCCCCTGTTGAAGCTTAAAAAAATAGTTATAAAATCCGTTCACTTGAAGGATTTTATAAATTAACATTTGTAATCTAGCGTCCCTAGATCAACTGCATAAACAAATGGCATTATTTTTATTGTTTTTTCAAATAATATGCAACCAGTGCAGAGGCTGCATATTATTGAAGAACCCCTCTATTTTTTAAGAATATTTATTGAACTTTAATCTTTGTTGAACTTTATTTTTAAGAATATTATTCATGAATCTCTCAAATATTTTCTTTCAAAAGTAATTATTTCTTAAGGTTGTTAATTAAAACAACAACAACAATTAAAATCTAGTTTTATACTAAACTTTCTACTTGCCTCACCTACCGATGTTGCCAAGGCAACGGAGGAACAATATCATGAAATGGAAGATAAACCGTTTTCCGTTGTAGGAATTGGAGAATGAGATCAACTACATTTGTTGGTTGTTGAACGCTTCATTTGGTAGGTTGTATTTCTTACACAGTCGAGCTGCCGCACAGTGAAGCCTAACTTCAGGCGGGAAATGTTTTCATACACCAAGGTAAACAATAAATTTCTCAGTGTTTTAAGTAAATTACTTTTCTTTAATGATAACCCAAAATTAAGTAGCTGAAAATATTCAGTATATAACTTAATATAATCTTTTAATGTATAATAGCAAAAAACAAAGCAAAAATTTAAATTAAGGAACTGTATTCAAAAATTACAACACACTCAATTATTAAACTGATAAAAAAAAAATAATTCAGTCGACAAAAATTTAAATTGAAAGAAAATTTTTGATATAAATGCTATACATATATTTTATTAATAATTAATAACATATTTGAAGAATTTTTAAAATTAAATTACTTTAACTGAAGTTATCTCCCGATGTGAAACCCGGATAACGGCATCACTAACAATTGAACACTATCAAATAGACATGGAGTTAATGAATAGTTAAGGATTGTTACTATTAAATGAATGAATAGTTAACATGGTTTAGTAATGTTACCTCAAAAGTTTGTTTAGGACAAGTTATCACAAAGTTATGACCAAACTAGAAATTCGGAAGAAAAATGATGATTGATAAAATACAATATTTTAGCGAAGGAATAAATTATCTTTATGTTCCAATTTTCATACTGTAAAACGACATATAAGATTTGCGAGAAGTGAAAAAAAATATGTTGATAACTGCTAATCTCTATTGAAATCACAATGTTTTCAGCATTAGTTTGTCATTGCAGTCTGACATTGCGAGTTCTTCTATGTGCTTAATGAATTTCAATTAATTCTAGAGCATACTGCAATTAGTCTACTTGCGATGTTCATAGGCAACTCACCAATGTTTCATCGCAATCTGATGAATGGTATAGGAACGCATGCGGGACAAACAAACAAACAAACATTCATTTTTATATATTAAGATTAAACTTAAAAATATATTTGGATTAATTTGGAACTTAATTGCTTGAGTCATCGTTCTGAGGTTGAACCATTGAATTAGCAGCTAATGAGTAAATGTTACAGTCAGGGTGAGAAATTGTGATTAAATTATAGTGCCCAGACTTACTATAATGGTCAGGTGTCCTGGGATCTCAAGACATTTATTTTTTTAAAGATCATAAATCTTATTTTATATATAATGAATGTTTTTATATATAATTAGTGCGCTTCTTATAGTAATATGGAAATAGTAAAATTATACCATTAGCCAAAAATTAACAGTGATGTTAATTAGAGTTCCTCTTAGTGCAGACCGCTGGTAAAAATGTTAACGACGCGAAACAAAAGGCTATCGCGTTGCCGACTGCTTCATTTATTTAGCAGTTTTGTTTTATTTATCCTCTGTTCTCGTTTATTAAACAGAGCAAACACAATAAGTAATAGAAAACAATAAGGGCTAATTCGCTTAGTGGAAAAGCTGTTCGACATAAGGGTTTTAATTTCCTCGGGCGAAATCATTGCGAATACGAAAGGGAAACATCAAAATTAAGTGAATCGTTGATGAAACGGATGTCTTTTGAGGTTAATATTGCAAAGCAGGTGGAAGAAGTGAAATGCCTTCGTGATTACAGAGAAAATACCCGAAAGGTAAACGTAATTAGAGAAACAATTACACGCCTGTGTTCAGTCCGTACAGAAAGAAATCATTAACCCGTTGTTATATTAAAAAAAGATTAAGGATCAAACATTATAATAAGTGAATTTTTAGTTTCAATAACAATTTCATCGTAAATCTGAAATAAAATGGTCGAAAAAAATAGGCATTCGTTTAAAAATAGTAATAAGTAAACATAGTAATATTAAATAATGTAGTAGTAATACAGTAATAGCCTTTTAGTGGTATTACTTTCTCTTTGTTAAAATACCTGAAAGAATCAAACGCCAACATTCATTAAAATATTGAGATTCTTTTTTTTAACCGTGAAAATAGTACGAAGGTTAAGCCTCCATATTTATTACATACGCGAGAACGTACCTTCAGTTTTCCACTTAACTTGAAGTCGTCCAAATTCAGTTAGTTTTCATCAAATGAACGTGGCTTCAAATTTAAAATTGGCTTATTTTTAGACAACAGAAATAAATCATTTGTTAGACGTCATCAATGTTTTGCTCGTAATGTGTTTCTATGAAAATTTGACAAAGAATATTTTCACGTCCGAATTTCAATAGGATTTAATGGGTAATTTGTCAAGTTCAAAAGATTTTCCATAAATTTGTAAACCAAGTTTTAAGATCGATCCATTTCAGATTAGGACGGTGCTATCGTTCTTGTTATGTAACTTCCATCTCAAGACATATCAGCACAATCGTCTGATAATATATATATATTTAAGTTTTGTTTTTTTATAACTTCAATAAAACAGTAATAATAATAATAATAATAATGGACACAACCAGACATCCCTAACTATTCTTCCAGCTTTTTTTTTTACACTTGGCAATTTGTACTTTGGCCCTTGACCCGCCATATTGTCTTAGCTGGGGAAACCCATGGCTTGAAACTTTTTCGATATAATAGTAATAGCTATTTTTATTTTTTTTGTCCCTAATTTAACTTTTACATATATGTCTGTGAGAATTAATATTTTATCTGTAGGTTTACAAATATTTGCAGGAACAAATTTATTTTAATATTTCTTCATAGAGATAATTAAAAGAAAATATATAGAATATACGATAGAAAGTTAATTAATTGATTTTTTTTAAACGATAAATCTTGTTCTTTGTCCACTTTTATTTATTACACAGAAATTATTAATTATTTACATAATAATATTCGAATTATTTTTATATTGTTTATGATATATAAAACACCAGAAATTATTAAAAAAAATATTTAATTAATTTACTGGAGCTTTCTCGTTTATTTAGTGAATCTATTTTAGATAAAAAAAATATTCTTTGTCAGTTAAGTTGAATTAATATTTTTATTGTTATAGCATTAATTTGTTAATATACAATAAGAGTTAATTCAAATTGTATTTCATTAATAAAAATAAACAAATACGTAATTGATAGCAGTATTTGAAAATGGTAAAAAAAAGGTCTTTTATATTTAGAAGCTAATGGATTTGGTGAGTGGCTGCAATATGAAACCGGGGTCACCTGTGCATTCATTAGCACTGCGTGGGTGTTTTTTGGTCAGAGGGAGAAAATGATGAAAGCCGAGGGTGGTGGCGGTGGAGTCGGACGGAGGCGGTAGATCGATACGCTCAAATGATACATGCATGCTCTGCGTGCTTGGCTGCCAGGCACAGTCCAAGGGCCAAAGCAAAAACCCACTCCAATCCAACTTTAATGAAGTTAAAAATATATGTATATATATCGACTCAGTCTCTACCTATCTAGTCAGATATAAATTAGAATTTTTGTTTTCTAAAATGCCAAGAACTCATTTCGATACGCTTTTGCGTAGATAAGGAACTGAAACTGTTTTCACCATCTGTGTGATGTTTATCAATAATTACCCTGAACTCCTACCACAGGCGGAAGCAGCAAAGAAACCGGTATCGTAAACAAGCTTCCGTCGTGGAAATTTAAATCCATTTACAGCTACCCTATTCTCCAGGTACTTACTTTATCCAATTGGGTAACTGAATTAAAAGCAAATTTTAACTTAAGTTACTGTAAAAGTTATCAAAATGGCCAATATTATTTTTCAATTTATTTTATCCTTATTGTTTTAGATGAAATTTGTTAAAACATTATTATTTAATTTATAATGTTGGATTCTTATTCCCTTCTTCGACACTTTTTTTTTATATATTTACTTCTCTGTCCATGACAATATAAACAGCTTAAAACGAAACTATTCTTGAAAAAAATGTAATTCAGGTAAATATTTATACTTCGTATAAAAATCTGATAATGCAAAAGTACTTTTTCTTTATTATAGGCTAAAATGCAATAAAAATTCAGAAAAATGGAACAAACGAAGAGGAATATGAAGGATAAACTATTAGAATATCATTTAGCAATTCGTTTTACACTGTTTCCAAAAGCCTCCACTAGAGGGAGATATGCTCTACATGACCGTAGAATTAGCTGTCAACAATTACATTTTTCTGTACATGTTAATACATGTTTTTATTAACAATTTCGCTACTTATTTACTGGGCTAATAGGCCACTTCGAATAACATTAATTTCTTCCCTTGATTCATGAATAAGCTCTTCTTCTCATGTTTTAAACCGCTCTTTGAAATTTTCATAGTTCCATAAACGTTGATGATGGATCAAGAATTTTTAAGTTAAGATCTTCAACCTTAAAAATCCATCAAAACTTACTCAGCAGATCTCAAAATGAATGCAGATTGCTCCATAAACTTGCACAACGATCTTATTCTTTCAGTCACTTGTTGCAGCGACATTTTATTACCTAACAATTACTCAGAATGAAAACCATATTTATTACTGTGGTCTAAGATAAAGAATAATTAAAAACAATTCTTCTTAAGAGATCGGTACTGAAAAAAAAAATAGTTGGTTTTATTAGCTTGATAAATGGAATAATTTCTGAAATAATCCCCTTTCCAGGCCTTTCTCCACTAGAAGTTATTATGGAATTCATCCAGAACTTCTTCCTTTTTAAGATTTACGGATGATTAATTTTGTTTTCATATGCGATCTTTATTTTTTTTTGTTCATATAATTATTTTTCCTTACAGTTTACAGTTTTCCTTAATAGTTAATCATCCCTTCGTGATATTTATTCAGACAATGCTTAATAATCAATTCCATTCACTGAAGAAACTCCTGATACTTTTGGTTTCTATTTCCCTGCCCCAATTTTATTTCTCCTCCGAGTGCCCCAATTTTGAGATAACATCTTTGTGCACTCTCTGTAATAGACTGAACCATTCGTTCCTGTGTATTTTAATGACTCTGTGCCTTTCCAAGGAGAATCACTTTGAAGAGAAAAAAAAAGAAACAATTTAGAAATTTCAAAGGAATCCATTCTCGTATCGAATTCTTTCCATAACTTAAATTTTAGCCAAAAGAGATTATTTTGGCCGAGATTTAATGTTGTTTCATCGTTGAGTGTAAACTGATATTCGAATTTTTTGTTATCTGGAAAAGCTGATAATCCCAATTCTGAATTAAAAGACTCGCGGATTGACTAACTCAAATTGAGGAGAAATAACAATGTCGAAACAGCATCCTAAAACACAAAACAAAGATGCTCAAATTTCTTCCTGAAACGTTTATCAACAATGTTATTTTATTAAATCATGCCTTACAATCCTTTTTTTTTTTAATTTCTTTTTAAGATTTTTACTGAGTCAATATTCAGATACCTGTTGATTTTTGTAGGCTTTTTAGTTTCGTTTTTTCCTTTTGTTAAGTTACCACAACAAGTATTTGAAATAAAATAAAAATTTTACGAAAATATTAATGTTTAACTATAAAAAATACAAATATTATTAAATTAATACAATATTGATAACAAATATTAATCAGTCCTATTCAAAACTCTCACGAATATTTTTTTTTTACATCTGAAACACAAAAACTAATAGACACACAAAAAATGAAAATGAATTTTAAAACTGATTAAAATAAATAAGGTTTTAGAAATGAAATTTAACGTGCGTTAAAAAAATTATGACATTAAAAGAAAACAAGAAACTAAACAAAAACAAAAAAACAGCTATATTTTACAAAAATAGATCAGTTGATTTTTTGTTTGTTTAATTATGTGCGTTCTTGTTTTCTTGTAATGTCATAAATAAGGTTTTCTCTAGCAATAGAGCAATACAGAATACATTTTTGATCTCAAGCAATAAATTGAAGATGAAGAGAATTTTTTATGTTTTATGGTAAAAAAATTAATAAACAAACATTAATAAAAATTACTGTAATTTGTTGCTTCTATCATCGTCCGAAATTGTAACCAATTTTACCAAAGCTATTAGTTGAAACACAGAAATATTATCATTAATTGAAGTAAATAATTTATTTAAAACCAAATTTGAATAAAGCAATTTGATTTAAAATTTCACCAATATCTAAATAATAGAAACGGGGCTGCTGTTCAAAGCCATGCCGAAGACGGGCGCTGCTTATCGGCAAAGAGAACTTTTGAAAAGTGACTGAACAGGTGCAATGCTCCTCACATCTATTTAACAAGTCTTCTCCTTTGCACTTTTTAGAATTGGCGGAAACGACTTTGAAATGAGAGATCAGTGTGTATCTGACAGGAGCGAACAGAAGAGATCTAAAGGTCAAAGTATCCGTGCGACACAAGCAGTTAATGATCAAGGCATTGAGTAAATCCGATCTCACTCCTTTAGCTTCTCAAACAATATTTTGCCAGTTAATTCAGCTCCCAAACCTTCGATGAATTAAAACAAGTGAATATAATTTTGTGCTAAAACATACATTTAAGAGCGACCCACATTAATAAATATATATATATATATATAAAGGTAGTACATTAGCCTAAGGAAAAATAAAAAAATAAAAAGATAGGAAAAAGATAAAGATAGGAAAATAATAAAAAAAAATAAAAAAGTACATATGCGGATTCGAACCGACAACTTTCAGTATATGAGTCGGAGACCTTAAGCATCAAGCTATAGTTGATAACTGAAATGAGATGGTTGCATTTCTAACATTTAAAAGCTAATAGTCGAAATCCAATGAAAACAATGATAAATATTTCGAACATGAGAGGGGGGGTGGTGGCTCCTTAAAATACCCCAATCCTACGATGTTTGACCTCGGAACACGATGGTGAAATCCGTTTGTCGATCCGACCTTCCGCTCGGGAGTTGTTAGGGAGGACAGACACGACAAACGCAATAGCTACCGGTTTGGTCGCTATCATAATAGCTCCCAAATGGATCGTTAAAAATGAATAAAAAAAAAAAAAAAA
>JAFIDM010000002.1:48418299-48449478 GCA_023159025.1 Thereuonema tuberculata
TTATGTGCGTTCTTGTTTTCTTGTAATGTCATAAATAAGGTTTTCTATAGCAATAGAGCTACAGAATACATTTTGACCTCAAGCAATAAATTGAAGATGAAGAGACTTTTTTTTATGTTTTATGGTAAAAAAATTAATAAACAAACATTAATAAAAATTACTGTAATTTGATGCTTCTGTCATCGTTTGAAATTGTAACCAATTTTATCAAAGCCCAGAAATATTATCATTAATCGAAATAAATAATTTATTTAAAACCAAATTTGAATAAAGCAATTTGATTTAAAATTTCACCAATATCTAAATAATAGGAACGGGGTTGCTGTTCAAAGCCATGCCGAAGACGGGCGCTGCTTATCGGCAAAGAGAACTTTTGAAAAGTGACTGAACAGGTGCAATGCTCCTCATATCTATTTAACAAGTCTTCTCCTTTGCACTTTTTAGAATTGGCGGAAACGACTTTGAAATCAGAGATCAGTGTGTATCTGACAGGAGCGAACAGAAGAGATCTAAAGGTCAAAGTATCTGTGCGACACAAGCAGTTAATGATCAAGGCATTGAGTAAATCCGATCTCAGTCCTTTAGATTTTCAAACAATATTTTGCCAGTTAATTCAGCTCCCAAACCTTCCCTTGAATTAAAACAAGTGAATATAATTTTGTGCTAAAGCATACATTTAAGGACGACCCATATTAATAAAAATAAAAATAAAAAGGAAGTACATTAACTATATAAAGGAAGTACATTAACCTAAGGAAAAATAAAAAAAAAAGTTAGGAAAAAGATAAAGAAAACGATAGAAAATAATAAAAAATAAAAAAGCACAATTGCGGATTCGAACCGACAACCTCCAGTATATGAGTCGGAGACCTTAAACATCAAGCTATAGTTGATAACTGAAATAAGATGGTTGCATTTCTAACATTTAAGCTATAGTCGAAATCCAATGAAAACAATGATAAATATTTCGAACATGGGAGGGGGGGATGGCTCCTTAAAATACCCCAATCCTACGATGTTTGACCTCGGAACACGATGGTGAAATCCGTTTGTCGATCCGACCTTCCGCTCGGGAGTTGTTAGGGAGGACAGACAGGACAAACGCAATAGCTACCGGTTTGGTCGCTATCATAATAGCTCCCAAATGGATCGTTAAAAATGAATAAAAAAAAAAAAAAAATAAAGAAAATTTGCTTTATTTAACACAAAAAATAGTAAGCTTTTTGTAATGAGCCAAGGAAGAAAATAAGTAATATAAACTCTAAAATTACTGAAATGAATGTAGCTTTTTTTTTCCACTTCGAATCTCAATAATATAATAAATAACCAAGGACTGGTCAACTGAAATAATAGACCTGTAGAAGATTTTCAATCAAGTTATTTATGAGCCGATGATTAAAGACATTGTTTGCTTTGTTAAAAGATTTAACGAATAGTAAGCTTCACTCATGTTTAACAAAACTAAATTAACGAGATCATCGTAAAAGCCCGTGTGTAACTGAATTTTAATATGTTATAAATGTTTTTTTAAACTTAAACTAGTGTGTTTGCCATTAATTTATTTTTTTGTTAGTAATGTGCACACGTTAAATTGAATTTTAAAACTATTTTTTTTTTTGAAAAAAGTAATAAAAAACAATCACGGTTTTATTATTAGAAATTTAGACTTTTTTTTTATTATTTTTAGCGTTTTATTAGCCATTAGTGCAATTTTACATATCGCTTACCCTAATTTTTATTCTTACATGTTCTTTTCTTACCATTTCTACAGTTATTATACATTCAAAACTTAATCTTGGAGAAAATATACAGAGAGAAAAAGTTGTAACAATATGTTTACTCTATCTTCTTTTGAAACAATTAGAAAAGTAATTTGTTAAAAAAATAAATCTAAATGGCTATTTAAAGGACACGGCGACGAACGATTTGTTATTCTGTGATCGCTCTGGCTTACAGATACAATGACTTCTTTGTCAATTGGCGTAAATATTTCTAGTGATTCCCTGGTCATCTGCGTGCAAAATATCGATGGGTTTTGGAGGTAGGGTTGTTCTCCCCGGGAGGAACACACGAGGGGGTGGAGGAACGGCGCAGGAGCAGACAGCCAGTCGATAGTCACTCTCCAAAGGTACCACACACACATCCAGGCCTTACTGACCGAGCAGTGCTTCTCCTACACAATAGCCCGGCCTCGTTAGCAACAAAAATCACGAGAAACACGACACAAACACCTACTCGGCAAAGTTAAGCTGAACGGAAATAAAGGCCAACGCATTCAAGATTTTACAAATAATGCGAAGGAGGAAACAACAATTCCAAATCCTCAGAAAAAAAAAATGACTCCTGATGTTGGGTCCCACACGAGTTGTTGACATAAAAGGAAGGAATTTATTTGTAATTTTATTTGTATTCATAAAAAGTTAATATATTTATATTTTAATCTTAGATTATTTTGGCAAATATAAACAAACACGAGTATTTTAAAAGGTTATATATTTATAGCCTATTTGTTAAAAAATTCTTTATAGAAACAGACATTATACAAAATTAACATAATGGCTAAATTAAAAGTATAGTTGCATTAATGTGTCACTTACGAACTTTAAGTTTCACAGTAATATATATATATTTGATGAATCTAAAAAGTTTATTCAAAGGGAAAGATGGAATATTACATCAGCATAACTATATCAGTCCTTAACTTTCATTTCTTCTCAGTGGAATATTATATATAAAATAACAACTCATATTTGCTTCCTCAAAATCTAATTATAAGAATTTTCTAAATTTTCATTTAATACAGTAACTATTAAATATGTAGCTTTATTAACAACAAAAAATAACGCATCCATAAGTTTATTTAATAAATTTTAAAATCTTGTCATATTTTCCAAAAAATCTTTTTAATTTCAAACCAGGAATATAATTATTTCTTTTAATAAAAATATTGGAGCAAAAGTTTTCAGTTTTTCCTGAACTATTCTTAGAAAGAAATAAGTTATTAATGAATATTAACATTAGAACTTGGTGATAATAACTGTTGTAAGATCAGAGAAGGAAATTAAAATAATCTAAAATACTTTAAGGAAATTTCGAATATTTTATCTAATAATATTAAACTAAAAATATTTCTTATTTATATTATCAATTTTCACAAGTGTAATTTTTTTTTTTTTTTTACTTTTTTGTAATAAGCATTCTTTATAATATAAATTAATACAATGTACATAAACTTACTAATATAAAAATGCTTAAGTAAATTAATACTTTTATAAACTATATTTAGCTATAAAATATATTTAGTTATAAAACTATACCTATATTTTTCTTTAAATAAAATGTTATGGCAATGTTATTCTTAAGATTTCGATATACATTTGTTTTATGAAAATTTAAATTACTCCGAATGAGTGCAGGTTCATTTGTTTCACTTTGCAGCTGAAACGCCATCTATCGACACAGAACTGAAGCATTATTAACATTTGAACAAAACATTTTCATGAAGAAATATTTGGATTAAGCATTTTATTTATTTTTATTTTTAATAATTATAGAATGTTATTCACATAATTGAAAATAACTGAAAATAAAATCAGAATAATTTACTGGGTTATTTAAAATGTTCCTTAATACATGACTTAAGAATTGTTCGAATAAATATAATCCCTTAGTAAGTAATAAGTAATAATAAATAATTCAATATCTATTTAATCAAGGACTTTCCATAAAAAAGAAAGCTACCGTT
The DNA here is from genome assembly GCA_023159025.1 of Thereuonema tuberculata. Lineage (NCBI taxonomy): Eukaryota > Metazoa > Arthropoda > Chilopoda > Scutigeromorpha > Scutigeridae > Thereuonema > Thereuonema tuberculata. Next base: position 48,422,045 of record JAFIDM010000002.1, read on the forward strand.
TTCTGCATTTGAAATATTTTTTAAAAAAATTCAAAAATCTATGAACATATAATCATTAAATAACCAAAATATTGTTAAAACAATAGCGGATGTTAACCAAATAACTTTAGTAACAACATAATTGTAATACTATTAAAATGATAATGGAATGCCTTTTGAGTCAAGCTGAGACCTTGGGACAGCTGTTTCGAGCTTATTAGGCTCTCATCAGCCAAGGCTACTCAGCCAGTGCATGACCCAAAAGGCGTACGAGGGGAAATCATATCGTAGCCATCTGGCAGAAAGCGTCAATAGATCATTTTACAAACTTTTCAGAAGAAGCAAAAAACATATCTATACTGCCGATGCAAATCAGCAACATAACCAATTGTGAAAACAATGACAAAAACACAGACTAAGACTTAACAATATGTAGATATTTGCATTATCTATTATGGGATAGTAGCCTCTTTGGCTTGTGTGGAAATGGTCAAAAATAGATTTTGGCCTACATGGATCTCTCTAATTAAGGCATCCAGCAAGAGCTGGGTGTTGCTCTGTTTTTCAAACAGATGTAAACTACAGAGAAATGGATATTGGTCTAAAAAGCACAATTTTACAAAACTGGTCTATTGGCCCCTTTTGCCAGATGGCGACGATATTAATGTAAAAATATTTGTTCACGGTTATGATGAATTTCCCGGTTGCAACGCTAAGACAAAAAGCAATTAAAAAAATCCCTAGAATTTAAATTAACCAAGTAGTATTCTACTAATATGTATTTTAATATTAACAATGTAACGGAAATTAAAATAAACATTTATTAGTTTTATAATATTTATTGGGTAATAATTTAAAGCTTTAATAATAAAATAAACTAAATAAATACAATACAATTAAATAAAGCCGCCAACGTTAGAAACTAACTGAACGATTGTCAGATAACTTCTACATATTCAAAAACCTGATATCACGTTAATTACTTTTGTTGTTCCTACTTTTATTTTTATATGTATTATTATTATTACACAGTAGCATCTCGGAATAACAGGTATTCGCTTAACGGCGATTCGTTATAACGGCGCCCTCGTTATTCCGGCGGTTTTCGGCAACACGTTCTCAATATCTGAGACTGCAAAGTACGTGCAAATATATACATTTAAATTTATATTAGTCTTTCACTAGAAGTAAAGAAATACATATTTTAAGGATAAGCAAAAATGTTTAATTTGGCCTTTGTATAACTGTTCTGTAAGTCTAGAACTATTGCGCACTTAATATACTTATAATAGTAGTAGCATTGTAGCTACTGAATGCATTCGCAAATGAACACAAGGCCGTAATTAACTTAACGGCGAGGGTCTGGTCCCTGTATTTCAATTTATTTTTTTTTGTAATTATTTAAAAAGTTCGGATTTTCCAAAATTTGTTTCGTAGTAAATCAATCTGAGAAAGTAAAAACTTTCCAACCTCCAAAATTCAACCCCTTCTTGACATTAAAAATTATTTAGTATTTTCCCATTATTTAATATATATAACACAGATATACATCTACTGTTTGCGAGAAATGCACTGTTTCTCAATTCCTGAATCAATCAATTAAAACTTACAAGACTTAATGTCTAGAAAATAAATATAACTTATCTAACTTTTACTTTACACTGTGCACTTATGTATCTAATCACAAACTTACAATTTCGCCTATTCTGAATGAACTTCATCTTTCATTTCGATATAATGGTACGTTCTGAGTTTGTATCGTTTCAATATTCATTTCATTTCCATTTGTGGTTCAATCAATTGCTTAGACCTGGTGTCCCACTTTTCTTTTATTATTTCCGTGTCGACGAGACGATGACAAACTTTCAATAAAAACTCCAATCGCCTTCTTCCTCTCCTCTGTTATTAGGGAAACAAAATCAAGGGGACAAAAAGCGGGAAAAGCGACGGTTGCCACGTGGGAGGAGAGTGTTGCTATGGTAGCAGCATCTGCAATTTCTTCACCTTTCGAAGCAATTAACAAATGCACGCGGTCGAGTCACGTGCTTGACATGATTTCCTTCCAAACGCATACTGGGATACGGAGAAGATTCAAAAAGCAACTTCTTTCACATACCCGACAACTCATTGAAAAAAAGCCTGACCACAAAGTAAATAAGCTATTAAAAGAACTTTAATAAGACAGACTTAGGCTTAAAAATAACCTCTTAATGTCAAGACGATCTCTTTGTTATTTTTTACGTAATATCATCGTGAAATGATCTTTTCCTGATGAACCCTAATAATTGGAAATTTTTTAAGAATTAAGAATACGCAAAGACTGCCCCTAGAGTTCCTGATCACCATTACTTGATAAGTTATCACAGGTGAGCGAACAGTTCTTGAACCGTTTAGCTGTCATTCCCTTCTCTGATTGGCGATAATACGATTGAAGAGCTCAGGATAAGAACAGTCCTCAATACTGTATGTGAACCTTCCTGATATCAATAAGCTGTAGGATCGCCTTCGAGAGATAAATAGATTCCCCCCAAAAATAAAAAAAAAATAATACAGAGTCTACAATGACAATCTGTTGATGTTTATAGTCCAGAACTGCAAAGGAATAAAAATACGTGATGTGCCTTCGTGAGGTAACTGAAAACTCGTCAGCCGAGGCTAAATCACTGGATTCTCATCAACCAGAAGCTTCTGTACCTTTCACAACATACCATAAGCAACAGCTACTATATCAGGTCAGACAACATCGTGATTGGAAAGACGATAAATGGTCTTAATATGTAGTATCTTGGAAGATCCATAAAAGCGGGCAAAGACGAATAAGGAGAACAAAATTATTCATCAGACTGTGTCGACGGTCAGTTAGTGTTATAATTACAGTTATTTGACCATCACTATATAGTTACCAATGTCACGGTTACAGTTATGAGATTCTCGACCTTTATATACGGTTTTCCGCAGTCAAATCGAAGATAAAGTTAAGATTGTCTAATTGCATCCTTGATCTCTACTATACCTGAAATCTTCAACTTACCCTTTGTGATAATTGAAGCGCTTAGTGAAGGGGAGTAAATAAATATGTTTCTCAGATATTTAGTGTTTTGTTAGATTTCTTATATCTCAACCCATAAAATCATAAACATTAAAACAAATAGGGCATCAAATTGGTTAGGTATTGAAGTAACTTTGTGCAAATGTGAGACATATTTTGTTTATTTTCACTGTTAGATAATTGTACTAATCTTATCATGTGTAACATTTCACAACAGAAGAAAAATAATACTTTTAAACATATGAATCACAAGGTACTCTAAGCAACATCATGTTAATCTAACCACTGTTATCCTTCATTTCCAGGGATTTTTTTAAATTCTTTTTGCCTTTATTATTCTGAATTTCTTCATTTTCGTCCATTGTGGGCACTACAATTGTTGCAATATCAGGCATGTTGTTTGAAAAAGTTACATGAGAAAGCTGCTATCCAATTGGTCAGTTGGGATACAAACTGGCCAATGAGAATCGAGGTTTTTAAAGAAATGTGGGATAGCCTCCTTATTCCACTCACATTTACAAATATCTTAAAAGACCTTTTATATTTTCATCTTAAAACTTAAAAATGGAACTTTCTATGATACTTAAAAAAAAAAAAAACCGTCAATAGATGGCGTGAGTTTACATAATAAACAGATAACTAATTTTTGGCTAAATGAGGGATATTCCCTTTTTCCACTAAGCTTTTCAATTTCATAAAAGGGATTATAAACAGTAAGACCTCCATGTTCTTCTTCAGAACTTCAGATTTTTTTTTTTCACTGAGTTTCTATAACTTCATCGAGCAATATTTATTTCATCATTTTTTTTTCAAAAAATTTAATTCTTTTTCAAATTAGTATAATAATGGGATGTGAGATGTTTATTCCTTTAAAACAAAAACAAGTTTTATACTCTTCATTGGGAATCATTCGTGTTTAGTGTAGACATTAAAACTATTTATATTTAATAATAATAATAATAATAAGAAAGCAAAATAAAGAAAAGCAAAAATTCTATCATTTTAATTTTTTTTTCCTTATTTACTTTGATAATTGCTCTTATCTTTGTATAAAGAATACCTAAGTTTTATATTTTAATTTACCCGATAATATAGGTTATTAGTTTCGAATCTACATTTGTTCACATTGTAAGTGAAGGGATTGTATATATTAATTAATAATTACATACTTTATTCCTTTGAATTATTACTTTATATGCAATACTTTACTAAAATAAAAGGATATAGTTTTTTTTAAAGCATGTTTAGATTTATTTGTATTCGAGCAACTCAAAAATTCTCTATAGATATATATTATAAATATTTCCTTTCGAGAGTTAAATTAAAAATAAAAGAGCCATGACAACTAAATTCAACTCGGTCGTATTCATAAAAGATAAATGACAAACATATTTTGCATTAACTTAATTGCGCAGTTATCGTAATTTAACTTTTCTGTTTTGATTTGGAGTGTCTCCCAGTTTTAATCGCACGGCATTTAGTGTTGCTAAATCACGGCAGAGGGCAGCACAGCACTTACCTCTCTGTCTGGGTTGAGAGCATCCTCTTCGGTATAGCCCAAACTGCGCATGTGCTTCAGATAGGTGGTCGTTATTGGAAGACTGAAGTCGATCTGCGGTGGGTCCTGTGGAGGCGGCACGAGTGCGCATGCGCTGTTGTTACATACGATGCTGCTACTGTTATCCTGGTCGGGACTGAGAGATCCTCCCGCCCTGACTATATGGCCGCTGGACGACTGCGAATTGCCCGTACCGTTACTGCCGTTCGCATTACTGTTGGCGTTTCCGTTCCCGTTGCCGTTGCCTCCGTTGGCGTTACCGTTCCCAGTAGTAGCGGCGTTGCTGCTGTTCTTGGGGTTGCCTTCGTTCCCGGCGTGCATACGCTTCTGACAATCGGCGCACTGCATAAGGAACTTGGTAACGGCCTCCCGAGGAAGAAAGGCATAGGTCTCCGCAATCTAAGGGAAAAAAACAAAACAAAAATAAATAAAAACCAGACATTGTAATTTTCCTTATAAAACAGGAGGAAGAAATAATAAAGATAAATTAGTAAACGACAGACAATTTCAAGTCTCATAAACTACTACAAATAATAAAGTTTACTATGAAGACAAAATGATAATGAATTAAGTCCGATAAAATACTCGACTTTCAAAAGCAATTTGTTCCATGTCAACTTTTTTTTTTCCTTATTTATTGTGATTATTTGTCGATTACATTATACGAACTGAATAATCTGAAACGATCTAAACAACTGTGTAAGAATAATTCAGAGAATGAAATTAATAAGATGTCGCAGCCAAGTTCAGTTATAGAAAATAAAGGGTTCATTTATCTTATATTTCAATAGAAAGGAAATATGCTTTAAGGACAGATATACTGCCCTCTATAAAATATAAGACAATCACCCATGAATCACAAATACAAAAAAAAAAAAAAGCTCTTAAAAAAAATACTTTACAATTTTAAGTTGACAGATAAACAAGCAATCCATTTTCACATAAAGATAAAAGCTTATCTTATATTCCTTATACAGCAGAACCCCGGTAATCCGAACCCCGCAAATCCGAAATTTCGGATAATCCGAAAAGAATCTATGATGCAGGAAAAAATTTAAAATCTTACTTGCAATGTACAGGAAGTACAGTATTTAATCATAGCACTGTACATATTATTAAAATAACAGTTTTTAAGCTAGTATTTAGCGGAATGCAACATCACTACAGTATTTTAATTTACGTACCTGTATTTTAATGAACTGTTTAACAATACGTTCTTTTTAATTATGTAGCGCTCACGTTTATATTTTTTTCCAGTCACTGATAGTGGCTTTCCCTACACCAAATTCAATAGCTAATTTTGTAGCATTTTCTCCCTTGTCCAGTCGCTTGAGAACTTCCAGTTTTTCTTTTAATGTACACGAGCTATGTTTCCGTTTGCTTGTCATTTTACTTTACGATGTTACAACAACGAAACACTTAGATTTGTATTCACTTAATTTAAAATTAAAAATGATAAATACATAACTATAATTCGTCCCGATTTACACGGTATTGTAGTCTATTGGTAACAAAAGCCAACCGAAAAGTAAGCAACACTCCGATGTTCTGCAGATACTGCTACTGTTCACATGATCGGCTACTGTCGTTTCACAGTGCAAGCGTTCTTTTGTCTCACCGTTATGCTACATTGCCAAGAGGGAGGTAATACCTTTGCCGTAACTGTGTACTGTATATTTAGACAATATTTAGACATAGGCCTACCATTCGAAAAAAACATTAGTACTCTACATAATGTTTTTTTCGAATAATCCGAATATTTCAGAATCCGAACAGACCACAGCCCCAATTAGTTCGGATTACCGGGGTTCTACGGTATGTTTGTACATTTAAAGTATTTAATATCATTAAAGAACTAGCCGACGTTAAACAAAAGTATTATAAATATGTAAACTTGGATTTAGATAATTACTGAATGTAATTTGTTATCACTCGTATGTTAGCAAAATACCTAACAGTGGTACCACTGCTATCAGATGCATTAGAAAGTTTCTGTATGTTTAATTTCGAGAATAAATAGTTTAACCAATGCAATAACATAAATTTGGGATTTTTTAAAGTAAAGTACAAGAATATCAATTTGCATTCGAGAAAGAATCAGATTTTCAAATAGACATTATTTTACAAATGAAGAAATATAGAAGAAAAATACATAAAAAGGTAAACTTCTCTTACATTATTGTCGGACATTATTATATAAAAAATAAATACAATGATTTAATACCAGTGAACAAAGCTCTATGTATGGTGATTCAAAATTCCCTGAACAAACTTTAAAGGTAGGTCAGGAATACAAAAACAAACCGTATTCATAGTGGAACGTATGTCCGCAAACGCCACCCGAATGTGCTAAAAGGTACATTAAGGTTCAGAAATCAAAGACAGCAAGAAAAATAAACAACATGTTTATTAGCCCTAAGTTTAGAATATGACAGTAAGGTCACAAGTTCACAGTAGGTGCTCAAAGTTTCTTCCACCAACAATCTCGGGCGCAAACGTTTGATGATTGGGCGCATGTCTGTTGAGGAACCGTTCACGATACAATCGTACAGCGGCTCGTCCATTTTCGTTCGCTGCCTCATAGGCTAGGTACATATCTGCCCTCTTAGCATTAGTGAAGCGATACATTTACTCGCAAAATGTTAACGTCTCAAATGACGATGGCTCACACCGCCCACTAATGTGCTGTCAAATAGCGCCCTCTAGCATCTTCGGATGGCGTTTGCGGACATACGTTCCACTATGAATACGATTTATTTTTATATTCCTGACCTATATTTAAAGTTTGTACAGGGAATTTTGAATCACCCTGTATATATATATAAAATAATCAACAAAATGATAAAAATAAAACTTAATACATGATTGTCTAAAAAAAGTTTTATTGAGAGAGAAAACTGTCGAATTGAAGAAAACGAATATAAAAGAAAATCCAGGTATAGGTTATAAGAATAAAACAACCAAAATTTTCAATGTAAACCAATTACAGGATAGTCAAAGAACCTTAGAATAATAAGTAAAACCAATCATGATAAATATAAGAAATTTATTACATGAGTAAAACACAAAATCAAATATGGTTGCTGTAATATTTCTCTGTGTTTATTGAGAAAAGAAGATCTATTTGAAAGCGCCTCTCTAACTTAGTGGATACTTGAGGAGAAAAGAAAAAGTCACAGAAAATGGAACATTCCATTCACAAGAGCCTTAAAAACGTTAGTTATTACCAAAGAAAATAATAGAAAGATAAGAAAAAGTTGTAGAAACTGTTAATTCACTTTTTGCGTGTATAAATAGAAATTAAGGAGAAATTTACCAGTGATGACGAGGTAAAGATATTTAAGAACATTATTATAAAATAACAGAGCAATGATTTTTGTAATGTTGTTGTTTTGTATGATTATTATTATATAAATTATTTATAGGAATTCAACCATAATAATTTTAACTATAGCCTACTTGAGAGCAGAAAAATCGCACAGTTGCTTTTTTTTTACTTTTTTTTTTGAATTTTCCTCGCGATTTGCAATTTTTTTTTTAATCAAAATAATGTCAATTTAAAGATCGTTTCATTACCTATCCAATGATACCACTTAAATGTGTATTTTCTCTTCAAAACCAAGACAATAACAACAACAGAACAACATCCCAAATTGATAAAATCGTTGAAAAATCGAATGAGGGCCATAATTAAGGCTAGAGGAGAGAATACTCGTTATTAATAAAGATTGTTTTATAAATGTTTGTATTGAATTTTGTTTTAATCACCATTTTCCAGGCTGTAAGAAAACGAGGTTTTCTGGTAGGCTAGGAGATTCCTCCAAAAAGCACTCTTCTGACGCGCAATAAACACTTAAATGGTATCATTGGATAGGTGATGAAACGATCTTTAAATTGACATTATTTTGATATAAACAAAACTTGCGAATCGCGAGGAAAATAACAAAAAAAGAAAAAAAAATGCAACTGTGCGATTTTTCTGCTCTCAAATAAATAACGATCTGTAAAATAACGATCTATATTAGCAATACTGTAAATACTGTATTAGCAATGATAGAATATGTCATTTATAATAAATTTGTTTTTAAACAACGAAATAAGTTTTGTTTTGTTATTTTTTTCAGTGCAATTTGAAATTTTGCTTGGGAAAGAATATAAATGAAATTTCTAACCATTGTGATTGAGTTATTCGTAGAACAAATGAGTTCCCAATAAAAGAATGTTATATTTATAAAACAAAATTTAAGCATTATAACTTATCCCGAGATGTTAACAAAGAGCAGGAAACTGTTGTAGGGAGATGAGCTCCTTTTTATTCAATCCGGATTTGCTTGCTCCATTCGGGTTAATCAATGATTGCCAGCACTCAGAGAAACGACCAAAGACTAATGTCCAAATAGAGGTGGAGAAGCAGTAAAAGGTAAGTGTTATGTTAGAACAGATAACATCATGTTTAACCAGACTATCAAACAGTTGTAAAAACGAACACAAGCCTCAAATGAGCAGAGCTGAAAGCCCACCACAGATTGGAAGATGAAAGAACCACAGGTTTAGATTAAACAAGATAATCTCACCAATAGCGGAAAGATCGTCAGCGATAACTAATTTGTATTTGTCAGACATTTTCCTGCACCGATTTATTAAGGGAGAAAAAAAAAAAGAGAAAAATATTGAGAAAAAAAGCTATTCACATCAAGTCTTGACACATTGCTTAGAATCACAAAGTTAATTAAGTAGTTCTTAATTAAATTACAAGATTGAAACCCACGTCTCAAAATTATCTATTTGAGTGAAGAGATCTCTTACTTCTGCTTTTCGCAATACATGAAAAATAATAAATTATAAGTTTTGTTGTAAAATACAAAACAAAATACCTAACGCTATGTTCCTTAATAAATTATTTCTGAAAATTTATTTTGTAATTCCTATTTTTTTTTTAAAATCATGAAAAAATTCAAAAGCGAAAAGCTTTACATTTGTATTAAAAATATTGTATCTACTGAATACGTTAGTAGAAATTTTCAATTTTCATTTAAAAACGATGAAGGAAATCCGGAATATTAACTTAAATTGTTTTAATAGGATTAATTGCATAAAATAACAACCAGAGGAGGTCTATAAGATTTTTTTTTGGTTTCTTATGTGCCTCCTTTGGTAGTTTTATGTTTCATTTGACTCCACTAAGTGAGATCTCCGATCACAGAGGTATATGTTCAGTGATGGGTTCTCAGAGTATCCTGGGCAAAGATACTGAGGAGGTTTCTCCATCTGCCTTCCTCAGGAAGCCATTATGGAATGGCTTTCAGATCAGAAGAGAAAGATCAGAAGGAGGTGACAAACAAAGGAAAGGAAATTAACATCGGTGCCGTGATTCGCACCCAGGTTTCGACACATCTGCCTCGATAAGCTATGCCAGAACTGCTGTGTTTCACTGGGCACTTTTATATCATTTTTTGTTTAAGGATTAATTGCAGTTGAACAAATCTACGCGCAATGGAGTAGTAAAAGGATTTAATATTCACTGTCTGAGACAATGAGACATTAACAGAAATAAGATAGAAAACTAGTGTTAAGATTCCATGTTTTTCATGGGAATTTCTGTCTCTTTCTCGTCCTAATATCTCTACAAGGATTCACTTGGAAAAGATTTCAAACTTAAAGTCTAGATTTTATCTACTCCTCGACGACTATACATACTAAGTTTCAAGAAGATCCCTCACACACCTAATTGTCTGTGTTCACACTTTCTTTGGCCTCCTTGATCTACAGACCTTTCTTCTCTTTGATGTATTAAAACTGTTTCGTGAGGTTGTTACAGGCGTGCTCACATCACAGATGATAATTTCAACAATTAATAACAGAACCTACGGAAGCAACACGATTTCAAAATGTCAATAGAGTGATTTTAGCTTTGGACAGCAGATTCTCGATGACTGAAAACAAAACGAAAGAAAGACACGAAGTTTGCCTTAAAGAAAATCAGAACAAATGAAGTATAAACTAGAAAATTCAGCGAAGGTTTATTCATTTTGCATGACTACGTAATTTTTAGTTTCTAAATCGAATTTGTTTTCGTTCATTGTTTTTGTTTTCTTTGTAAAACTAAAGTTGTGTACATTGCAAAACTAAGATTTAATTATATATTATAATTTATAAATTGAACAGCATTTTGAGAGAGTTAGTTATATTTAGCTTATTCTAAAAGCCCTACGAAAACAAATGATGATTGTATGGGTTTCATTTTTAATACAAAGTGATGACTAAAACAGACAGGAGGATGAATCCGAAAAGGATGGAAGCTCTAATCGTTGTTACGTTCTTGTCTTTTATCATCATCTAAGTAAAATCACTAGCGACAGAACAAAAAAAAAGGGATCCTACGAATTTCTTTTCCTTTCGGGGCTGTTAACTCTCCCGACTTTAATGTAATCGAATATATTTGAAACAAAGTAGAAAAAACAACCAATAGGAGAACCAGTTTTATCCACAGCTTCAAGAATTCTGGTAAGAAAGCAGCTAAATTCCTCTGGCTTTTTCAGATCAAGGGCTTTTAACAAATCTTATTTTAATTACACTTGATGATTATCATCTATAGAATATGTTACGTTAAATAAAAATCATGACAGATATTGTTTGCAGAAAATCTTTGAATCGGTTCTGACAGACAATCTGAACTTGGAAAAGCAGAAGCACAGTTGGATGTAAACACTAAAGTAAAGGAACTACTGTACATGATTATTGCACTAAAACCTATATTATGATAACTAAATCTAAGGTTAGTATAGTCATGGAACCACGGAAAATAATTTCCCTCCATCTTATTTTAATATTTTCTGCTTTATGTTTCTCTTAATTTTTCTTTCTCATTGGCTATATTGTAAATTTGATCTCAACAGTTAAATTATTAAGTGACCTGAAGAAGCACGTCAGTGGCGTGAGAAACCGGTAGTGTTCATATTTATTTGTGTTATTATGTGTATGTGTGTAGGCTTTTCTATCCAACTAATACATACATACACGTTAAAAGTTCTCTCTTATTGAAGTAGTTTCTGTATAAGTGCAATTATAATCTTAGTAATATGCGACCATGGAATATAAAAGTCGATATGGAAGCTAAACATTAATAGTAAAGGGTATTTTAATAATACGAAGATTTTATACCCTACGTCACCAAATTTTACACTAAAGAGCTGCGGAACTGTACACAGGAATAACTGTTTCAAACAGTCGAAACTGTGATTAATAATAGACACCTACAAAACTATTCTATAAATATTTGTAATAATAGAGCCAAACACTTATAATTCTCGATTCTCCCTCCAGAGCGGCGCAGCCATCGAGCGTTGCGGACTGGCATCGGTACAGAGGCAGTGCTGGGATTTTAGACAGTGCCGTGGCGGGAAGGATTTTACCAGACAAATTTCGAAAGAAAGCAAATAAAGCGCTGTCCTACTTATAAGAATTTGTAAAAAGAATTCAGTTCAACTGTGTAAACAAGCAGATGTTTATCGACGCCAGAAGAAAGAAAAATTCATCTCGTCAGCATAAAACATAAAATGTATTGCATTTTCTATGACTACCATTCCTGTATAACACGGCAAAAATTTAATTTTATAAAACCCTATTATTAAGTCTTGCTCATCTACTTTTCAGCGAACTTGGTTTATAATTGTTTTTTTCACTTCTTGTGTGCAGTATCACTGTAGGGGACATTTTAAGGTCCGAATATTTAATTAATCCACAATTAATCGGGCTTAGTTACAATAACCAATTATCACAGTTTTAACAAACAGCCAGCCAATAGGAACGATTCTTTGGTAATTGCATCGGCACTAAATCCTATTGTGACCCGTTTGATTGTGGGTAATAATTATATCGTCCGAGCCGTCCTGCTGTCACTCAGCCTGAGGGAGATGAAAATAGTCAAAGAGAGGAAGGGATTCGGGAGTAGAGGGTGGTAAATTTGCTTCGCAACATTGAGCTCGTCCGCTGATTAGGCTAATGATGGAACGCGATGTGAAATGTGTGTCGGAAAAGTCCATTATGGTCAGGGGGTGTGGATAATATCCGGGACAATTCCCCCCCTTGGCCACTAATGTTTAGAAAGTGGTTTTACTAATTTCCATTGATTATGATATGAAAAATGATTTTAGGCAATATTCGACTACGTCAGAATGATGTAGAATGTATGAGAATTTCTATAGTATATATTTTTCTTTTTTAATTTTTAAAAATGTCAAATAAATTTTTGAACGAGATTTTTTTTCCTGGATTTTATCCAAAGAATACTTATTTTATAATTCTTACTTTGAAATTTTGAAATGCCCGGCTTTAAAATATAACTCTACCTTTATTATTCCAGATAATGGTTGTTATTCAGGAATAAACTGTATTGAATTCCACCATACTATTTATCGTATTACTTTAGCTCGAGATTTAGCTACGGATATCACTAAGCATTTCTTCTTGTCACTACAATACCTTCAAAAAGTATCAGGACACATTGGCTTCCCCACTCATTACACTGCGTCTCTTCTCCTGTGGCGCTATGACGCGTCCAATCTCCTGGCTGGGGGTTTTCAACAATAGACTGCAGCTGATGAAAGCCTTCCTCTGTAGAATAGTGGCCAGACAGCAAGTACGCTGACCTCAACAATTTTGGGAATATCTATATGTTCTAATTTACTGTTGGGCAATTAATAACATTCCAACACTATTTGAATAATTAGTGAGACCATCTTCCATTACGAAAATTAAAGTTACTTCATCTTTAATTAAAACTTAATGATGAATCATTTGAATTAAATCACTATTGAATTAAATTAGATTGAATTTTTATTTGAAAAAGAATGTTGGCTAAGCATTAACATATGTAATCAAAGTCGGCCGCATAAAAACAAATGTTTGCAGCAGTCGGATGTGAGGATGAATCATTTGGCTTAATAAAATATACACCCTCAAATAGGTTACGGGTTTCATGGAACAGAAAGACTAACAAAGCAAACGAAGACACAACGCTATAAGAAAGGATTCGCACCCCGAGTTGTCATCGGGAAGAGACTGGGATGGACCATTTCGTCCTTATTAAGACTCATCAGCCAGCCAAACTCCACCGAATGACAGACCTAGAAGATGCGAGGGGTTAAATTTCTTTTCATAGAAAGACTAACAATTTGTTGTTTTTTTTAAGTTATATTTTGCAAAGATAAAAGTGACTATACATAAAAAGAAGAAAAAGTAGCTATTTTTATATAAGGATAATTGCTACCGGATTAATTTTAAAATTAAAATTTACTATATCTTTTAAAACTTTTAAAATTTGTCATTATTAATATTTCTGAGTTTATTATACAGGAATGAAGTTCAGGATATTTTTCATCAAGTGCTGAAAAAACAAAAACATAAATGACAAACAATTCGACATAAATGACAAACAATTCGGCATAAAATGACGTTATAAACAAATTCTGGTATCATTTCATGATTTACTAAAATACGAAATGGTAGCATGCATATCTGATTTCCTATTTTAATTGCTTATTATTTAGAAACCTAAAGAAAAAAGTAAGGGGTGAAATTGTTCCTTACCGCCTTGTAAGTTCTTTTCTGTCCTGCGTGCTTCCCACTGCGTCCTTCCATCTCCACGTGAACATTGTAAATTATTTCAAAAAAGTTCTCTACCACAGCCACTTTCTTGAACACAGCCTCTTCCGGATTTTCGGGATCCTAAAAGAAAAAGAGTATTAGTATTAACGTGTGTGTATTCCAAATTAATCGAATTAAATCGAGGACACCACACTTTCAATGTGGAACAAAATTTATAAACTTAACAAAATAAACTACATTACACTAGTACTTTCACAGTGTTAACACTGCATTGTCAAGTGCACCGTACACTTGACAATGCAGTGTTAACACTGTGAAAGTACTAGTGTAATGTAGTTTATTTTGTTAAGTTTATAAATTTTGTTCTACATTGAAAATGTTGTGGCCTCGATTTAATTCGATTAAAAGAAAAAGACAAACACGAAAATTCTTATTTGTAATTCTCAAACTTAAGCACACAAAGACCTTATTCTTTACTCTTGATATTAGCAAAAGGAAAACATAATTAAGAGTTACTTTACTCTTTGAGAATCAATCGGTTTCAAGATATAGCAATTAGTTGACAACGTCAAAGAATTGTTTCTACAATTACGAAGACCCAAAATGAACAGAATAGGGAAGATGATTGCTTCATTATGTTTCTCGTTTTAGAGATAAAAATCGCCGACATATCGTTATTTTACAATATCAGATGTTGTTGTAAAATTACAATGTATTTGTATTCTTCACATTACGTTCTTTTACTTTTCAATTTATCATTTCAATGAAAAGGAAATATTAAATTAATTCCCCCCTTCCCTATTAAATAAAAACAAAACAAAAAACATTAAAACTTACAGCAAAGACTAACATATTCTATAATCTTAATTTGCTTAAAAAGAATATTTCAAATTCTGCTCTGGAAATCTTTCAAAAACCTTGGGTATTCGTTATCAAATTCTATCTTGAAAGAACTCGCTTATCAAACAGCAACCCACAGAAGATAGTACGAGAAGGAAGAAACATAAAAAGGACTTAAATCTAGATATCCGGTATTTTAGAAAATATTTAGAATTCAGAAAAATTCTTTTATTTCTACATGCCATTATATAGAAATAAGAGGAAAAAATCACAATTATTATATAACTGATATTTTTGTAGCCAAAGAAACCTATATGAATCAGACTGTAATATTGTCGTATTGATCAGCCACAGTGAGTTAACATATTTGATATTTCAAATGTCATAAACTGGATTTCATCAGCTCTACAATCAAACATGTCTGCAAAATTATTTTTTTGTTAATTTAACTTTTTAAACGAGTTGTTTATAATAAATTTTTGGTCAACAAAGTGTTATGAAATAAATGCGGAAAATTCATATTGCTGTTTCGTTTGACTAAACTTTCTTTATTTTTTCTGATCTGGTGTGGTAGATTTAAAAACTTCAACCCTTGAATTTGTTACAAATTACATCTTTACGATAAGATCGTAATAGAGACAGAATTCTGGTCTACGAATTAAACGTATCAGATATGCAATACTGTCATGTTTATCAGCTATTTTAGTTTATTTAACATATTTGATATTATAAACTATTTTACGCTATGTGGATTTTATCTATTTTGCAATTGAAAATATCTGCACAATTCCCATTTTTTTCTTATTCTTTTTTTAATGTTATTTTATTCCTTCAAGGTAACGAGGTTAAAATAATCAACTTAATTCACACAGATAATTGAAAAACTATTGATGAAAAGATGCAGATGAATGTTTCAGCCCCACAATGACAGTCGAATATCACTTTTTGTGATTGAGTGACACGTGTGAAAAGTTTACTAATATTGAATATTTAGTATGGATCAACATTTCGTAAAACCAAATTCGATAAATAAAGAATATTTCGAAATATCCGAAACTCTTCACAAAATCTGATCAATGTTAATATTTAAAACAGTTGATAAGGCAGGCGTTTAAACTAAATGCAGAAGAAAAAAAAGCAAGTGTTCTGATTGCAGGCGGTGCAAGTGTAAGTAGATCCGATTATCACATGATAGTCAGAGCGAGCGAGCTTAAAGCCTGATTACCCTCTTGTATCACAGGACGCCATTCAACAGGTCTCCATGACGGTCCAATGACCCCGACACACCTGCATTGATTTTCTCCAAACACAACACTTAGCAATGGCGTCTACTGTAATAGCAACAAGAATAATTTTCTTATTCCTTATTTTATTATAAATTTTGGTTCATCTACTTGTCTAATACGGAATTTGGAAGTAAGTTCAAGCTGTAATTGGAAAAGCAGTAGTTAACGGAATTTCGAATTTAAATTGTGCTACCAATAATTGGTTCTCTGAATAAAGCATCAACAAGCTATCTGTTACTAATGAAGTCAGAAATTTGCATTAAATAAAACAAGAAATTCTTGAAAGCACTTAAGGATCTTTGAAATACTTTTTGTTGTTGTTACTTTTCGTGGAAATTGCTTTTCAAAGATTACATCGCTAAACTGTTAAGTATAATATTAGATCAGCCCTCTTTTGGTTCCCAAGAAGATCCATTCTTTAATAACACTAGTTCAGAAGTTATTAGAAACAGACAGACCGAGTCATTCGACTAAACATTGTAAATTAATTAAAATTTCTAAGCTCATAAAACTATACTACTTCAGTTTGTAATTTCACAGTAATATAGTACTTAATATGATTATTAATATACTGTATATAAAAACGTCTGTCATTCTGTCATAAGACTAAGTTTTTCCAATTTTGTGACCAAACTTTAAGAGATAGATTGGTCATGCAAATGGATAAAATGTAGATCTTTTTTAAGACAAACAAAATGATACAAAAATCTTTCGAAAAGCGTTTTTGCTTTCCAAGATGTCGCCTTTTAAAGAGTCAAATTTTGACTTTTTCTCAATTTAAATGAAAAGTATAAAAGTTGGAAGAGAACATTATATTGAGAAAATCTTGGTATTTGAAAGTTCTATCGAACGATATATCAGTCATTCACAAGCGTTTGTGCGTTTGCAGGATACATGCAACAAATGTGAAAAAAAAATGTGCTTCGAGATATTGTCTTTGTGCGCAGGAATGTAACAGATTACCGATTACCGTATATTGTCCGATCTCAATATTAATTTGCTAAATAAATAATGTTTTTTTTTTTTTTTTGAAATGCTATATATGCAAGGGTGCCGGAGCGAAGCGACGGTACCCGGCTAGTATTACTAATAAAAAAAGAAGTATTTAACAAACATGGTTTCTGTATAAAAGCAATAAAAAACAATTTTAGCGGGCGACAATATTCAAGTATTACGAAAGTATAAAAATTATCTCAGGACACACAGAATGAATGTAAATAAAAATATTTATAAGAATAAAAAGACAAAATCTGGACGGTTTCGGCCTGTTTAACCCCATATGATCATTCTCAGCTGAAATCCTCTGTAAAAATCCTCTGTATTCTGCTGAGGATGGCCATTTGGGGTTAAACAAGCCGAAACCGTCCAGTTTTTACCTTTTTATTGTTGTAAATATTTTTTATTTACATTCATTATATGTGTCCTCACATAATTCTTTTACTTTGATAATAGTATAAAAGCAATCAATTTCAAAAACCACATTCATCAACTAATGCAAGTTCCACATGTTAACAACTCTTTTTCCCACAGTTGTCAGTCAAAATATTTACTATTTTTATTGAATCATCTGTTGATTTTGCTTCTTGAAACCATGTTTTGGGATTCTATTCTGTTTGCAGGGGGCTGCTTCAAACATTTCTCCGAGTTGGGCTACAAATTACGATATAACCAGTCCTTTTGTCTTGACCCGAAGACAGAACAATGACGTAGATAGCCGGAAAGAGAGAAAGAGGAGAGGGAGACAAAAATCGAAGCCACCTTCGGGAATCGAACTCCAGATTCAAATAAGGCAGGCAGTTGGTTACCTTCGCCTTATCTTTGGTACTTTGGATTAGTTGCTATAGCAACTATCGAAAATCCGCGCAGATTTGCATGGATAATGGTTCCTATCGATACTTGTATTGTGAAGCAAAATTCATACAAAGATGAGAGTAAATAAATTCTATTTATCCTTGAAGTTTCATACTTCTCAGGATATATTACTAGATTCTACATGAAATAGACATTCATCAGTTTCCATTTCGTTCTCTGATAAGAATAGAGTGACTTTTTTATTTTGTGATTCGAATAATTTTTTCCACAATCTATCCGAGGGAAGAACGAAATACGTTCTTCATAACATTTTTTTAAATTTATTACACATTTATTTTGGATAGTCAGTCTTCATTTGATAGTAATCTACTCTATTTTATTTTGAGTAAACGTTTATCATGTGCATCTGTGTGTAATGTTACACAATCCAATGATAATTCTTCTTCAAGCAAATGCCACGGATTTTTCACAGCAACGTCTGAAGAAAACCGATGATAAAGGATGGCCGATGAAATGTTAACTAATTTTTTTAGAGACTTTCCTCAAATCTACAAACCCCCGATATCCCACTTGTAACTTCAGATTTCTGCGTAATGCGCTAAGAAGCTGAAAAATGAATTATTTAAAGTTGATTAAATTGAAAGTAAAATAAAAACAAAAACTTACTCCAGTTATATTTCAATTCAACACAAATACTTTTAGCAGAGAGATTCGAAATCATCTCTATATGGTTATTGTAAACCGATTTTGAAAATGTAAGTGTATTAGTTCTTTTTACAGTACAATCTCGTTTGTTCGGCCCTCGTCAGTCCGAATTTCCAGTTAATCCGGACCAAATTTTACATAAATAAAAAATATATATTATGGTAACGTTATTAAATGAAAAAATAAAAATAACTGATTCGTTATTCAGTGCAAATAATTCATTATTGTAGTTAAATGTCTGCTGCCCGTAAACAGCAAAAGAAACTTGCACAGCAAAAACTTACCAACTATGTTATTAAAAAATAGCGTGTTTGTATGAAAACTTGTCATCTATTAGTTTATTAAAAATGTATTGTGATTTTAAAGTGACTCAAAATTTGTTGCTGTAAAAATAAATGAGAAGTTGTAATTTATATTTCCGGGTAATCCGGAATTTCGTTAGTCCGGAGAAATGAGGTTCTGCTATATTAATTAATCTTATTTAGTAAGTGTTGTAAATAGTAGAATAAATAAGTAAATAAGAAATAAACTAGAACTATTAGTTATAGATTCCTGGGTAATCACTTAAAAAAACAGATCCTACTGGACCTCTCATTTTTAATGTTCACAATTTGTTTTGGTCATTAATAGCTTTTGACTCCACCCTTATTTAAAAATAAGCAGATAATCTAATAATAAAATTGTTATCGCCGTCACTGCCTGTCATTTATCTTTTCGGATATGCCCTACTTCAACTGATAACTGGAAATTTTTTTTTACTCATCGTTGTATTTCATTCTATAAATTATATAAAAAAAAAGCATTATCTTTTCCAATAGTAAATCTTAAACTTTTTATTTTGTTTGAACAGTTTTTTCCCGTAATTTAGTATTAGTTTAAAGTTTTATTTTACAGAAATTTGTTTTTATTATTAAAAAAATAATATAAACAATAAAAATTAAGTCCATACCCCTCTTCTTTATAACGTTTCTTCTTATCATAAGATCCAAAACATCTTCGACACACCAAATATATAAAAAAAACATATTTATTAACGAATTTTTGGAAAGTTGTTCTTCTTTCCTTTGTCAAGTCTTAAATAAGAAACAAATTACAGATGTTAAATACTATGCCATGTCACATGGTATAGTAATTAAAATAATCAAAATAACCATTGTTTTGATGGTTATTTTGTAACAATGTCCAAGATATGTGACATAGCGTGGTTAATTAACATCTGTAAATTGTTTATATTATTTAAAACTTGACAAAGGAAAAAAGAAGAACTTTCCGAAAATTCGTAATAAAGATAATATATTTTTTTTATATATAATTGGTGTTGAAGGTGTTTTGGATAAACAATAAAAGTTAATCTTAACAAAAATATGTAATTCATATAAAAAAATTAAATAAATAATTAAACATATAATTGAGCAAAAATATCCCATGCAGCTGGGTAATTTTTTTATTTTTTGCAGACCTGTGTAATTGGATGAATAGAAAGTCATAATTTCGCAAGAACCCTCTCTTTTTTTTTTCTGTGGGAATGCTGAATGTTCTTTTTTCACATTCCCCTGTATACCCCGGGTAACCCTTTATTAACAATTATTTATAACTTTGCTAGTTAGCTTTGAAATCGAAAGACTAACTCCACCAAAATACAAAAGATCTTTCAACTCCTCACTTGAACCACAGATTACTAACAATATTAATGGTTATAAATCTATAATTTAAGCTTCATATTAATCCAAATTTCAGATTTTAACTAATATTTAATATGTACTAATATTCAATGTACTAAAATGTAGAGGATTAATTTGTATTTATTCCTCTTGGTATTTATGAAATACTTTATAATTAAAATCACAAAAAAAAGTCAGAACCGAATAATCCCTATGCAATTTTGATTGTAAAATAAAAATATGTATCAACTTTTTATTAAAATGAATTCTTTTTTTTCTAATTTAATTCATCTGAAATAAAATGACAACTATTTACTTTCTATTATCTTGGCTTTTCTTTTTAAGCATTAACAAATGTTTTTAGGAGAACGAAGATATTCCAAAATAGGGAGAAAGAGTGAACTAGAGAGGAAAGAAACAGAATTAATGTACTTTAGTAATCAACAAGTCAATCTAAGAAAGGTCATGTCTGAAATGGACGCAAATATAAAAAACTCGTTCAGAATAACTTTAGCTCTGAAGGATAATAGTGAAGAAAAGAAGGAGCAGAAATGATCCTTTTATGTCTGTCCCCTAATTAGTCAAAAAAAAAAAAAAAAGTCCCCTGACCTTACAAAAGGTCATCAGTGCTTCTGTTAAAGCTTTTACAGAGATGATCTTAGCTACATCGATAAGAATATTAGCAGGCATTAGTTCGAGAATAGATTTGGTTTCAAATGGGTTTTATTTCTTCATCACCACTATAATAATTTTTTGTAACTCAAAAAATAATAAAGAACATATTGATAGAATAACTATATAAACTCCATTAGCTGCATTTTGTTGTAGAGATAACACTGCTCTGAAATTATCTACACAGGAAAGGAAGGAAGACGACCCGAGTGTTTTAGGCTTAGTGCCACCGTTGCCTAGCAACACGAGCTTTCCTATTAGTTCGGACTGATGAGGCTTGGGGGCGCAAGATCTATCGACAGCAAGATTCGATTTCGATTCAGAAGTAGTAGGAGTACAGACAATTTTAAAAACAAGTTTTCCTTTTTTATTTTAAATTGAAAATAAGAGAATTCTGTAAAGTACATGAAATGAATTCTTTATCAATAAACTGAAAGATGACATTTCATAGGATTTGGACTAATAATATGGAAAACAAAATAGAATTAAAACAAATTACAGTTCAAAGTATCAATAATATTGCTAATTGCGGTTAATAGTTAATTATTAGAGTTAAAAATTAATAAGGCTACCCCTTTACCATTTTATGAGAAATTTCGAATGAAAAACGTTATTCCTTTATCGAGTATTATTGAAATTTGTTTAAATTTCGTTTGTTGTCGTGTAGATAGCAAACGATATTTAAACAAAAAATTCTACAAAAAATTGTCACGTTCATTAACTATCCAGTAATAATAATAATAATAATAATAATAATAATATCAGTAACAATGATGAGATTTTAAAAACAAAATTAAAAATCATTTTTAAAATTTAAATGGATCAAAAAAGGCAAATTTTTGAATTAAAACAGTTTACGATAATTTTATAAGACAAAAACACAAAATAATCTTCAATTTCCTAATCTTTACTCTTTGTTTGTATTTACATGAATAGAATTCCAAATGCTTCCATTATCTTTCTTAAATTTAATGTCACTTTCTACAGACAACAATTTGGTCTTCTCTTAATAGACATATTTCAAACTCCGATCTGCTATTTCTGATTTATCCCAATCTAAGATATTGGAATACTGTTTGAGCCGTTCCCTAATAGTTGGTCCCGTTTCTCCCAAATAAAACTTAGAGCAAGATCTACTTAGAATTTTGTAAATTACACCCTTTTGTTTGATAGGTTCTTAAGTAACTTATTTTTTAGAAATTTTGATTTAATGTTTTGAAATAAAGATTTTTTTTTTTTTTTATAATTTTGCTTACATATTACTTTGATATCGTATTTCTTATACAAATATTTCAGTGAAATGGATTTCCTGATAAGGACTTATTATCCTTTTATTTATTAAAAAAAGTATCATAAATAACTTCTCAGATTATTCTTAAGTTATAATTTTTAAATCAAATGATAAAGTATATGATCATTATTATTACAATTTTTTTTTTAATTTCTCCTGATTTCTGATAATTTTCTTCAGTTGTTCCAATGTTGTCATTTTAATATTTAACCTGAATTCTGATCTGAAGATATTCAACTAGTGTTTTATAAACAGTTTTTAACAGTTTTTATAAATTATACTGCTGGGTTTTTATTCTTTATAAGTATTTATACTTGCTGGATTCAACTAATTTTTTTTCTGCTTAAGTTTTGCCACAGGGGCTTCTGTTCGTGCGAGTGACTGACGTATTTCATTGTTGCTGTGGTTGCACCATACAATGTTGAAATACACAAGTGTTCACTATCATTTTGCAACGTCTCTTGATTGTTTTATATTAACAAGAATAAGATTTTATTCAGAAAAAAATATGTATTATTTTTCAGAGCTACAAAAAATGAGCAAGTTTTGGTCTGTACATCGTAAACTTCCATGGGCAGACAATGGAGGGACTTTAGGGGTGACAACAAGCGGAATAAGCAAATTAAATTTGAAATAAAGCTTTTAGACTATTTCATTTACGGCAACATATAAGCACAGAACTGGCTTTCATATCACACGATTTATAGTAATATTCTTTTTAAGAAGTTAACGCTTCATTTTACCTTTTACCTCTTCGAACACCAACAGAAATTTAGAACAACGTAATAATTTCAGAAGCACAAAAGAATATTTCTTGGATCTAAAAATACTTTTCTAATATTCAGTAAAATGTTATTGATAAACTTAACGGCTGTCGATATTTTCCTATTTTTTTTTAATGCTTTGGAAAATAAGAGCCTTTAATTAATTCCGTCTCCTCAAGGCATCAGTTGCAATTAATTTGGTAGATGGTGATTGTGGTTTCCTAAAGCAACCTGTTCTGATCTTGGGAATTTTTCTTTTTTTTTATCCGGACGATCTGAACAAGATTGTTTACTAAAAAAATTGGGCCAAAGGAAATAAAGAGAAAGAGTAAAGATCACATGCGAAAAAAGAGAGTAAAAATAAAGATCAGGTAAACATTTGTTCGAGTTTGTCAAGATTTTGTGATAATATCCGTTACCGTTGTAAGAAAAATTAATTCATTCTATTGATACGCATAAATTAAAACAAGATGAATGAACCGAGTTAAAAAGATTGGGTGATGAAGTCTCCTTTTTGAATGAAGACTTAAATTTTATTTCATTTTTTTTTACGATCTAAATCCATTTTGCAATTATTTTCAAATTTTAATTTTTTGTTAGCGTATAGAGAAATAAGATAATCCACAATTAATTGCATATTTACGAACTATTGCGGATTGAAAAACGATAAATGGGATTTTTATTTTTCTTAACTTAATGAAGTAGATTAAAATCTCTCAATAATCAAATTGAAATGAAAATGTTGATTTAAGAAAACATTATTGTCTTAAAAAGTCGAGGGAGAAAAGAAACAAACAAATAAGACTGCAAACAATCTTTCGAAATCAACATGATTTTTTTTTTTTTTTTTTCATTCAACTTTTTCATTACGATCACTTTTATTTAATAACTATTATCTATAACTAAAACTAAATTTCTGAAGGAATTTCGACTCACTTTCCGTAATATTTTTCGGTATTTTTTTTTATGTCCTGAAAACAACGTAATTTTTTTTATTTAGATCTATAATTAAGATACAAAATCACATATCTTAGATGTAAATTTTCAGTTTTCCTTTCAATGAAAATTTAATGAATTCGTCAAAACTTGTGTGTGAGTTGCCAATTAAACAAAACAAAATGTTATCACCGGAATCTATGGCCAAAATGTTGGCCAAAAAGTTCGTTTGGTGTTTTACGTAAGTTGGCTCTAGTAGCACTTACGTGTCTTTAACGTCATTCGACATCATTTTGTTAGATTGTATTGTGACATCGCACATTTAAAACAAAAACTGATCAAAATTAGTGAATTTTGTGTCGCCAATTTAATATTGAAGATAGAAGACAATAAACACGCAAGACCGTATGCTTCTTTGATAGTCAGTCAAAAACTGTTACAGCTTGGCTGGGAAGTTCTGATCCATCCTCCGTATTCACCAGACATTACACCTTCGGATTTCCATTGATTTCGGTCTTTACAAAATTATCTTAATGGACAAAAAATCAATTTCCTGTTAGACACCATATGCACCAGGGACATTTTTTTGCTCAAAAAGATAAAAAGGTTTGGGAAGGTGGAATTATGAAGTTGCCTGAAAGATGGCAGAAGGTAGTGGAACAATTCGTTGAGACTAAGATAAAAATATTTTACGTGCTGGATAAAATTTAAATAAAAGCCTGCAATTAAAAGCACGGATGTGAGACAGTTAAAAATAACAGATTAAAAACTCACGACGTTTCAAACCCTCATCTTTTGCATAGGGTTTTTTATCAAGTGTATGATTGTTATCCTCGCCCCACAATAGCAGACAACTATGTCCAGTGTTGTTTCAAATATCCGCCAACAGGGGGAATATATGTTTCAACTTCCGGTGTTCTAGTCCAAAATCATTTCACATAACGAATCCAAGCTTGGAGGATAACAATCATACACTTGATAAAAAACCCTATGCAAAAGATGAGGGTTTGAAACGTCGTGAGTTTTTAATCTGTTATTTTTAACTGTCTCACATCCGTGCTTTTAATTGCAGGCTTTTATTTAAATTCGTTGAGACGTTGTTCAATAAGATTATTGCTGACAATGAAAAATGTCTCTCTTATTTTTACTTAAAAACCGAACGAATTTTTTGGGCAACCCGAACGAATTTTTTGGGCAACCCGAACGAACTTTTTGTTTATTAATAGAAACAAAATGACGTTTACTCCATGTTTCTATGTTGATCTTGAAACATTAATTATTATCTTTTCATCAATTCATCTGCTTTCCTTCCAAGCATTTCAAATCAAAAGTTCTATTACTTCACTTACATCAAAACATTACAACAATAACATTACTAGTCATTACAGAACATTATCTGGTCAACAACTTTGAGTAATTCACAATTTATGAAATGAAAAATCAAGTTTATAAGTATAGGTATAAATGCCAAGTGATTAACAAAAAGAAAGCTTGAAATCAAGTTATCAAACGATTAGTGAGGAGAAAAGAAATACCTGAAGGTCAAATCATTTCCGATGCCGCTGAGAGATCTTAATTAAATTAGGGAAATAAAAAATATTAACTCAAAAGAAATTGAAGTCAGATTAGAAATCTTTATAAATTCATAAAATCTGTGAATATATTTTAAATTCGGTTCTCAATGTATTTAGATAAATGTGAGAAAGAAAATTAAGATATATTGGATTTTTTTTTCTCCCGATATGTTCTCCAACCGCAAAATTTACTATAAATACTGCAATGTGTTGCGATTATAAATTATTTCCTAGAAGAAATATTTTACATTTAAAGAAAAAAGTTAATTTACGCTATAGGGAGGCTCAAGGGAAAAAAACTTAAAAGGGTTCCCAAAACAAAAGATCATAAGTAAACTACTATTTCTTTGTGTTATCCATGTATTGATATCGCTAGAATGATTACAAAAGACAATGACAGGCATTTGATTACATGGATATATCTCTTATATAGGTTTCCAGATCTGTCTGTGTCTAAAGCACTTCCATAACGTACTTTCTGTTTGTTTGGAAAATAATTTTATTTCCTGTAAAAAATAGAAATAATTTTTACAATGAAATGTCCGCAACAGGAATCGAACCTGCAACCTTCTGATCCTAAGTCAGATGTCTTATCTATTAGGCCACAGGGACTGCATTCACATTATTGTTAAATATCTCTCTCGCATCGCTCCCTGTGTGTGTGTGTGTGTGTGTGTGTGTGACATAATGAGAGAAGAGCCAGAAAAAAAAATAGCTCATTTCTTTCAGAAATTAAATTAAATTTAATTTAATAACTAGATTAAAATTTAAATTTCAATGTTCAATTTTTTAGGCTACTACAAGCGCAAGCCAGTCAAGTATTAGATGCAGAAGCTCGTCTCAGCGACGAACGGAACAGTTGTTAGAGACATTTCTAGATATGAATGAAGAAATTAAAAATATTTAAACACAGAAAAAACATCTACTCAAAATACTCTATCTCAACTAATAGCCGTCACATTGTTCTCCCCGTCAATGTTGACGGGGCGTAATTGCTAGTCTAAAAATAAAGAACAAGTGGCTGTATTTTGAAAGACAGGCTTTGTTCCATACGATCTCTAAATCAAAGTATCAATAAAATTTGGCGAAGATGTCGATTGACCGTTATCGCTTCTTTGACTTTGTTATCCGGAAGTTTGTAGTCGATCAGTCAAATATGAAAGAGATCGGCTCCTTTCTTTCCAATGCTGTGCGATTATTATCTCCAATGCCCTTCTCAGCCTCCGTTTCAATGGGCCCACTCTGTAATTTGATGCGCTATCGAATCGAAAACACCAATTGCCCGCCTGCAGTAGATCCAGACACTGCCGTTAGGCTTAAAGTTGGCCTAATGTTTGAACATACGAGGACCCAGCCTGATTCAAATGAATAACAATAAAAAAGAATATCTGTTTATAATAGATTGCTATATTTTATGAAAAATAAAACAAAAACCATTACCATAATTCCTTATATCAATAGCTTACCTTCACGATTCCTTTAAAATCTAGTAAAGAATGGAATTAATGTATAACAATCAGATATAGACCTATTTTGATGCCATATTCGTTTCGACTTCTTATAAATTTTCTTAGATTTGCAAATAAAGGCTTAAAGTTTTCGACCAAAATGTGTTTTTTTTTTCTTATTAATTCTCCCAGAAGAAAGTTTTACTTAAGTCATCACAAATTCTTCTAAATAAAATAGCATCTTAAAAAAAAA